>OX235277.1:7847771-8265126 GCA_944472155.2 Trichobilharzia szidati
ATAAAATCTTATCTATAATGGAGTTATACTCTACCACAGTGCCCAAGTTTCATACTTATATGAATAGTGTTGAAATAGTTTCCAAATTACTTCGAGGTCAACGTTATCGAAGGCCTTTTCAAAGTCGATGTAACTGAGGTAGAAGTTTGACTGCCATCCTATGCTCCATAGGATAGCAGTCAAAATTCGATGATGATGCATATAGTTGCAATTTGATCAGCAACTACCGGCATTCAGATCTACGGAGGCAGAGCAGACGACGAGGTTAAGACCAACATGTTTGCAAATAGTATGTTGACTTAATCCTTATTATGATTCTTGTGGACAGAGTTTTGATCCCAACCTCGTTGCCAATATTCTAACTGATTCTCAAATACTTCTTACGGTTGGTTTGGGTCAACTAATTTTGTTCTAAAGCACTGCTTTTTGCCTATCGTTGGGTCACTTTGTGACCGAGGGTTACTGACGGAATTTTTGGTCAGCTCTACAGGAAAACACAATGACTGGTTTTTGCAATCCAGACCACAACACGCTGATTTTGTTTGTTACAGTGTGTCGCATCCCTCTATATATCCTTAAATTTGCGTGATATCTTTTTAGTTATTCAATTGGTGGATGGTGACTAGCAGTGGAATCCAGGATGAGCATTTCGTCCCATTTGGGACTCGTCATCTGGATGTACCTGCATTCCCCAGTGAGTGACGATGTTCCCACCGAGGCTCAAACCCAGTGCCCATAGTTTCAAACGCCAAAGCGTTATCCAATGCAGGTACATCCGACTGACGAGTACCAAATAGGATTCCACTGCTAGTCACCATCCACCAATTAAATTATAATTACATGCCCAGAAATCCTCGAAGCATCTGCACAAGAAGCAGACATGTCAACCTGAGACCGAGGACTTCAGTCAACGAGAAAATCTAAAATTCAATTAAATATTTTTGGTTAGTTTGTTTCAAGAGTTCCTGGTTGCTAACCCTTTTCGTGAAGCAATCTGATTTTCAGTAATGAGGCAGCGAAGAGGGAAGGTGTTAATGGAAATCTACAATAGTCTGTTGGGAATGCTTTTGATAATGCGACAAGTTAATTAAGCGTAACTTATCTATTTATCATTTGATATTAAGACGTAAATAAGAACAGCAGTCAATTCATGACTGAGTTACCTTTTATTATCACTAGACAGCTTAGCCAAACAATGTGTTACTACTGAAAATCTCTCATTGTGTTTTGGCAAAGGACAGAGAAAAAACTATCCGTAGCTCTGTTTTGTCACATTTAGTTAGTTGATAGTGGTCATGTAGTGGAGAAAGCGAAAGTACTCACGGTGATTCATAGCATCCGACAAAATTCCGTTTTCGTCTACTACATATAGAGCTAAGGCGATAGGCATTTGAACGATTAAGCCTAAACTATGCATTCCAAAAGAAGTTCATACAGCCATTATCCCTCCCTACCAAGACCTAACCAGCTGATGACTTCTTCACCACCCCTCCCTACTTATATTCCCAACCTCTCTCTTATCACATATGCATTAAAACATACTTTCATACAATGATTCCCTTTTATAAATTTGAACAAAGAAGAAAAATTGGCGCACAGAATAATCCGGATCCATTTTATTTCGTCGGTTCTCATCAGCAGCTGCGTACAAACTGAATTCTTTAATAAAAATAAAAATGAAAAGTGTACAATTTTAACAAACTTTTGTCCATTAGCAAGTATATTGTCATAGCGTCATAGTGAAATACGATTTACAAGTGTCTTAAGTGTTACTACATATGTATATGTATATCTTGTTATAGAGAAGTTTCTTGAAAAAAAAAACCAACAGTTGTGTTGTTGGGGTGGTAACAAAAGAAAATTAGTAATAGTTACGTAATTGGATAAGAGAAGATCTAAATTTTGGTGCATATGAGGTCAGATGAGAAGTTGGTGATGTAATACAGTGACCAGAACTCAGAAGATCAAGAAAAATTATCTCTTAAGAGAGTCAAGCGAAAAATAAAGCGGGGGGGGGGTGGAGTGAAAAGATAAGTTAACAAAATTAGAAAACAAAGAGTTACTAAGAAGTGAGTCACCGGGGTAATTGAAGTCCGAAAACGGATTCTTTTTGAACACATAAGTCAGGCTTCAATCGTTTTATTGTTATAGCTTCAGCGAACCTGAGAAGACTTGAGGTACTTTGTCTGTTAATTATTTTGAATGATTCCAGCACACCTACTCGGTGCTATCCTGTGTCAATCAGGTGTTTGGCGATTGAAGAGCTTAAACAATTTGGTCCCTTTAACCGGAGGCTTCTTTGTACATGTTCGCAGAATCTGACGTAGGCCCTCCTCTCTGTTCTTCCAAAGTAACTGATCCCGCAGATACATGTGAATTGGTATACACGGTTGGAGGTAACATGTGAGGGGTACTTGTCAATCTTTGAATGCACCAGTGCGGAGATTGCTGCAGGATACGTCCTAGACAGGGCTGCGTTTAATCATTTATTTAGTATTCTAATAATGTCGTCGCCCTTGTCGTCGAGTTTCATGAAAATAGGCTGTAGGTGCATCAAGCTTCTTGAGTTCAGTCTTGCCATATTTGTTGATGAAACTTTGTAGGTAACCATTTTGTTTCTTTTTCTTGATCTTCTGAGTTCTGCTCACTGTATTACATCATCAATTTCTCATCTGACCTCATGTGCACCGAAATTTTGATCTTCTCTTATCTAATTATGTAACTATTACTAATTTTCTTTTCTTACCATACCAATAACACAACTGTTAATTAGTTTTATTTCAAGGAACTTATCTCTAACAAGATAGATATACATATATGTCGTAACACTTTAAACACCTTATAAATCGCAACGCCTTATTTTAGTATGACGCTGTGACAATATGCTTGCTAAAGGACAAAAGTTTGTTAAAATTGTACACTTTTTATTTTATTAAAGAATTCATGTTGTACGCAGCTGCTGATGAGAACCGACGAAAAAAATGGATCCAGATTATTCTGCACGACAATGTTTCTTCTTTCTTTGTTCAAAACATACTTTATTTACTACCCTTACAATCCAGCATCGCTTAATCGATCAATTTGTTATTCTTAACCTTTATAGACTAGTATGTATGTCTACCTGAACATTTGTTTGTTGGTTTGTTTAATCATGCTGTTTTTTCTTCATAATTCTTTTTATCACACAGATCACTCCACTTTTTCATCTTCGTTATTGATCACATCATCATTCTTATTAGCATTATTATTACTATGAATGATTGGTGTATGTTTAATATTTATTAGTAAAGTTCTGTGTGTGCGTCGGTGGCTTAGCAGTAGAATGTTCGCCAAACCACGCATGTGGTCCGGGGTTCGATCCCCGACCGGCGCACTCCTTTACCTCGCTAAGCCGGTAATAAGACCGTTAAGGAAGAAAGGTTGGGCATGAAGCTAGCAATGCCCCCATCCCGTAACAAAGAAACACCACTGCTTCCGAAACTTCAAAGATCTAACCTGAAGAAGCCTTACGTTCCACTGGGAACGTAAAAGAAACGTGGTGTAGCTAAGTTGAATACGTATATTAGAATTAGGCCTGATGAGATCTAACTGGAAACAATATTTCATCATGAGCTGACATAGAAAAACCTGAGAGTTTACTGGACAACTGTTTCTGTCGTCCTAGCTTGGAACTCTTCGGCAAAACCAGGCATCTCTGGCGTAGGTGTGACAACCGGCTATCAACCAAGGGCCGTGTATACTGCTCAGCAGTTCGCTCCGTCCTTCTCTATGGCTCTGAAACATGGCCAATACGAGTTGAAGACATGAAAAGGTTGACTGTTTTTGATCATAGATGTCTACGATCTCTTTCTCACGTTAGGTGGTATAATAAGGTAAGTAATGTTGACGTTAGGCGTAGAGTGTTGGGCAAAGAGGGAAAATCAATCGAAGAGGCTATGAAGTTACATAGATTGAGATGGTTAGGCCACGTGCTGTGCATGCCTAACCATTGCCTCCCCCGACAAACGGGCATTACTAGCTGATATAGGTGCAGGTTGGAAAAGAGTAAGTGATGGCCAAACAAAAACATGGCATCAATCAATCCATGAAATCCTTGACAGTTAAACTGAGTCAGGTAGGGAGATGCAGACTTCCGGGTTCGGGCCCGCCCTCGGGACTCTAAGAATCAATCAATGGCTGGAGACAATAGGTGACATGGCTCAAAATCGTTGTCAATCGCTTACGCAGATGTATTCAGTCTCTGTAATCTTTCATATTCCTTTCTACTATTACTCATTCATTCTGTTTCACTCGTATACTTGTCAAAACTCTATTGATTCTCTTCACTCATCCATCTTCTTGTCTACCTTTGTGTGGTATTTGGAACGTGGCAACTGGAACTGGTGCACTTCGGTGCCAAGTTCTATGTTGAATCCAGACAGACAGACAAACAGACCTCGCTAAGCCAGTAATAAGACCGGTAAGGAGGGGAGGTTGTGCATGAAGCTAGCAATGCCCCCATCCCGTAACAAAGAAACACCACTGCTTCCGAAACTTCAAAGATCTAACCTGAAGCCTAATGTTCCACTAGGAAAGTAAAGGAAACGTGGTGTGGCTGAGTTGTATACGTATATTAGAATTAAGCCTGATGACATCTAACTGGAAACAATATTTCATTATGAGCTGACATACGAAAACCTGTACAATCGTAATTATAATTAACAAAGAAATCTTTAGACCAATCAGATACTGGTAAATTTTGTCCTTGGAAAATTGTATTACATAATGTAAGGTGTAAGAAGGGATGACTAATTGTAACTTAGAAAGGAAACAGAAGGACAAAATTTACCAGTATCTGATTGGTCTAAAGATTCCTTTGTTAATTATAATTACGATTGTACAGCTTATGAAAATGAATCGTCGAAAAGAAAATTTTCTTCGCTGTTTGTGCCTTTTCCTTATGACTCAATATGGGAATATTTCGTTCATAGGAAAACCTGACAGCATACTGGACAACTGTTTCTGTCGTCCTAGCTTGGGACTCTTCAGCAATACCAGGACCTTCCAGTTACAAGTAGAGCTCGTAGACCATTCAGCCCCGGGGATCTAACTCTTCAATGGCCAGTCCATGAATTCCAACTTCTGCCGAATCACGACACAGCGCCACTGGCACTAAGCCAGTGTCATCGCTGGCCAGTATTTGTCCCCACACCCAACCTACTGTACCCTACTGGTCACAACTTTCCACCAGAAACCATGTAACTACCTACGTACGTGAATACAGGGCCAGTTGCTAGTAAGCATCAGATGTTCTCTAAACACTGTCAGCTCATGATGAAATCCTGCAACCAATCAAATCCCTGCATACAATATTGATCGCTTAAAAGTGTTGTTCTACATGTCATGAATAGACATCAACAATAACAAAAAAATTTTTTAAACAAAAAACCTACCAAACTGTTTACTAGTTTCAACATCAGCACTAACATCTGTTACTTGTAGAGAATCAACAGCCAATAGAACATATAACGGGAGTGGGGGAATCGCTTGAGCTTCTAATAGATTGCTTGAAGAAGATGTAGCCACCTTGGACTGTAATGTTCCCGGTTTGCCAGATGTTCTCCCTGCACTGATGGATGTATCGAATGAACCAATGGCAAGATTGGTTAACTCTGAGTTCAAATTACCCTATGTGAGTAGAAGAGGTATGATAATAAAGGAAATCAATATTAATAACAACAAAACTCGGGAGACGCGATAAATGATGGTTTGACATCGCCACGTGTCCCTTGGAAGATGTAGAATGGACAATACTTGAATTTCAAACGTTTTTGTTCAATTATCCATTAACGAGCATTGTTCAAAACTCTGGTTTACAAGCCAAAAGAATATGCTGTACATAGAGAAATTAGATGACGAATTTCTGATTCTTGAAAGATGCTCAAGAAGGCTTCGTGTGCTTTTGGAAGTGTGTGGGCGGTTATTACTTCCCAGCTGCCCACACTGTGGAATTTGATTGTTTCATCAAGTACCTGAAACAGAGAGAAGGTTAGTGTTGCGTGACCGCAGAGCCCAAGAGACAACTGCTTGAGGTAGGACACATGCGGCTTTTATGAACTGATTTCTGGGATTGGTTCTATATTAGAAAACTTACCGCCGGTTGCAGACCACCGTAGGGTAAGTCGGGATGTACAATTGTTGGAGTCGACCTTTTCCAACCCCCTCTCTCTCTAGAGAGTGGAGAGACAGCATAGCTGGCTGGCAAACCGGTCATCTTAGGGAAACATCCTCTTCCTGCTGTTACATCTCTGTTCCCCAGCAGTACGACTTTGCCCACTGACCCCAAGCAAGTTGTTAATAACGTATACTATACCGGTAACTGCTTTTAGTCTAATGGCTATCTTAAAGGCCTTCCTGACATGGCAGAACCTGCAGGAACAATAGTTCCAGCCAGTGTAGCTTGTTGGGTCACTACGATGTGCAAGCCCCAATCACCACAACAAGGTAGCATATCATATCTAAGGTAGCAGCGATCGGTCAGGTGATTCTCGAAAAGATATTGAAAACTAACGGTTACTTCGAGGAACTGACCAACAAGTACGGAAGATGTGATGGCTTAAATGCCAAACACTATTACAGTGGAAAACAAGCCTATCTGAATTCAATTCGGCTTTATAGAAGATTGAATACTTAATAGCTAGAAGGTTTGGTTCTCGTTTATCGGACAACATGTTCTTTGGGCCAAGCAAAGGTCACATTTCCCTTCAAGTCTGATGAAGCAATTTTTATCAAATGCTTAAGAGCCAATTTGTGTGTTCAGAAAGAAACAGTTATCGAAGCTTTCTTTCCCCTCGTCGTTACTTTTCCTCTTATGTGATTGCATAATCTTTGGCTTTAACCTGTAGCTTTCTAGAATCCAGGAGCCACTGAATTCCTGCCCAATTGGTTGAATAGTCAACGAGCTTGTTCTCGTAGCCTTATAGAGATTCCAAGTCCAATTCCTGGAGAGAGGTCGTGGGTGCGTGCTGTTGAAAAGTCCCATAATGGGAAGAAACATTTATCTATCCAATTTTCCCTGGTATTTCAGTGATCTCTCCAATTGATGTCAGTTAGGAACGAGATGATCTAACAACAACCGAGACTATCGATGGTGGTTTTTTGGCTTCTGTCGTTTTCAGTGCACACAGAATGAAGAGGAAGTGAAGAGGCATTAAGTAGAGGAGTTGCACTAGGCAAGATAATAGAGATGAAGATGAAGACAAAGGTGAGTGAGGATTAGAGAGGTTTCGCATGCACTTCGGATTGTGAGGGCGATTGTTACTTCCCGGCTTCCCACACCGTGGAAGTTGGTTGCGTGACCGCAGAGCTCAGGGGAAAACTGCTTGAGGCCGGTCACAAACGGCCTGTTTTTGTTTGTTCTTTTTCATTTGGTGTGTCTCAGTAGCGCATTTATCACTTCTGCCCTGTGACACGGCAGCAGAAAGCGCGGTCGTTGTTAATCCGGGCCCCGATCGATCCGGCATGATATTTTCTGATTTGTTTGAAGTCATAGGATTGGATTGGGTAACTGCTTTTAGTCTAACCGCTATCCAAACAACCTTTCTGGCATGGTAGGACCTGCAGGAACATAATTTCCAGCCAGTATAGCTTGTTGAGTCATTGCGGTGTTCAAGCCCGACCACCACGTCAGGGTAGCAGCTTTCGGTCGGGAACAACAACCGAAATCTCCATAAACTCTATAATAAGAATTCAAAAATATTCTTATTATTTGTAGCCAGTTATTTATAGGCACCGAAAATATAACGTTGTAACAACAGAAGACAACGGCCAGGCAACAGTTCGTTTAGTAAGGAAATCAACACATATTTATAGATTTTCATGTACATTATAATAGATTATTGTTAGTAGACAAACACAGTCTTCTGATTGGTGGTTGTTTCTCACTGAACATTAGTTAATCTTTCATCTCTTTGTGACTGTTTCTTGAAGGTCATATTATCTATCTGCTAATTGTATCCGCCTACGCAAACAAAGTCTGCTGTGATTAGTTGTTGAGTCATTCTTTGTTCTTGTTTTCAGGTGACCAATATTTGCGACATAAACACTGACGTAAATTACTGTCTACCAATTTGGCTAGCAGTCAGCTCTCACCAAAACGTGAGTAATTATTGCTCAACATTACTTGAAAGAAGGAACGCTTGAACAGGTGTTTCATTTTACAGGCGTATGTGATGAAGGTGTATGCCATAATACGACAATCACCATCTTAATATGTTTCCGAACAACGAATAAGCACTACAGAATGGTCTTGAATTAGAACACCCAATGAGCAATAGTTTTAAGAACTACCCTGGCAGAGCTGTCCAATTCATGCGTTCTACAAATGAGAGCAGTCTATGACATGAACTATCTTGAAATAAACACATGCGACCAAAACATCTGTAAAAGAAACTCGTCAGTTCAATTCAACCATACGATAAAGAAACTCAATGAGGCATTTCAAGTGAAGACAGGAGTAGAATAAGTTCGACTGCCCTTTTTATCACCCATGATGATCTTCCTAATTGTGGTGGACTGAATTACGTCGAGGAACATTTGTGGAGAGCGAGAAGACAGGAATACGTTGAACTGACTGATAGGAAGACTTTACAAGATCTGGATTTCGCCAACTAGTTATATTTAGTGTCACACACAAACTCAAAGACTTACAGGCGAGAAACCAACAGAGACAGATGGCGGATGAAGCAACGAAGACAGGTCTTCAAGTGAACATAGAAGACAATGGTGATGAAGATAACCAACCAACCAGCCAGCCAACAACAATAACAGCAAGCACCAATTACTATTAACGAAAGAAATTTGAAAGAGGTCACTCGCTCCACTTACCTGGGCACCATCATTTCAAATACAAGCAAGCGAAAGGGATGAAGATGTCAAAACCAGTCAGAATAGAAACAGCAAGACAGACCTTCCTTACCCTGAAACCAGTCTAGGAATCTTTCGCACTCCGCCTCAGCATAAAGAACAAAATTCGGATTTTCAACATCAATGTTAAGCCAGCCATTTCTTCTATCTGGGTCAGAAACTTGGTGTTGTTCACGTCACCATAAGCATTTCTACTAGACTTCTATCAACAGCTATCTTCGTTGTCTCCAGATGGCCGGCCAGACAGAAAGAATTAGCAACAAGAAAGTCTGGGAATGAACCAATCAAGAATCGAAGTCCCAACAAATATTCCGAAAATGAAGATGGACTGGCCATATACTGAAGAGACCTCCGAATGACATAGCACGCCAGGACATCGATCGAGTAGACCCTGTATAGAAAACGATGAGTTGGAAGCGTCGCCTTGACAGTGACATCGAGGTGATCGTGAGGGGAGGAAATCAAAGACAATGGGCCACCGTAGAGCTAACCAGCTAAGGAGTGTACTGCGAAGAATAGGACAAATTGGCGATTTGCCGTTGAATCCGTATGTTCCAAAATCAACATTACAACAAAACAGTTAATAATTATACCATTAAAAACCTTTACATAAGGGTATTTTTTTCAAGGAAAAACTGTGTTGCGCATACCTTTGTCATTCTACGACTACTTGTCGGCGTACCATGATGTTGTCTATTCGATGATGGTGAACCAAAAGCAGACAAACATCTCGTTAAATGAGCTAATATTGCCTTGATCCGACGTAAATGTCCTAAATTCATCCATTCTAATAATTGACGTGGATGGAATTGTGGAAGAACTGGATTAACAACCTATAAAAAAGAGAAAATAAACAAAGGAAAGGAAACAAATGTGTACACAATAGTTGTACGACATTATTATTATTATTATTATTTGAGAAGGCTATTTGTAATATTGTCGTCAATGTTATTGAACATTGAATGAGCAATGTATATACATATGGTTTGTTTATTCGAACTGATACCCAACATTTGGCGGGAAACAAGCATGGCAACCGTTACCTAGCCGTACACTAGTTGGTAGAAGATTGGAGGAAAACGATCAGATGTCTTATTGTGCTTTATATTAATGATTATTCATGGATTTGGCGCCGTGCGTCGGTGGCACAGCGGTTAGGACTCTCGCCGACCATGCACATGGTCCGGGGTTCGATCCCCTGCCGATGCACACCCGATAACTATGGTCGGCCTGCGAAATTTGGGCTACCGATATCACATGCTGAAAATTCCATACCTGTACCAATAAATACGGTGTGAAATCAAGCTGTAATCAAAGAAATTATCAAAGAAAGAATAACACTGTTCTGCTTCATTGTTTGTAAAGAAGTAAACGATCCTGGTATGGCTTTTCTGATATTCTCGCGTCGGTTACCATACACAGTGCCTCTGAGGCATTGACTAGTCGTCTGGAATCAATGATAGGCTCAGGATCTTTTCTGATCTAGGCATTTGACAACTTCCATATTTCAAAATCAAATAAATCTTCTTTATCGACGAAATCATCTTCAGAGAGCTGAGCTACGTATCAATTTCTACAGCCGATAAATGATCAATTGATGTGTGAAGGATAAACTGCCACTTTGGACTGGCCACCTCAATGTGTGTTTACAAATTCACCTGCCGCTCGTGTGGAGCTAGTTATATTGGCCACCCGAACAAAGCGCACACTCTCCAAACGCATCTCTGAACATTATCCGGAATGGTTAGTAAAGGGACAATACAAGACAATTACTAGCTCAATTCTCGAGCATTTGGTGAACTTAGGCCACGTGGCTCCAACAGAGTCATCTTTCAAGATCATCTACAAAGTGAAACCAAATGGTACAAAGGGAGTCAGGTTTCGGCTTTTGTGTATGGCGGAGGCTCTAGCAATTCATCAATACAACCCTGAACTCTGTATACAGAAAAAGTTTGTCCAGCCTCTTATTCTACCTTGGTCTTAACCTCTTCACTAATCGTTCCTTGTAAATAAAATATATTTCGATTTTTCTTTTTCTTTTCATTCTAATTTTACTTAGCTTTTGCTTTAATAATTAATTCACTATTATCACTCTCATATGCTCCTTTTGTATATTTTCACACCCTCTTCGCACTTGTTAAATTGACACTCAACTACCTTTATTCTCACTCAATAGCAATTTTAACCTTATCAAATTTCTATCTTTGTTCCGTTGAGTAACACGTAGTTCACAACTTTTAATTTTCACTTCTAAAGCCACTTCTGAGTAATTATATCAATTATGTCACCGACCACCTATTACTCAATAATAGACCACTATATATTTTTTGGTAGGTATAAATACGATTGTACAGCCTCTGAAGATGATTTCTTCGATAAAGAAAATTTCCTTTGCTGAATTTATCTTTTATTTTCTTCATGACTCATTGGGTATTTTCAGTGATTTCAAATACATCTGCACGTTACAGCCTGTTTTATTACAATAACACAGTCTGCGGTTATTTGCATCTTCAATTCACCGACTGAATAACACATTTTCAAGTGTCGATTTGCAGGGATTTGGTTGGTTACGGCACTGATCAGAAGCTGACATCAGTTCGAGAACCATTGGAAAACTAGTAGGGAGTAATGGGTAGCTGTTTCGTCCCAGCTTGGGAGTCTTCATCAGTGAACCGACACCTGGCAATCAGTCTGAAACTCACTAGCGACTGGCCTTAGACATGAAGATACCTGCAGATCTCGTGAAAATTCGTAACCAAGGAGTCCAGTAAGTCAGGCAAGAGAACAATTACTATCTTTTGGTATTGACTGGCGGTTGGCATCAAACGTATATATCACAAATTTTCAGAAGTGGGGGATTTCATGAACCATTGGGTTGGGTCCAAGCAGCTTAATAGTCTACGAGCTCACTACGTAACCAGGAGGTCATGCGTTCGAACTACAGCAGTGGGAGAGCACTGTTGAAGAGATTCTAACTAGGACGAAACAGCTATCCAGTACTCCCTGTAAATTTCCAATGGTTCTCAAACTGACAGTCAGCTGGAATAACAAATTTGAGAAATGCTGTAAAGACTTGTGTGCTTTCAATTGGAAATAATAGCTGTAAAGAATTGGGCGCTTCCAATTAGAAATAATAACAGTTTGGCGGCAAATGAATAAACACAATCATGACATCATTTTGCGACTGAGAAGCATTGGTCATCCATTTTCACTATTAATAGGTTTTGGGTGATTCAGTTTGCCTGTGAAACCAGTTTAGAATGTATAATTTGAAGATCTCACCTTCGGAGATCGATTACTTTTGTTTCCTATGTATGTATGAAGTTAGGCGTCGAGTGTTAGATAAGAAGGAAAATTCAATCAATGAATTTGCTAAACTACATCGACTCAGACGATAGGGATATGTAGTACACATGACTTTATCGACGATGAATGTTAGCTGATACAGGATCAGATTGGAAAAGACTTCTAGTGGCGGTCAAACTAAAACATAGAATTAGTCCGTCAAATCCTTTGACAGTTAGTTTGAACCAGCTACATAGGGCAGTGTAGACTACCACCAGACTGGTTGGAGTCCTCGGGATTCTAAGAACCAATGACGGCTGGAGACAATTGGTGACATGGCTCAAAATCATTCTCAAAGGCTGGTACAGATATATTCACTCTTTGTGATTTGTCACATTCAACAAAACTTTATTCTCCTTCCATATTACTAGTATTCTTTTTCCCTCACTCACACTTCTGTTTATTATCTCCCTCTCTCTCTTGACTCGCTTCTCTTACTGTGTGTGCTACAAGGAGGGAGAGATTGCCAACTCGAACTGCTGCACATCTGTGCAAAGTTCTATGCTGAAACCAGTCAGTCAGGCAGCCAGTCCATGTGTGTTATGTTACATAGATAGACGTATATTTCCTCAGAATCTGTTCAATGCAGCATCATTTATTTCCGTATATTTTTTGAGGAACAAGATTTTTATTGGTTCACTGGCTGACTGCCTGACTTCCTTGCTTGTCTGACCACTTTTAATTTCCAATATCCCAGAAAGCAAGTTGTTGATGATAATTTTAGATTACATAAATGTAAAGAGCGGCTGACTACATGCTTCAAAACAGTGTACATTAGACTTTCAGTGGAGAAACTAACATAGTGAGGATGTCAAAAGTAATGTGTCATATTGGTACATTCTCCTCTGACTTGGAAACTTCACTCCATTAGACGTTCACGTGGAATCGCTTAAAGATGTAGACATAAATGTTCAATCTTTTTCACAACACTGAAGGGTTCACCCAGGATGACGCTTGAGTGCATATACAGCCTAAAATACTTTGTATTTTGATGACCGTAGACATCGGTCGGTTTTCGACATAGAACTTTGCACATATGTGCGGCAGTTCAAGTCACCACACTCCCTTCATGTAGCACACAAACCAACAGAAGAAAGTAGGAGAAATGCATATTAGAGACAGTAAACAGATGTGTGAGACAAACGAATAGTAATAACGAAGAACAAGACAGTTTCATTGGAAATCATAAGTCACAAGGAGTGAATGCGTCTGCGCCAGCCATTGAGAACGATTTTGAGCCATGTCACCAATTGTTTCCAACCATTGGCTTTTGCCGTCCCGAGGACCCCAATCAGGAAGCCGGTCTACACCTTCCTACGTGGTTTAAACTAAATGTTAAGTATTTCATTGACTGGTGCCATGTTTGGTTTAACCGCCGCTAGCTCTTTTCCAGCTTGACCGTATATCAGCTAACATTGCCTGTCGAAAAAGGCGATGGATGGCTAAGCATACGTAACACATGTCCTAATCATCTCAGTCGATGCAATTTCACAGTCTCGTCGATTGATTTCTTCTCCCACCTACCTAGCACTCGACTGATGCCTAATGTCAATATTGCTCACCTTATTATACCACTTCACGTGGGAGATAGAACGCAGACACCTATGATCAAAGACAGCTAATCTTTTCATGCCTTCCGCTCTCAATGGCCAGGTCTCACAGCCATAAAGGTGGACGGAGCGGACTGTTGAGCAGTACACACGCCCTTTGGTCGATAGTCGCATATCGCGTCTACGCCAGAGACGGCGTAAACTGGCATATGCGGAACTATCCCTCTGTATTTGTGCTGAGATTTCGTCAGAGATCAACCCGTTGGCGTTGGTTGATGGTACTTCCCAAGTAATTGAAGCGGTCAACGTGCTCTACCACTTCACTCTCTATTTCTAATCTAGGGGTCGGTGAAGTCCAATCCTGCAGCATCATCTTACATTTTACAGGGGTTCTAGACCGTAGACATAAGTCATTCTCTTTAGTACAGTCTGAAAATGTTAAAATGACAAGGTTTTACATGCACTTTTTGATTTGACTACAACTTGCTGTTTGTATGTCCCAGAATATTGCTTCCCGAGGAAGAAGATGGCTGGGGATACGTAATACATGTCCTAACCACCTCAATCGATACAGCTTCAAAAATATATTCGACTGACTTCCCCTACTTCCCAAACAATCAACACCTAACCTCAATACCATTCACCCTATTATACCACCGAACATGGGAGACAGTATGCAGAAATCTATGATCAAAGACAGTCAGCTGGCCTTTCCATGTATTCCGCTTCCCCTGGCCATGTCTCACAGCTATAATGGAAGACGGAGCAAACTTCTGCTAAACAAGTCTACATGCCCTCCGAACGATAGCCGCATATTGCGTCTACCTTCAGGGATGCCATAAGTTTGGGGAATCCCACACGTCCACTCAAAACACAAAGGAATCGATATTTGTCGAAAGCGTGCACCAATTAGAAACCAAAACAAAAATGACACATAATAGTAATGACAAAATAATACCCTAATAAATAATAATAATAATGATCCTTAAATGATGTGGTTCTAATTGTTTTTGCTTACCTGTATAGCTTCAAATAATCCAAGATTTGATAATAGTTCAATATCTTTCAATATTTGTTCATTCGATTTAACATCAATTCCACCTGATGTTGCAGAGCTTAAATCAATCTGACTCATTTCCCTGGACAGCTGACGATGATATTCATTAGGTTCAATTGTTGTTGACATCTTCTTCGAAGACGTAGTAGTAGCAGTGTACTGCTGATATTACCACCACCACCCGCAAGGTTAGTTAGATTACTTTGACTTCCAGCGTGCAACAATGACTTTGACGGAGAAGATTTCAACGGGTAGGCAGAATACACCTTAGTTAAACGTGCTACTGACATACTAGCACTCCCAGAGACTGTTGCATCTGTAATATCAGTTGATGTGTTGGCATCAAACGATTCAGTTCTACTGGACGGTGATGATGTAACGGTACTGGCGTGTGAATCTGAAATGAAAATGCACGTTGAGAAAACTACTAGTGAAATGGCGGTGATATTGTGTTGAGAGCTGGCTACGAACAAGCCAAAATTGTAGACAACCAATTTACGTCAATGTTTACTTCCCGAATTGGGGTCATGAGAAAAAAACACAATAACAAAGCTTAGCCTTGAGGAACTCAACAACCAATCATACAGCAGAATTAACGTGTGCAAATATGATTCGCAGATATATGGCTTAACTTTCTGAGAAACGCGCTCACAAGCAGTACAGAATAACCTTCAGCGAGAAAACAACCAATCACAAGACGCTGCTTCTCCGCTGACAATCATATACATAAAAATCTATAAATATCGCTTGATTTTCTCAATAAACGATCTGTGTTACCTGGCCCTTGTCTTCTGTCCTTACAATATGACATAACTCAGAATTTAAATCTGAATACATTGAGTACGTTGTGGTGGTGTGATACAGACAATGTGTGCCAACGGAATGTTATTCTCATATATTCCCACAGTTCTATTCGGCATTAGCAACAGAATACGATGGATCTACTTGAACCCTGTATTTGATGTTAGGGACAGAATACTTTTCCCACGGTTGTTTACTGCATTTACAACAGAATACTATGTTTATGTGAACATTCTATTTCATGCTGTTCGGTGTAAAACGAAATCACACGCTCGGTGATTGATTGGTTAACGAACATAAACTATAGATATATAAGTAGCGGTGTGAATAATGAAATATACCTTGTATAGTTTGGTTTGTAAGGGATAGTTTTGTTTTGAGTTCTACCAAAAGCTGTCTAGTTTGCTGCGAAAGGCTAGACGCTCAGATGTAGTCGTTTTAGCTGGTGACTTCAATGCTCAAGTAGGGAAATTGTGTCAATCTGAGAAGAATGTTGGTGGCACATACGGAATTCCGTGCCAGCGAACCGACAACGGTGACCGTCTCCTACAGTTCTGTTCAGATAATCATTTGTATCTTGTAAGCACTAACTTCAAACACAAGGAGAGACACTGTTTGACCTGGCGACCACCATCATCAAATCAACGCTGGACACAAATAGACCACATAGCAATAAGCTATCGTTGGCGTGGGTCGGTAGGAGATTGTCGCTCCCTCTGGAACACGTGTGTAGATACCGATCACGCACTGGTCCGCGCTCGTGTGTGCTTACGACTGAACGGACGTAGGAAACAGCTGGCGGTAAACCCACCACGTCCCCAGCTCGACCAGGGAACTAAGTCCCTATTTGAGGAAGAACTAGCTAAACACATATCTGAGTTTGACAGCTGCGCTCACCCTGAAGAAGCCTGGAAGAATATTCAGTCAGCCATAGATACAGCTGTAAAAGCTGTGAATAAGGTAAATCCAAAGGTGAGTAAAAACCATTGGATTTCGACTGCCTCATCCGAACTGATAGATGCTAGAAGACTTATTCCGGCGAGCTCCGAATTCAATGAGGAGCGAAAGCTGCACAAGAGGAAACTTACGAAAAGTCTCCGCAAGGACCGTGAACAGTGGTGGTTGACAAAGGCGAAAGAGATGGAAAAAGCATCGGCGATAGGCAACACCAGACAACTATTCAGGCTAATCAGGGAAACAGGTGGTAAAAAACAAATGATAAGCGAAACAATCTCCGAGAAAAATGGCACCATAATTAGCTCCCAGGATAGACGTCTGGAGCGCTGGAAAGAACACTATGAGGAGCAGTTTAATTGGCCCACAGCCACACTTAACCTACCGGACATCCAACACCTCCCTGAATGGGAGATAGACACAGGTCCTCCGTCCTTAACCGAGGTTACTAAAGCTGTCACCAACCTGAAGCTAGGCAAAGCAGCGGGACCTGATTTATTGACTCCAGAGGTATTTAAGTACGGAGGCGACAGTTTACTGTCTGCGTTAACGGAGGTTCTAGGCAGCGTCTCGGAATCAGAGGAAGTCCCATCGGGTTGGTGTAAGTCACTGATCATCCCGATATACAAGAAGGGGGACAAGTCGTCTTGTGATAATCACAGAGGGATTAGCTTGACTAATATAGTATCTAAAATCCTAGGCTCAATAATACTGCGTAGATTAAGTGGTGCTCGGGAGACACAAACACGAGAAAACCAGGCAGGTTTTAGGCCAGGTAGAGGGTGTATTGATCACATCTTCACCCTTCGACAGATTCTAGAACATAGGCACTCCTACCGGCGTCCGACAATCATTATATTTCTTGACCTAAAGGCGCCATTCGATTCCGTCGACCGGGAGGTTCTCTGGCGATGCTTGGCTGTTAAGGGAATGCCAAGAAAATACATTGCACTGATTAAGGCACTCTACTCGTACTCATGCAGCCAGGTGAGGGCTTATGGCGAGTTGTCATCTGAAGTGGTGACGACTAGTGGCGTCCGTCAAGGATGCCCATTATCCCCATTCCTATTCAATTTCATCATAGATGTACTAATGGACCTAACCCTAACTCACTTCAGCGACTCAGGGATTGACTTGCTACCAGGGAAGAATCTCGTTGACTTAGAATATGCGGACGATATAGTCCTTCTAGGCGAGGACTCTGACAAAATGCAGAGTCTACTGAACACCTTGAGCAACAACCTCCGCATGTTTGGCATGCGATTCGCCCCTATAAAATGTAAGATGATGCTGCAGGATTGGACTTCATCGACCCCTAGATTAGAAATAGGAAGTGAAGTGGTAGAACACGTTGACCGCTTCAATTACTTGGGAAGTACCATCAGCCCCAACGGGTTGATCTCCGACGAAATTTCAGCACGAATACAGAGGGCTAGGTTCGCATTCGCCAGTTTTCGCGTCTCTGGCGTAGACGCGATATGCGACTATCGACCAAAGGGCGTGTGTACTGCTCAACAGTCCGCTCCGTCCACCTTTATGGCTGTGAGACCTGGCCATTGAGAGCGGAAGGCA
Source organism: Trichobilharzia szidati (assembly GCA_944472155.2). Classification (NCBI taxonomy): domain Eukaryota; kingdom Metazoa; phylum Platyhelminthes; class Trematoda; order Strigeidida; family Schistosomatidae; genus Trichobilharzia; species Trichobilharzia szidati. The sequence goes on from OX235277.1 coordinate 7,865,955, forward strand.
TGAAAAGATTAGCTGTCTTTGATCATAGGTGTCTGCGTTCTATCTCCCACGTGAAGTGGAATAATAAGGTGAGCAATATTGAGGTTAGGCGTCGAGTGCTAGGTAAGGCGGGGAAATCAATCGACGAGACTGTGAAATTGCATCGACTGAGATGGTTAGGACATGTGTTACGTATACCTAGTCATCGCCTTCCTCGACAACAGGCAACTTGAACTGCCGCACATATGTGCAAAGTTCTATGTCGAAAACAGACAGACAGACAGACAGACAGTTTTGTTTTTACGAGTTGATCACGGATTGATATCAGTTAGAGAACCATTGAAAACCAGGGAGTACTGGACAGCTGCTGTTTCATCCTAGTTTGGGAATCATCGGCAGTACGCACCCACATTATGGGGTTCGAACCCACGACCTTCCAGTTACAAGGCAAGCTCGTATACCATTCAGCCAGTGAGATCCGATTCAATGGCTAGCCCATGAATTCTAACTTCTACCAATTCGTGATTTAGCGCGACCATTGTCGTTGGTGGGACATCCATCCTCACACGTGACATCTGGATGGACCTCAGTGGTCACGACTTATCACTAGAACTGACTCCAGGAAACTCCATCCTGTAGCAAGTCACTAGAGAGCATCAGATTAATTTTCTATAGTTTGGTTTGTAGGGTTAGTTTGTTTTTACGAGTTGATCACGGATTGGTATGAGTTAGAGAGCCATTGAAAACCAGGGAGTACTGGATAGCTGTTTCGTGAGTATTAGTATGGGTGCGTTCTACCGATGATTCCCAAACTAGTGGGATGAAACAGCTGTCCAGTACTCCAGTGCTGGTTTTCAATGATTCTCTAACTGATATCAATCCTTGATCAACTCGTAAAAATATATATTGATGGTTCCCGTTTGTTGCCTTCTGTTATTACACCGTGAAACTTTCCCCTAATCTGTGATAGTTATCACCAGAGTATACCCTGTCCATTTAGATCTTCTTTTCCGGATTCAAAGTGCTTAGAAGACACTTGTTTCATGCACAAGATTATGAAGAATAGAGATTGTATAAAGGTTGAACATATCCAGTTGCCTATTCTGAATCAGATAAGACAGGATATCAACTGAGAAGCTTTTTGTGTGCTTATGGAAGGGTGTGTGTGGGCTATTACTGCCTGACAGCTAATATACCGTGGAAGTTGGTCACCTCTTGGAGTACATGAAACACAAGGAGGAGGGTGTGTGGCATTCATGTTGCATGACCACACACCCCAGAACACAACCAGTTGGGGCCGGTCACAAATGTGAGGTGGTTATCGGAGTTGTATCCGTATGAAAATCTTACTGTAGGCTTTAGGGTAGAGGGTGCATAGATCATATCTTCACTCTCCAACAGATCCTAGAACATAGGCACACTTTCCGGCGTCCAACAATTGCCATATTTCTTGACTTGAAGGCGGCTTTCGACTCCGTGGATAGAGAGGTACTATGGCAATGTTTGACTGTGAAGAGAGTGCCAAGAAAGTACATTGCACTAATCAAGGCACTCTACTCAAACTCACGTAGCCATGTAAGGGCTTATAGGGAATTGTCATCTGAATTGATAACAACCAGTGGTGTCCGTCAAGGATGTCCACTTTCCCATTTTCTGTTTAACTTCATCATAGATATGCTAATGGAAGTATCCTTAACTGAACTTAACAACTTAGAAATCGACTTGTTACCAGGGGATAGTCTTATAGACTAAGAATACGCAGATGACATAGTCCTGTTAGAGGAGGATGTTGACGAAATGCAGAGTCTTCTGAACACCTTGAGCAGCAATCTTCGTATGTTTGGCATGCGATTCGCCCCTGTAACATGTAAGATGCTGCTACAGGACTGGACTACATCTACCCCTAGCTTAGTGATAGGGAGTGAAGTGGTAGAACATGTTGACCACTTCACCTATTTGGGAAGTTGTATCAGCACCAACGGATTGATTGGTGACGAAATCTCAGCACGGAAACAAAAAGCTCGGGCTGCTTTCGCTAACTTACACCGTCTCTGGCGTAGGCGTGACATCCGACTATCAAGTTACTGTAGGCTATGGACAGTCTCAAGATAAGTCGGTATGAACAATTTTTGGGGCTGAGCTTCTCTAACTTGCCCTGTCTCAGAAACAGAGAAACAGCATAGCTGGCTTTCATTTTATCTGAGGGGAACACCTTCCTATTTCTACAGACACAATTACCAGTAAGCTGTGCAACTTTGCTCTCACACCCAAAGTGAAAGTGACTTCTGCCATGATGGAAACTATTTTCGGTCAAGACGACATTTCTAGCACAGTAGAACCTACAGTAAGATTAATTTCAACGCAATGCTCGACACGTCACCCAGTTATTAATACTGCATTATCACTGCGTGACATATAAATTAAACCTATCTATTATGGAATCACAATCTACCACCACAATGCACAAGTTCTAGACTTACATGCATAGAGTCAACCAAGAGAATCAAAATATATTTTTAAATATTGGTTTAGTAGGAATTTTGTTTAATTAGTGGGTGGTGCGCACCGATGAAGAACCCCAAGCTAGTGCGAAACAGCTGTACAGTAATCCCTGGCAAGTTTTTCCAATGGTTATCTAACTGATGTCGGCTTATGATGAAATCTTCAAACGGATCAAATAAAAATCCCTACAAAACCAATACTTGATGAATTTGAATAAGGCATTTTTAGAAGACAAATTTTGCGAGATGTTATCCTCATTTCGTAGTTTCTTTAAAACCGCTTTAAAACTAACATGGTTAACAATAATAAAATATCTTCATTTCACCAGTTTTGTTCCTATCCAGTATAAACGTTCCTTAGGGAAATGTTTGTTCTCAAGGGCTTCTGTACCAATGAAAGCTATCTTTATTAACCTACCATTCAAGGGCAACCAGATTATGCAGTTGACAGCTAGCTAGAAGACTTCGGTCAGCCATCAAACGCACATTCTACGCCGCATCTCTTTCCCTCACATGCCGAACATTTTCGATCCCCGTACCTACGATTAAAGGACGAAACTCTGTGAACTCTACTTCAAACTGTATCTACAAGTTCACTTGCAGCTGCGGTGACACCTATATAGGTAGAACCAACAGAATGTTCCAATGTTGTCGAAAAGAACATGTTCCAAAATAGCTACTAAATCATATAGAAAATTCGAACGAGATTAATCTGAATAGAAATCCAGCATCATCCATTGCAAAACACGTATTAATGTCAGGTCATAAAATCAATACTAATGACTGTTTCACAATCATTTTACATAACTCTAATACAAGGTTGGTTATTGAAGGTGATGGAAGCACTTTGGGGGATTAATCGCATACAACCTAAACTGTGTGTACAAAAAAAACAATAAACTTCAACCTTCGCCTACCATGGACTACTTGACCTTTCTTAAATATGATCGGTCATTAGTATGTACTTTTGTCTTTTATATAACTGAGTAATTGTCATGAACTTTATTTGGTTGTAAAGAAACTACGAAGTGACGATATCATCTCGCGGAGAAATTTGTCTTCTAAATGCCTTTTTTCAAATTTATCAAACAGGAACTAATTGTTTTAATTTTCTCAATACTTGATAATAAATTCGTTAAAAAAAAAGAGTCCCATCGCTGCATCACTTGTTTTGATTTTCCATATGCCCAAAATGGGAATTTTCCATGAATACGTACTGAAGGCTTGCTTAAATCGTGTGCAAGAAACTACTGTCTGTCTCACGTAACAATAAATATATGAATACATATTAATATACAGGATATATATATATAGTGCGTCGGTGGCACAGCGGTTAGGACGCTCGCCGACCATGCACATGGTCCGGGGTTCAATCCCCGGCCGCCAACGAACTCCTTTACCTCGCTAAGCCAGGAATAGAACTGGCAAAGAGGGAAGGTTGGGCATGAGGCCAGTAACCCCATCCCGTAAAAGTAAACACCACTGCAACAGAAACTTGGAGCCACTAGCTTGAAGCCCTATGTTCCACTGGGAACGTGAAGGAATTATATATACAGGCCTTAAATATATATATATATATATGGGCCTTCGACAGCGTTGACCGCGAAGTAATTTGGAAACTACTCGAGTACTACGGCGTACACCAAATATTCATCAACCTTATTCAACAGCTGTACGACAACGGAACATGTAAACTGATCCACAACGGAAAACCCAGCGAGGCGTTTGGAGTAAACACAGGAGTCAGACAAGGGTGCTTATTATCACTAATAATATTCCTAATTGCGGTGGACTGGATTATCCGTCAGACAGTGGGAAACGAGAAGACAAGGATATCCTGGACCGAAGTGAAGAATCTAGAATACCTGAATTTCGCGTGTGGATGATATATATATTTGGTGTCACATAAAATCGAAGACTTACCAGCGAAAACCGACAAACTGGTCGAAGGAGAAGCAAAGACAAGACTCCAGGTGAACATAGACAAGAAGGAGGTTATGAAAATAACCGACCAACCAACAACAACAACAGAAGCAGCAACATCCAGTGCCAATCACCATCAACGAGAGGGATTTGAAAGAGGTTACGTCATTCACCTATCTAGGGAGCACTGTCTGAACTACGGGAGGAACGGACGGACGAGGATATCAAATCGAGAATCGGGAAGGCGAGAAACACATTCATCAACCTGAAACCAATCTGAAAATCTTCGTCACTCAACTCAGCATCAACAACAAAATTCGGATTTTCAATACAAACGTCAAGTCAGTCAGTTCTTCTATACGTACGGATCAGAAACTTGGTGGGTCACAAAGAATATTTCCAACAGCCTGTTACAGACCTTTATCAACAACTGTCTTCGCTCCATTCTGATGATCAGATGGCCGCCGGAAAGAATCACCAACAAGAAACTATGGGAACAAACAAAGCCAGAACCAATCGCCCAACAAATATGCAGGAAAAAGTGGAGATGGATTGGACACTCGCTGAGGAAGCCCCTGGGTGACATCGCACGTCAGGCCAACGCTCGAGTGGAACCCGAAAGGGAAGCGGCGAGTGGGACGTCCAAGGGTGACATGGAGGAGATCGTGTGAAGAGGAGCTGAAACAGTATGGAATAACATGGATGCAAGTGAAAAGTACAGCACAAGACAGAAGCAAGTGGAGGCGTGCAGTTGAAGCCCTATGTTCCACTAGAAACCCAAGGGAACAATAATAATATAATATTATATATATACATGTATATATATATATATGCTTGTCATACAACCAACCCACTTACTATCGGATTTCACCTTCACTTGCCATTTGAATACACTGAAGTAGCTATCAGATGGCCATTGGCTGAACAATTGCATTTCAGTTCTGGCACCAACCAATAATAAACCATCTCTTAGCCAAGCTGCTTGTTTATGTCCTCCACTGTGGCGATGATGGCGCTGAGGAATAGGCTTCTTCGTTGTTACATCATCTAATGAATAAGATTTCAACGGTTGTTGTTCAGGATCATTTGATGACGATGGAGATGATGGCGACGACGCTGTTCCAGGATAATCAGCTGTCATAATACGTGAACATGCTATCGGTTTCCAACCGATGTAGACTTCACCGAGTGTTGTCATCAGTGTAGGTTGATACAGATGTCCTCCTCTGAGTTTACTGTTATTTTTATTATTATTATTATTAGATGTAGTAGTAGTACTAGCAGTGGTAGTATGTGTAAAATTAATATTTTGACAGACAGGTGCAAATACAAAGATTTCGCAGTCAATAATTACAGACAGTAAGTGTCCACCGTCTTCTGCATTCACCCAATCCAACTGAATCGATAACTAGTCAACACAACAAGAAAAACAATAACATTAATACAAATAAGCAATTATACAAAAATAAATACTCGCCAAAGACACTGGCTAGTGGTCGTGCTATGTCGAGCTAGCTCGCCTTGTAACTAGAAGGTGCTGGGTTCGAACCCCCCCCCCGTGGTGGGTGCGTACTTCTGAAGATTTCCGAACCAGGGGGACGAAACAGCTGTCCAGTACTCCCCTAGTGCTGGTTTTCCAACGGTCCTCCAATCGATGTCAGCTAATTAAAAGCATGCTGTTGTTGTTTCTCGATACTCTCAAGAACTGATCGAAAATTTGCTATCATTATCATTCCTTTGCGGTTCCCAGTGGGGTATATCCTTGTTCATCGAATCTACACCCAACACATGCAATAGGAATGATTCATCACTCATACCCGAAATATGGAAAATATTACTACCAATCAAATCAAGTGAAAAACAATGGAACTAGATAAATGAATTTAGGAATTCGTGTGATTACCTTGATATGATTATTAGCAGTAATAAATTGTGCTCGAAACGTCATCAGTAAACATTACTGTATAACACTGTGAGACTTTATCAAAACAAAATTTACCCATAATGGAATATATCACCATAAGTTTGCATTCCCCCCAGCCCTATCATTACACGATCTCTTCCACTATATCACACCACCTTCAGAGTTATGCCCAACTCATCGCTTCCTTTACATCCGGGTACCACTCTCGAGGGTCTGATAAGCGTGTGATGTTACCCGATGGACTCAGTAACAGAAAAATTATTTGGAAAATCCTTCCTGAAGCCATTCTAATTACAATATTAGCACTAATCGGGATGTTTCAACTAACTAACTTTGTAATTATCATCCACTATGTGATGTTATCCTTGTAAAATTAACTTATTCTAACCATTTCTACCTTTTAAATGTGTATTGATTTCTTTCCTTTATTATCAACCCATTGACATTTTGACACTGTTTAATTATTGTTGAACAAACATATCAGTGTCACTTGTTTGGTAAACTGTTGTGTATCGCAATAAAAGTGCTATATATATGTATATTAGAGTAGAGCCAGAGAGAGATGAGGATCTAATTGAAAAGTAAATGTTTCTTCGCTCAATCTTTCTGTATTCTTAATTTCTCAAACATAGTCATTAGTCATGCATTCTGATTTACTCTGTGTTACAAATTGGCAATAACCTTTGATATTCAAGTGCTGGTTGGCAGGGATTCGATTGGTCTCAAGATTTCATCCTGGGAGTTTTGGACAGCTGTTTCGTCCTAGTCTTCCGAGACACTACAACAGCACCCACCCACCATCACGGTTAGAAACCAGCACCTTCCGGTTACAAGTAGAGCTCGTAGACCATTCAGCCACTGGGACTGGCCAGTCCATGAATTCCAACTTCTGCCAATTCATGCACGATATAGCGCCACTGGCACTAGACAATGTCCACGCTGGTAAGAACTTGTCCTCCCACGCGACCTTCTGTACCCTAGTGGTCACGATTTCCCAGCAGAACCCAGGTAAAATTACGCACCTGATGAAGAGTCCCCAAAAAGGATGAAACAACTGCCTGGCAGTACTCTCAAGTTTCCCAATGGTTCTCCAACCGATGTCAGCTTATGATGAAATCCTGAAATAACCGTTGACGTCTGTTGTCAATAATCTACATTGAACATATTGTGGCAAGTGCTACTGATAAGATTCATCAGTAGTATATAAAGAGATGTCCATCGGCATAAAAACATCAAACAGCATGGAGATACATTTTATGTCAGAGAAAGCAAATGGCACAGCGTTGCGCAGATACATGGGAGATGTGGAAGGAATACAAAGAAACACACACAATATAAAGGAAGGCCAGAAGCAGGAGAACACGGAAGATCTGTGCAAATGGTGATTTGAAGATAAGGCGCACATAATTTCATTATATGGAGATACCAAATTCCAAATAAACATTCCTTTGACCAAGTCTCTCGTTTTCTACAGTTACAATATAACCCCCCCACACACACACACACTTAAATAACTAACTGTATAGCTTTGAAGTAGTGCGTCGGTGGCACAGCGGTTTAGGACGCTCGTTGACCATGCACATGGTCCAGGGTTCGATCCCCTGTAATAGAACTGGCAAAGAGGGAAGGTTGGGCATGAGACTAGCAACCCCATCCCGTAAAAGTAAACACCACTGCTACAGAAACTTCAAGCCTCTAGGTTGAAGCCGTATGTTCCACTGGGAACGTGAAGCAATCAAAAAAAGTAGCTTTGAAGTGAAGCGATGAAAAGAGGGGATCTCTTGTTCCCAACCCATATTTGTTCTTAAAAAAAAACGCATACATCACATATAGCATGTAAAAAGCTTTGATGCAGTTGTTAGAATTTACCTCATCAAGAGTATTGCTGTTGTTGTTATTCTCCTGAAGTGGAAATGAAGATGTAAACTCAATAGTATCTTCCAGTATCCATTCGCAACCGCCTAAAATTAAAAGAAATACACATGTATACACATACAGATGAATGTGAATACCAATCATTTTGAAAGAGAAATGCAAAAATAGAAGGGAAACAAAAATGGGGGCTTTAGTAGGCTTAGGCTTCACTTAGGATGAAAAATCTACTGAGATGATAGCTAACAATCAAATTAGGCGCCTCTTACCTTGATAATAATTACTATTTCATCATATTACTAAAAGAACAAAGCGAATTCAGCACAGAATATCTTTTTCGATAATTCGCTCTTCAATTATATATGTGTTTGTATACATAGAAATACGCTGTATTTTCAAAACCACCCCCATTTCGGGTTCGGGATTAAAAATAGAATTGCCTAATTTCACCTCTTCCATATGTATCTACCAATTTAACTGTTCCTGTGGAGCCAGTTACATAGGCTGTACAATTAGGCATGTTTCTCGTCGAATTTCCGAACATCACCCTGCCTCAAGAATTGAAAATATTTATTTCCCGATACAAATTTAAAACAAACAATAAAGGTTAATAAAGCAGGATTTAATGAATTCATCAAATTTCGGTAGAACTCGTCAGCTGAATACTACTCTATATACACGGAAATATATACACTTTTAGAATTACATTGGGAGATATAAGACTGATAAGCAAATAAACTGCATTGAATTAGTCATTCAGAAAGACAGGTGCGAATGTTTCCCTGGTCATGTTCAAATAGATAAGGGGAGAGAGAGTATGAGAGATCGAAATTAACATAAGATGCATTGCGCTTCAATTACATCACTTAGATAAACAATTAGGCATTAGAGAATATAACAAGAATTGCAAACAGAGTAATATCAATAGTAATAGTTATGATAATAATAATAATAGTGTTGAAGTGAGTTAAGATAATCCTACTGATAAAGGATAGGTTTAAAACTTTTAAATGATAGTTTTAAAACTATCTTTTATCAGTAAGATTATCTTAACTCCCATTATCTATTTGAACATGACCTGCGAAACATTCACACTTGTCTTTCTGCATGACTAATTCAATGTAGTTTATTTGCTTATCATTCTGATATCTCCCAATGTAATTTCAACAGTATATATATCCGTGTATATAGAGTAGTATTCAGCTGACGAGTTCTACCGAAATTTGATGAATTCATTAAATCCTGCTTTATTAACCTTTATTGCTTGTATTAAATCACCCAGCCTAGTGGTTAAGTAAAGCTCAAACAAAATCTATTCGTAACGCTATTCTATTTCATCTTGTGGATACAGAACACAAGATTGATGTCAACCAGGCTCTCAAAGTCATTTACTGGATACCTACTAATCTTAACTTTTTTTTTTTGATTTACAGCTTGATTCCACACCGTATTTTCAGTACAAGTGTGGAATTTTCACCCAAAGAGTTCGTCTACTACACACACATGAGGCCTTAAGGGTCCCCACATTAAGGAACCCAACTTATGTATCCAAAAGAAGCTGCTCCACACACCATTCAGACTCACCCAATGACAGCTTCATACTACGTATAGAATCCGCTGTAGATTTCTCAATTCTATTCATTACTGTACCTACAGGTTTCTTAATTTCTTCATATTCGAATGTCTAAACAATTTTTACTCAGGTATATAAATGAAGCAAAAACGTTGTGTGAGTGAGTGACTTGATGTGATTATGAGCAGCAATAGTTTGTGCTCGAAACGTGGTCATCAGTTAATATTACTGTACAACGAAAACTGTGTGATTCTATCAAAGTAAAATTTTATCCATAATGGAGTTATACTCTACCACCGCAGTGCCGAAGTTTTATACTTATAACAGTAAGTTCACTTTAAATCTGTAAATATTCCCATTTATAATATTAGAACAAGACATATAAGCGAACAATATTGTTTTCAATTAGATCTTCTTCAGGCTTTACTCTAATTTACATAGATTTATATATAAAATTTTAACCAATGACGGTGATTTTGGGAATCAAATAATAATCTTAATTGTCTTAATAATAATAATAATAATGTGGTAAATGTTTTGAACGTAGTTAATAACGATGATTATAATGATAGTGATAACAAGGTATATACAGGTGGCGATAAGAATAACAAAGATAGTATATGTATATAAGTGTATAAATAAATTGGGTCAAATCTTAAAAGGTGAAGTGGAACGATAATCAGAATTTAAATAAATATTATAAAAGTACGAAGGAGGTGGAAAATAAGAAAGGGTGGGAGGGTTTTGAATACAATTCACCTAGGCCAAGGGAGAGACAAAGGTAGAACAAACTTCTTTTGTATGCAAAGACTGGGATTGTTCTCTCGAATTCCCATAGCTTCGGCTATGTCTGTAAAAAGCGGATTCAAATTCCGTTAGAAAGCCTAGATTGAATGCGATAGTTAACTTTGAAGGCACTACATTTGTCCACTTGGTGACCGCTATCAATCAAATGAGCCAAAATAGAACTTCTTATAGATTTTATTTGACCCTTTTCAAACCAAGAAGGAAGATGCTCAACAATGCGTTTGTTAATTTGTCTAGTTGTTCACCCTATATAAGTTCACTTTATATGAAAGCTGTCGACTGAAGCGATGTTATTCTAGAAGGCGGACAATGAAAGCTTCTCAATTGAAATCAACAAGCCAGCTCAGAGAACACACACACACACAAACACACAATAAAATCACATAAAAAAGAGAACACATTACTTACCACTCGATTCACATTCATATACAGTCACATAGATCGTCCTACTACTTCTGCTATTATTACTGGTAGTAGTAGCAGTAGTCGTTATACTTCTATCACCGTCATATAATTGTTGAGTAGTATACGCTACAGCCAAACGTCCACTATATGCACAATCCATATCCAATATAATAATAGTAGATGCAGCAGTCATTTCCAGACTAGCGTTATTATTATTCTTAGTAGTAGTAGTACTGTTGTCTTGTAGCTGTAATTCAATACAACTGGACATTGATTGCATCAATGGCATTTGCCATTCATCCCAAGTGAATAGATTGATAAATTTGCTTTTAACTATATATTTGAAGAAGAAGAAGAAAAATCAGAAGAAAAAATGTACAATAAAGAATTATTGGCAAAGTAAAGTGAAAATTGGAGTGGATTTACAGACAAGGAGACTCTTCAGCAGTGCGAACATACGATCCTACAAACGATGGAATTTAGATACCCCCCCCCCCAGATTATGCGACTAAGCGCGTTAGTTTGTAGGGATTCTGTTTGTTTCACGTTAGAGTAATTCTTGAAAATAAATCTGATGCTCACTAGTGACTGGCTAAAGGACGTAGTTAGTCGCCTAGAGTTCTAGTGAGAAGTCGTGACCAGTGGGGTCCATCCAGTCAGGAGTGAGCATGGAGTTCTCGCCGATGACATTAGTTGGTGGTCGCGCTAAAATTCACGAATTGGTAGGAGTTAGAATTCATAGGATGGCCATTCAATCGGGTTTCCATGGCTGAATGGTTTACAAGCTCGCCTTGTAACCGGAAGGTCCTGGATTCAAAACCCAGTGAATGCGCACTGCCGATGAGTCTGCAAGTAGGACAGAACAGCTGTCCAGTACTCCCCAGTTTCCAATGGTTCTCTAATTGATATCAATCCGTGATCTAACCTTATATATATATATATATATATATATATATATATATATTATTCCGTTGCGTTCCTAGTGGAACACGGAGATTCAGCAAAGCATCTCTATTTTATTCTGATCTCTGTCTGCAGTTCTCTTTAGCTCACCCCACGACTGCCCATAAGCTTTCATCTCCTCCCCCACATTGTCTTTTTTATGTCACACTATGACACTCGCCCAACTCGTCTTTTCCTATTCAGGTTCCACTCGATGTCACTCAACAGTCTGCTTACTGTGTGTCTGATTCATCTCCAATTTCTTCTGGATACTCCCTTATCCAGCGATAGGTTCTTTATTGGTTCGTTCCCAGGCCTTCTTGTTGCTAATTGTTTCTGGTTGGCCAGCCACCTGATCTTCGATATGGAGACAACGAAGAAGTCAGCTGTTGATAAAAATCTACAGAAGAACTCACTGGATTAACATTAATGTTGAAAATCACAATTTTGTTCTTTATGCTGGCTGAGTGAGTACAGAAGATTCCCAAACTGATTTCAGAGTGATGAAGACGTGTTTTGCCTTTCCAATTCTGGATGGTTTTGACATCTTCATCCATTCCGATTTGCCTGTATTGTATTTGAAATTATAGTGACCAGATAAGTGGAGCGAGTAGCCTCTTTCGTATTTCTCCCCTTGATAGTGATTAGTGCTTACTGTTGTTGTTGTTGTTGGCTGGTCGATTAGTTATCTTCATCATCTCAGTCTCCTAAGTTCACTTAGAATACTGTCTTCGCTGCCAGCCTCTTCAGCCAACTTGTTAGTTTTCGACTGCACGTCTTCGAATTTTTGTGACATTAGACATAAATCGTCCACCGAGGCCAACCCGTAGTTTCCCATTCAGGTTCCACTCGAGTGATAGCCTGGCGCACGATAACAGTCAACCGTCTTCTCACTGTGTTTCCAATCCATCTCCATTTTCTTCTGGATATTTCCTTGTCCAGCAATAAGTTCTTAATTGGTTCATTCCCAGCCCTTCTTGTTACTAATTCTTTCTGGCTGGCTGGCCGGTCATCTGATCTTCAGTATGGAGCCAGAGAAGAAGTAAGCTGTTGATAAGCCTACAAAAGTTCGCTTTTCACGATGCGTTGGTCAAGTTTCTGACTCATATAGAAGAACTCACTGATGAGAATCCCAGTTTTGTACTTGATACTGTGTGAGTACAAGAGATTTCCACACTGACTGCATCAGAGTGATGAAGGCCTGTTTCGCCTTTCCAATTCTGGCTGGTTTCGACATCTTCATCCGTTCCAATTGCCTGTATTTGAAACGATGGTGCTCAGATAAATGGCATGAGTGACTCTCACAAATTTCTACCGTTGATAGTAATTGGTCTTTGCTGTACTTGTTGGCTGGTTGATTGGTTATCTGCATTACCTTCGTCTTCTATACGTTCACTTGAAGACCTATCCTTCCTGCCAGCCTCTTCAGCCAGTTTGTTAATCTTCACCTGCAGTTCTTCGAAGTTTTGTGAAATCGGACATAAATCGTTCGAGAAGTTCAAATAATCTAGGGTCTTCTTCATTGTTCAACTTATTCCGGTATTTTCACTCCCTTTGCACAATCTGACGCGTAATACAGTTGACAACAATTAGGATTGTCATTGGTGATAGTAAGCAAGCGGTGTTGTCTTACTCCTATCTTCACTTCAAAGACTTCTTTGTTGAGTTTCGCATTGTGAATCACTTGACAAGTGACACTGCCATAAGGCTCAAGCTGAAAATCGAGTACTAAAGCCGGTGAATTAGCCTTACCTCCACATAAGAAATGAAAACTGTGACATAATTACAAGCACATGGAGTGAAAAACACTCATAATGATGCTTAATTTGATATTTAAAGTTCTGTCAATGAACACAGATGAGGATTAAACACGGCCAGGATTTGTACACATTACATACCGATCCCCATAACCGTACTGTAAAGAAGAGAAGACCGATGAGGCTCGAAAGCAATATTTATTAGGATAAACTCATCGTAGGTACATAAATTTGATATACCTTATTTTTGATGCTATTAGATAGTTGGAGGCAATCGACAGGAAGCCTTGGACACCACCTAGGTTTCGTGCTAGTTGGCACTCACCAGTCCGCATCACCCAGTGGCGCAGCCACAGACATTACCGCTGAGCTATTCAGTCTCGCGATTGGACAGTAGTAACTAGTGTCCAGTCAAAATACTTTATCTTTAATGCTTTATTTGCACATCATTTGCAAATTGGTCAAATATCACCACATTCGATAGCTTATTGGATTCTGCACAGTGTTGTTTGATGTTCTTCTCACAGTTCTCTTCTTCTTCGATTGCTTTTTTTCCAGTGCCCAAAACACACAAATAATTTTATGAGTTCGTTTACTGAGATACTACTACTCATATGTGATTATAAGTAGCACTCACCACAGTATTACATATATATACAGAAATTATTATTATTTAAACGCAGAAGAAAAATGTTGATATAATATGGCACCAAGAAAGATGCGCCACACAATTTTAGTAATAAAACAACATAGATTAAAAGTAAAAATATAAGTAGAAAACGGAAAAAGAACATCTGGAAGGAAAACAGTCATGTTTAACAAGTTCAAACAGTATTCGTTAACTATCATCGGGAAGGGAAGAAAGAATGCAATCGCAGCACGTTCACCATTCACTGATTGCGATTCTTGGCCATATTCGATAACGTTTCGAGCCACCGATTCGAGCTATCTGTCGGACTCCAACCAGGGAGTCGTGACGCACCAAACGATGCTAATCTAGCACAAATATCCTTCATCCCACGACGCCACGTCATGGACTGACCACCCCTCCACCTTTTCCATCCCGTCCCAGGGCTAGCGAACAGAGACCTGTACGGAATCCTCTGGGATAACATTCGCAGCATATGTCCAAGCCACCGGAGTCGGTGTTTTTAGATGACAACACTCAAGAAATGGTGATCTCCACTGTGTCTGTCTGTCTGTCTAGATTCAACATAGAACTTGGCCACAAAGTGCAGCAGTTCCAGTTGCCACGTTCCAAATAGCACACAAAGGTAGACAAGAAAATGAGTGAAGAGAATCAATAGAGTTTTGACAAGTATAAGAGTGAAACAGAATGAGTAATGGTAGAAAGGAATATGAAAGGTTAAAGAGACTGAATACATCTGCGTAAGCCATTGACAACGATTTTGAGCCATGTCGCCTATTGTCTCCAGCCATTGATTCTTAGAGTCCCGAGGGCGGGCCCCAACCCGGAAGTCTGCATCTCCCTACCTGACCCAGTTTAACTGTCAGGGATTTCATGGATTGATGCCATGTTTTTGTTTGGCCACCACTTACTCTTTTCCAAGCTGCACCTATATCAGCTAGTAATGCCCGTCCGTCGGGGGAGGCGATGGCTAGGCATGCGCAGCACGTGACCTAGCCATCTCAATCTATGTAACTTTATAGCCTCTTCGATTGATTTTCCCTCTTTGCCCAACACTCTACGCCTGACGTAAACATTACTTACCTTATTATACCACCTAACGTGAGAAAAAGATCGTAGACATATATGATCAAAAACAGTCAACCTTTTCATGTCTTCAACACGCCTTGGCCATGTTTCAGAGCCATAGAGAAGGACGGAGCGAACTGCTGAGCAGTACACACGTCCCTTGGTTGACAGCCGGATGTCACGCCTACGCCAGAGATGGTGTAAGTTAGCGAAAGCAGCCCTAGCTTTCTGGATCCGTGCTGTGATTTCGTCACCAATCAATCCGTTGGTGCTGATACAACTTCCCAAATAGGTGAAGTGGTCGACATGTTCTATCACTTCACTCCCTATCACTAAGCTTGGAGTTGACGTAGTCCAGTCCTGTAGCAGCATCTTACATTTAACAGGGGCGAATCGCATGCCAAACATACGAAGATTGCTGCTCAAGGTGTTCAGAAGACTCTGCATTTTGTCAGCGTCCTCCCCTAACAGGACTATGTCGTCTGCGTATTCTAAGTCTATAAGACTATTCCCTGGTAACAAGTCGATTCCTAAGTCATTAAGTTCAGTTAAGGATACTTCCATTAGCATATCTATGATGAAGTTAAACAGAAAAGGGGAAAGTGGACATCCTTGACGGACACCACTAGTTGTTATCAATTCAGATGACAATTCCCCATAAGCCCTTACACAGCTACGTGAGTTTGAGTAGAGTGCCTTGATTAGTGCAATGTACTTTCTTGGCACTCCCTTCATAGTCAAACATTGCCATAGAACCTCTCGATCCACGGAGTCGAAGGCCGCCTTCAAGTCAAGAAATATGGCAATTGTTGGACGCCTAAAAGTGTGTCTATGTTCTAGGATCTGTCGGAGAGTGAAGATATGATCTATGCACCCTCTACCTGGCCTAAAGCCCGCTTGATTTTCCCTCGTTTGTTCCTCCCGAGTTCGGCTTAGTCTGTTCATGATTACTGAGCCTAGGATTTTAGAGACTATGTTCGTTAAGCTGATCCCCCTATGATTATCACATGACGACTTGTCTCCCTTCTTGAAAATCGGTATAATAAGTGACTTACCCCAGTCTGATGGAACCGTCTCTGATTCCCAGACGTTACCTAGTACCTTAGTTAAACTATATACCAGTATGTCACCCCCATATTTAAACACCTCCGGAATAATTCCGTCGGGTCGTGCCGCTTTGCCTCGTTTCAAATTACAGATTGCTTTGGTGACCTCACTTACAGACGGCGGGCCAGTGTCTATGTCCCATTCGGGTGTGTGCTGGATGGCGGGGAGGCTCAGTGTGGCTGTAGGCAAGTTAAACTGTTCCTCGAAGTGTTCTTTCCAGCGTTCGAGCTCCACTGTGTTCAAACACACGCCGCCGAACCTCAGAATTACTCACGCGATGAAGCCACCGAACGCAAGCAATCCTGCGGAGACAGCGATGATCTAACACGCAGAGTCGCCGCACACTCTCAGATCGGAGAGGCCAGGTTTCACAGGCGTACAGCAAGACAGCCGGCACCGAAGCATTATATACCCAACCTTTGACAGTCAGGCTAACATCGCAACGGCGCCAGAGGTGGCTCAAGTTGATGTATGCCAACCTAGCCTTCATGATACGGTTGGAAATCTCATCCGTCACCCCTCCGCCAGTACTCACACAACTACCCAGATACACAAACTTATTAACAACAGAAAAGGCTTACCTTTATCAGATATTGAGTAATCTGTTGCATTTGATTCACATTTCCAAAATCGTAGACAACCATCAGAACAAGCTGAAACAATTAAATACGGTGGTGGAGCATTGAATGTCGATAGTGCTGCCCAACTGACATGAGCTGCTGATACTTGAGCACAGATTATTGAGACACCCGACGGGAGATTCAGCTTACAGTCACATACCTATAAGTATTTGATTTTAAAAATAAAAAACGTGATATTAGACTGATCGGAAAATGTCACAGGTGGTTGGTTGATACACAAAGCAACACTAATCCATGAATTCTATGACTCTTTGTATGTACCTTATCTGATTTCTTGGAGCACGTGGAAAAGAAACAGTATGAGTGTTTGAGGCCTGTTTGAAGTGATTATTGGAGTTATACCCGTAATAAGATTTTATCGCCGGCTACCACCCACTGTTGAGAAGGCCTTCAACAGCGTTGACCGCGAAGTAATTTGGAAACTACTCGAGGACTACGGCGTACTCCAAATATTCATCAACCTTATTCAGCAACTGTACGACAACGGCACATGTCAAGTGATCCACAACGGAAAACTCAGCGAAGCGTTTCGAGTAAACACAGGAGTCAGACAAGGGTGCTTATTATCACCAATGATATTCCTAATTGTGGTGGACTGGATTATGCGTCAGACAGCGGGAAACGAGAAGACACGGATATCCTGGACCGACGTGAAGTATCTAGAAGACCTGGATTTCGCGCGTGGATGATTTATGTTCAATGTCACACAAACTCGAAAACTTGCATGCATGTGAAAACCAAAAAGACTGGCTGAGGAGGCAGGCAGTGAAGACAGGACATCAGGTAGACATAGAGAAGACGGAGGTGATGTAAATAAACAAACAACAGCAACAATCACCACCAAGGGGAAAGACCGGCTAGTAAGTACGATTTCAAGCAAAGGCCAGGGGACAGCACGGATAAAGATGTCAAAGCCAACCAGCCATCCAGAATCGGAGAGGCAAGACACGCTTTCATCAACGTGACACCAGTTTGGAAATCTTCGGCTTCACTCACTCAGACAGCATAAACAACAAGACTCGGATTCTATTCAACACAAATGTTAACTCAGTCCGTCAGTCAATACGGGTTAGAAACTTGGTGAGCGCGTCATAAAAATGATTCCCGACAAGTTACAAACTTTTATCAACAGCTAACAACTTCGTTGGCTCCATAGTGAAGATCAGATGGCCAGCCAGCCAGAAAGAATTAGCAACAAGAAACTCAGACAACAAACGAACCAAGAGCCGGTCGGTCAACAAACATGTAGGAGAAAATGGAGATGGATTGGTCGGGCATACGTTGGGGGAGGCCATCGAATGACATCGCGCCATCACCAGACCATCGGTCGAGTGAAATCGCATTGGGAAGCAACGAGTGGATTGTCGGTGTGAGTGTGACATGAAGGAGATCGTCAGGCGAGGAGGAGATGATAGATTATGGTCAATCGTGGAGCTAGCCAGCTGAAGAGGAGAGCAGAGAATAGAAGAAAGTGGGAATGTGTTGTTGAAGCCCTACGTTCCAAACAAAACCCATGCTAAATGTGGTATGGTACAATTTCTAAATTTCGCTAGCAGGTTGAGAATAAATTCTAATGAAATTTCTTCTACTTTCACTCCTTCAAAGAGATACAAAGAAAAATTTGCGAATAGCAAAGAGGATGTTCGGTATCAGATAAGAAAACTTTAGCCAACTGCCTGCAAGAAATAAAAATGACCACCGACCAACAACAATGTCAGTTAGTTGAGTCAAGTGGCACACTACCAACAACCATATTTACAGCCTTCAGTGTTCAACGTAATATGACATAACCTTTGTAGGAAGTCCAAGGGAATAATACAGAAGAATTGGTAGGATACATGAATTAATAAATCGTAAGAGGAGAAGTTGGGTCATGTCGGCAGAAAGTCCCAAATTCTTCATGTAATATTAAGTCAGAAGAGGATATATGACGACCAACAGCGATTCGAAAGGAAACTGGTGTCGAGGGGAAGAGATATTCGATTTACTCCCTATCACACAGTGTCGTGAATATCAATATCGACGCAAGTCTTGTGTCGCATCTGAAACTAAAATCAACACAATATGACGTTTAGATGACAAATAAGACAAGAATATATATACATAAACTTGGAAGCATCGTTTCAACTACAGGCGAACGGAACTGACGAGGATATCAAAGCAAGAATCCGAAAAGCAAGACAAGCCTTCACTACTCTCAAGTCTGTGTGGAGGTCAAAAGCACTCAGCTTCAAAAATAAGATCCAGATTTTCAACTCCAATGTGAATTCAGTCAGTGCTACTATATGGATCAGAGACTTGCACTGCGCGTCATAAAGAGCATCTCAAACAAACTACAAACCTTCATTAACAGCTGTCTTTGCTCAATACTCAAGATCAGATGGCCGGCCAGAATAGATCAGCAACAAGAATCTTTGGGAGCGAATCAACCAGAAACCTATTGTGAAACAAATATGCAGGAAGAAATGGAGATGGATTGGCCGAACTCTGAGGAAACCATTAAGTGACATCACTAGACAAGCCATCGCTCGAGTGGAACCCGAAAGGGGAGCGGCGAGTTGGTCGTCAGTGCAAGGGTGACTTGGAGGAGGGCAGAGATGGAGCCAGGTGAAGACTCTAGCAGAGAACCGAACGCAATGGAGACGCACGGCTGAAGCCCTATGTTCCTCTAGGAATTAAAGGAAACAATAATAATAATAATAAACTGTACGTACCTTTGTAGCCTCAGTGATTAAATTATTATATGTCGTTAAATTATCAATATCAGCAACTTTCAGCAGACTCCCAATTGTTGCTGCCGTTGGTGTTGTTAGACTACACGATCGCGTATTCGTTGAAACACGTACACGCCACATTTCCATACGACAAAATTCAATCTACAAGAACAAAGGAGGAGAAGGGGGGGTCAACGGATGAGTGTCTGTGTAGCAGTTACATCGATTGAAATGGCTAGAACACGTGTTATTCTCATAGATGCCGAATCACCGCCTTCTTCGACAAGCAATGTTATCTGACATAGGATTAGGTTGAGGAAGCTAATTCAAAACATGGAATCAATCTATGACAGCCTGGTCCCATTACGGAGATAGTTGATGATGTGGCCCAAAATTATTGTCACTGGTGCAGATACATTCATTCTTCCTAATCTCTTATATCCGCTAAACAGTCACATATATACTCCATGTTACAATTCCTTTTTCCCTCAACTTTCTGCTTATTACAGTTGTTCTTTTAGATCGTTTTTTTCTACTCGTTCGTGTGCTACATGAAGTATGGCAGTTAGAACTGCTGATAGTGGGATCTGAATCCAAGATCTAGTTAACTGCTTCATTTGTATGTATACACACACACTCACACACAGCCTGTATCGTCTATATAAGTTGAAAACATTTCGGAATCAGTCGAACGTTTCTTTTGTAATTTTAATTGTGACGTACAAGGTGATGGATGATTGCAGGTGAGATGAAAATCTCTCTGGATCACTGAAGGATAGTCTCAATATCATTTAGGAATCTGGTCATCTCCTCGTCTACTTTCAGTATGATTAGAAATGACGACAGGAGTAGTAGACCTAGACACTGGGCAGTTGCTGTATGAGGATAAATGAATGAATGTAGCGTCCAATCATATGACAGCTGGGTATTATTCCAAGTGAATAATGACCTGATTAGTAGCCGGATCTCATAGTTCACTTGGTAGAATGCACTCACCCGGGTTCGCACGCAGGACTAGTGGAGTCCATCCGGTTAGATATGTGGACAAACACTCGCACAGATAACACTGGCTGGTCCCAGTCGCACTAAAATCACAAATTGGTAGAAGTTAAAATTCATGGAATGGCCACTGAGTCAGGTCGCAGTGGTTGTAACCGGAAGGCCCTGGGTTCGAATACTCTGGTGGTGAATGGGTACTAATGATGAGTCGCAATGTGGAGTGAAACAGCTGTCAAGTATTCCCTAGTTGGTTTTCAATAGTTCCCTCTAACTAATATCAATATCCATGGGCAAACTTGATAAACAAATCAAATCCTTACAAAACTAAATGAGATAGGAATACTTAAGGCTCTTAAAAGTTATGTACAACACTGCACATTAACCTCACTAGTTTACTAGTCGATCATAAGACCAGAAAATGAGAAACAGAGAACGTTGAGGATGGAGCTAGAGTGACTCTTCCCGGTACAATCAGTTCAATCACACTACAGAAACTTAAAAACACAGAAAACTCTGAAGTAAATGACTTTCAATTACTGTGCTCCTAAAAATGTGTCATTCGGGAATTCTACACACGCGTATGCCTAGTCATCGCCTTCCTCGACAATGGGCAATGTTACCTGATATAGGGTCAGGCTGGAAAAGAGCTAGCGGTGGTCAAACCAAAACATGGCACCAGTCAATGAAATCCACAACAGTTAGTTTAAGCCAACCAGCCACGTAGGAAAGTGTAGACTTCCTTACTGGTTGGGGTCCTCGAGATGGTAAAAACCAATGAAGGCTGGAGACAATTGGTCACATGGCTCAAAGTCGTTCTCAATGGCTTGTGCAGATCCATCTACTCCTTTTGACTCATGATTTCCAATGAAACTATATCGTTCGTCGTTATTACTATTCCTTCGTCTCACACCTCTCTTTAATGTCTCTAATATGCATTTCTCCTACTTTCTTCTTTTGCTTTGTGTGGTACATGGAGGGAGTGTGGCGACTTGAACTGCTGCACATATGTGCAAAGTTCTATGTCGAAAACAGACAGCCAGACAGTACACACACGTAATAAGTGATTCCACTTTCCTCCAATAAACTCCTACGCCTCACTTAGTCAGGAGCTAGCGAACCCTGTAACCGAGAAGAGGTTAGTGTGAGGCTAGAAAGTCCCTCCATCCCCGTTAAAAAGAATATCACCGCTACTGAAAGATTAAAGTCCAAGCTCGAAGAAGCCCTATATTCCACTCAGAAATCGAAGGAATGGATGCGACTAAAATATACTCCTTATTACAGTTTGTTTCTACTCACTGGAATCATTTAGTGCAAACAGTTCTGATGAATAAAAAAATATTTATTCAACTGTTTAATTCGCTTCATGATGACTCTTATTATTACTACAATTACAGTAAATTTGGTGCGCCGGTAGCACAGCGGTTAGGTTTTCTATAGTTTGGTTTGTAAGGGTAAGATTTTGTTTTTACGAGTTGATCACGGATTGATATCAGTTAGAGAACCATTGAAAACTAGCACTGGAGTACTGGACAGCTGTTTCATCCAACTAGTTTGGGAATCATCGGCAGTATGCACCTCTTGGGTTTCGAACCCAGGACATTCCAGTTACAAGGCAAGCTCGTATACCATTCAGCCACTGGGACCCGGTTCAACTTCTACCAGCTTTACAGAAAATAATTCTGATGCTCGCTAGTGCCTTGCTACAGGATGGAGTCTCCTGGAGTCAGTTCTAGTGAGAAGTTGTGACCAGTGAGGTCCATCCAGATTTCACGTGTGAGAATGGATGTCCCACCGACGACATTGGTTGGGGTCGCGCTCAATCACGAATTGTTAGAAGTTAGAATTCATGAGCCAGTGGCTGAATGGTATACGAGCTTGACTTGTAACCGGAAGGCCCTGGGTTCGAACCATGTCGGTGGGTGAGTACTGCCGATGATTCCTAAACTAAAATGAAACTGCTGTCTAGTACTCCCTGGTTCCTAATGGTTCTCTAACTGATATCAATCCGTGATCGACTCGTAAAAACAGCGGTTAGGACTCTCCCTGACCATTCATATGGTCCAGGGTTCGATCCCCTGCAGACGCACACCTGATATCAATGGTCAACCTGGCAAATTCGGGCTACCGATATCACATGCTGAAAATTCCATACTTGTACTGAAAATGCGGTGTGGCATCAAGCTGTAATCAAAAATAAATAAATAAATAAAAAGATCGAGTGGTGTATGAACCTGTTTAAGTTACTGGGAACTGTGTGAAGGCAGCTCCTGGCTCTGATCCACTGTCACGCAGACCAGATTTCATGTCAAAGGCTTGGTTGGGATATGACCCCTTAAGACAAACGTCTACATAGGTTTAGACATCTGGGCAATATCCCAGCAGTCACATAAACTCTTGAAACCAATCAAGTACCATAGGAAAAAACAACGAAAGTAAACCTACCTCTTTAGATTCAGTAGTCCCAATTGTAGAATTTATCTTATTATCATTACCATTCATTGTATATCGTGTCATACGTACAATTAAAAAGGTGGATAGTGAAGAATTTGACTCTAGGCAGTCAGAATCTGCCTCACTACTCTCCATTGGATTATCAGTAGTATGTAAGACAACAGATAATGGATTTGTTCTTGGCTTACAATTGTCCATATTCATCATAATTAATTGACTTGGGAAAACATGTAACAGTAAGGTTTCTGCAGTATAAGATTGCTAAAAACAAAGAACACAAAGGATAAACACATTAACTAAGCATCTAGTATACATACACATTAGTCCTATGCATATTCAACTATTCAGTACCCTTGGGTTTCGACTGGAACAATAGGGCATCAACAGCACATCACCAGTTTAGTCTTTTCTCTGAAGGCCTCCTTTATTTAGCTCCACGACTGACCATATTCTCTCAACTCCCCTTCACACAAACTCTTCCATGTCATCCTCGGACGCACGCCCAACTCGGCATTGCCTATTAGGGTTCCACTTGAATGATAGAGTGAAATAAGTGCAATGTCTCCTCAGCATGTGCTCTATCCATCTCCATTTTTTTCTACATATTTGTTGAGAGATAGATTCTTGGTTGGTTTATTCCCATAGTTTCTATTTGATGATTTTTCTCTCGCCGGCCGTCCATTTGATCTCCAATATGGAGCTAACGAAGAAGCCAGTTGTTGATAAAGGTCTGCAGCACCCTGTTCGAAATGCTTTTGGCGGCGCAAACGTCGTTTCTGACTCATATAGAAGAAGAGCTCAACGACTTAACATTGGTGTGGAAAATCACAATTTTCTTCTTTATGCTGAAGCGGAGTGCAAAAGAATTCCAAACTGATTCCAGAGTAATGAAGGTCTGTCTTTCCTTTCCGATTCTGACTGGCTTTGACATCTTCATCCTTTCTGCCTGTAGTTGAAACGATGTTCTTCTAAACTTCTCCCATTGCTAGTGATTGATGCTTGTTGTTGGTTGGTTATCTTTACCACCTCTTTCTTCTCTATGTTCACCTGGAGTCCTGTCTTTACTTCCTGTCTCTACTGTTACATCTGTTAGTTTTCGCCTGTAAGTCTTCGAATTTATGTGACATTAGACATAAATTATCCGCGAAGTGCAGATATTTTAGAGTTTCCTTATAGAACAGTCCAACGCATTCCTGTCTTCTCGCTCCCCACATACAGTGTTCCGCATTATCCAGTCCACCAAAATTAGGAATATCATCGGTGATAATAGGCACTCATGCACAGTGAGAACAAATAGTTAATAACACAAAACAAGACGTGAATTCAATACAGTACACATTCGTTCAACATACACTCGTGTTCAGATAATAGAATTTGTGAGGATTTCGGATGAATTGCAATTGTTAGATCTTTCGGCACAAACCAATGCATAAAATCAGCTGGTATTGTACTGGACAGCTGTTTAATATTAGTTTGAGACTCCAGCAGTATGCACCCACCAGAGTTCAAAATCAGTTTCTTCCGATTATACGGCGAGCTCGTAGACCATTCATTCAACAGCCAATGGGACACGATTCAAATAGCTATCCCGTCAATTCCCATTTCTACTAATTCGTGATTTCAGCGCAACTGGTACCAGCCAATGTTATCAGCGAGCTAACTTTGGTAACCGGAAGGTCATGGATTCTAACTCTGGTGGGTCTGAAACAGATGCGTGTAATACACCTTGCTGGTTTTCCAATGGCTCTCTAACTGATGTCAGCTTATGATCAAACTAGACATATCGTGATCGATTGGAGCTTGCTTCGGATCGAATAATATTGTAATCGAATGTTATACTGTCGATTATTAGTTATTAGTCTATTACTTGAAGTTTCTATGCTAACGGCAGATATTTTGCGACAAAACATACGTGGATATAATGTCTGAACTAACTTCTTTTGGATGCACAAATTAGGCTTGTTAATATGGATCCCAAAAGAAAGCCTCAGCAATGTTTAGTAGTAGAACTCTTAAGGCGAAGTTAAGATTTGTTGGTATGCGGTAAATGACTCTGAAAGCCGCCTCGTTGACATCAATCTTCTGTTCTGTATCCACAAGATGAGATAGAATAGTGCTACAAATAGATTTTGTTTGTCCTTTACTTAACCACTAGGCAGGGTGATGTTCGGAAATCCGACGAGAAACACGCCAAATTATACGGCTTATGTAACTGGCTCACTCCACAGGAGCAGTTAAATTGATAGATACACAGGAAAGAGGCGAAATCATGCAGTTTATCTTTTACACAGCGTAATTCAGCAGCAGGGAATGCTCTTTTTACCATGGTAGATGAAATAAAAAAACAAAATAAACACAAATTACTTACATCATCTTTCATTTGACTTGATGAATAGGGTAATTCATAATCCAATTGGATAATACATCCCAGTGTATCTGAATTCCTCGAACTATACAACAGTCGACGATGTTCATCAGAATTCCCATTCATTGGTCCAATATTACTATTATTATTATTATTATTAATTTGTTTAAATTTTGAAAAGGTTAAAAATAAGCCAAGTTGATCATCGCCGCCAGTATTGGTGCTACTGATATTTCTTCCCATAGTAGTCGAAGTAGTATTGATATCCAATGATGCAACGAATAAGGCGACAGGATACGATGTCGCTGATGTTGTCACCATACACGGAAACCATGCAATATGCCTGAATGCTAAACATGGATTATTCGAGATATTTGAGAAATTTAATCTTGCTATTTCAGATATCCCCCCATGGGATGAAATATTACCACATCCACTAATGTCAGTGTTGGTGAGTGGAGTCGACTTGATCAGGTCTGAAGTCAACTCATCTGTATTCGTACCAGTGTGTAGCGAACGATTTGGCCGGGAGTGTTGTAGGCAGTGTGATTGACAATTTGTAGACAGTAGGGAAGATGTATACCCGGTAGTTAAAGGACCAACCGATGAGATATGCCATAAAATGATTTCACTGAAATTAATACTTTTACAAGCAGCATTTCTTGTTCTTGTAGACGCATAATGGGATGTGCTTAGTGCAAGCGGTAGCAGAGGATGTGGGACAATAGTACCAGTGTGGAAACGATGTCCACTTAATCGGGAACAACCTGATATACTGACAATCCATTGATAGCTGGAGATAAGATAAGAGAAATTGTAAAAAAAAAACATTGAATTGAATATTAAGTGATCGTTAAATACAAAAAAATATTTGAGTAGTATGAATAGTTTGTTGAGCAAAATATATTGTTCATTATTATTTTATTACTAAATATCGATGAGATGCTTCGATAATGTGATGCATGTGGAGCGAACCAATCCAGCTGGAACCGATTGTGAAACAAATAGGCAGGAAGAAATGGAGATGGATTGGCTGGTCATACTCTGAGGAAACCATCAAGTCAGTGACATCACTAAACAAGCCATTACTCGAGTGGAATCCGAAAAGGAAGCGGCGATTTGGTCGTCACTGTGAGGGTGACTTGGAGGAGGTCATGTGAAGAGGAGATGAAAGCGTGTGGACAGAATTGGAGCCAGGTGGAGACTCTAGAAGAGAACCGAACGCAATGGAGACGCACGGCTGAAGCCCTATGTTCCATTAGGAATTAAAGGAAACAATAATACTAATAATAATGTGGAGGTTTGGTTCATGACTAACTGACTGACTTCAACATAGAACTTTGCATTGATGTGCAGCAGTTGTTCGAGTCACCACACTTCACTAAGCACGCAAAGCAAGAGAAGAAAGTAAAAAGAAATGCAAAATAGCGACAGTAAACAGAGATATGAAGCAAAAAGAATAGTAATATCGAAGAACAATATAGTTCTATTGGGTATTATAAGTCACAAGGAGTGGATGCATCTGAGCCAGACATTGACAACGACGATTCTGAGCCATATCACCAACTGTCTCCAGCCTTCATTGGTGCTCACTTTTCCGAGAACCCCAATCGGGAAGTCCAAATCTTCCTACGTGACTGGCTTAAGCTAACTGTTGCGGCCTTCGCCGACTAACGAAGCCATGTTTTGGTTTGACCACTACTGGCTCTTTTCCAACCTCACCGATCCTATGTCGGCTAACATTGCGTGTCAGTCGAGGAAGGCGATGACTACTTATGCGTACCACATATCCTAATCACAGCCTCGTCTATTGATTTCATTAGTTTAATCAATTAAATTACAGTCATTGACTCCCAGATTCGAGTCCAGCTCCACATATTTCATCTTGAGCAATTCGACTAGGTGATATCACCAGAACCAATCGCTCAACAAATATGTAGGAGAAAGTGGAGATGAATTGGATACCCACTGAGGAGGCCGCTGGGTGACATCGCGCGTCAGGCCAGTGCTCGAGTGGAACCCGAAAGGGAAGCGGCAAGTAGGACGTCCAAGGGTGACATGGAGGAGATTGTGTGAAGAGGAGCTGAAACAGTATGGACTAACATGGATGCAAGTGAAAAGTACAGCAGAAGACAGAAACAAGCGGAGGCGTGCAGTTGAAGCCCTATGTTCCACTAGGAGCCCAAGGGAACAATAATAATAATATCACCAGCCGTAAAAATCAAACAACAAACAGTCATGCCTATAGAAGAACGACCATGGGGTGTGAACGCATCAATGACCTTGAATGCATACCATTCATTGGATGATTACAGAACCTGTCGTCGTGTCGGATGATATCGCGCAGAATGCAGGCCATTTCCCCTTCTGGCTCTACAATTATATATACATGCTTATATATACATAGAATATTCTAGAATAGTCGTCAATAGCATCATAAGTGTTTTTTAAATAATATCGATTTTTAAAGTAAGATCACGATGGAATTACAGTTCAAGAAAGATGCAAAGATTATAATAAGCATAAATATATAATAGCAAATAGAATATCAAATAAAATTAGGGAAATCTCTACACCAACAAATTGAGCTCATTAAAACCTAGATGGCCAAGGTAAGGACAGTGTGTGAACCAGCTTCTTTTAGATACATAAGTTAGATTTCTTAATGTGGATTTCAACAGTCAGCCTCAGCAGTATGTAGTAGACGAACTCTTAAGGTGTGCAGAAGATGACTTCGTTAACATCAGTCTTGTGTTCTGTATCCACATGATGAGATAGAATAGCGCTATATGAATGGATTTTATTTGTCTTTTCCTTAACCACTAGGCAGGGTGATGTTCGGAAATCCGACGAGAAACACATCTAATTGTACGGCCTATGTAGCCAAAAGAGGAAAATATCGAAAAGGATATTCTTTGCTCACTTATATAGTTTTTTTTTTATAGATGTCTGAATGAATATTTTCGCTGTGATAATAATAATAGCACTTACACTATCACACGACCCAAAGATATATTTATAACTAGGGAGTGAAGTGGTAGAACATGTTGACCACTTCACCTATTCGGGAAGTTGTATCAGCACCAACAGATTGATTGGTGACGAAATCTCAGCACGGATCCAAAAAGCTCGGGCTGCTTTCGCTAACTTACACCGTCTCTGGCGTAGGCGTGATATCCGACGATCAACCAAGGGACGTGTGTGCTGCTCAGCAGTTCGCTCCATCCCTATCTATGGCTCTGAAACATGGCCAATACGAGTTGGAGACATGAAAAAGTTGACTGTTTTTGATCATAGATGTCTACGATCTCTTTCTCACGTTAGGTGGTATAATAAGGTAAGTAATGTTGACGTTAGGTGTAGAGTGTTGGGGAAAGAGGGAAAATCAATCGAAGAGGCTATAAAGTTACACAGAATGAGATGGCTAGGTCACGTGCTGCACATGCCTAACCATCGCCTCCCCCGACGGACAGGCATTACTAGCTGATATATGTGCAGGTTGGAAAAGAGTAAGTGGTGGCCAAACAAAAATATGGCCTCATCAATCCATGAAATCCTTGACAGTCAAACTGAGTCAGGTAGGGAGATGCAGACTTCCGGGTTGGGGCCCTCGGGAATCTAAGAATCAATGGCTGGAGACAATAGGTGACAAGGCTCGAAATCGTTGTCAATGGCTTACGCAGATGTATTCAGTCTCTGTAATCTTTATTGATATTCCTTCCTACCATTACTCATTCATTCTGTTCCACTATTATACTTGTCAAAACTCTATTGATTCTCTTCACTCATTTTCTTGTCTACCTTTGTGTGCTATTTGGAACGTGGCAACTCGAAGTGCTGCACTTCAGTGCCAAGTTCTATAACTAACGAAAAAAAGAAAAGAGAAAAGACTTTAAACTTACTGACTATGCTCTGAAACATCGATACGCCAATATCGTAATGATCCATTCGTGTGCATTGTAATCATAGCTACATGTGAAGAATGCTGAACACGTGATTCAAACATTGTTGAATTCAATTGAATCTATTCATAGTGTTATACAAAAATAGAAAAGAAATAAAAGAAAGCATAAATTGAGTGAATCATATGGTGAAAAAGGGAGTGCATCGGTGGCATATCAGTAGAGTGCTGCTCGCCGACCACGCAGGTGGTTCGAGGTTCAATCCACGGCCACAGACGCACTCCTTCACGTCACCTTGCTAAGCCAGTAATGAAACTAGTAAAGATGGGAGGTTGGGGACATGAGGCTAGCAACCCCATCCTATAAAAATAATCACCACTATTACAGAAACTTCAAGCGTCTAGTTCTACTGGGAACGTAAAGAAATTAAAAAATATACCATAAAGAGGCTGTGCATTCAACAGTATCTCTACAAATCCATATAGTTTGAAGATGAAAATAGGTTTGGCTTTTACACTTTTTATTGAACAGATTGTTGAAAGAATTTCAAAAAAAACACACAAAGAGTTCTGATGTAGACATGAAATCCGGCTTACGACCGATCAAAGGACGTGGGTGCTGCGTGGCACTTCGCTTCATCGTCCACTTTTATGTCTGTGAGACATGCCAATTGAATGTGGGGCAAGTTAAACTTTAAGCACCACTAACTACCAATCAGCGAACGACGTCGAATTATCCAATGAGATTCATGAACGTGAGTTCAATGTTGTATAGCGCTTGATTTGTTTCAAATGCGTGTCCTAACCAAGGTACGGTTGCGATTCGAGGAGGATAGTGTTTTCCAGTATTGCCTGGATTTGGGGTTGCTTCGGAAGGAGAGAATTTGTTCGTGCAGTGGTGTGATGACTTTAAAAAGCTTTAGCAGGTCGACTGATGGGGATATGTCCATCGTTGTGTAGTTTGTTTGATGCGAGTTAGCATTAGAGCAGGTACTTTTTTTTGCAAGATCACACCTCTCCTAAACGCAACTACTGGGTCGTAATAGAGTCGGTGAGAGCCGTAGCTGCTGAAACCGGGAATAGCCTCCTCTCAACAATTCAGTGGTATCAGCATTGCGGAGACATTGCATCGTGGGAAATGGAGAAAATTACTTCTTTGTTGGGTGGAGAAGATATCGTTGTGCACTTCGACAAAACTGCGTTGGTGAAGAAGAAATACAACCGTGGTCATCAGCGAGCCAACAATATTTGAGTAATTGGTTTATACGACATCTCCCTCCGAAAAGGATTCGTGGAAAGGAAAGCAGACAGAAAAGCAACTACTTTAATACCTATTATTATTATACAAGACTTGTAAAACGGGAATCTATAATACATACGGATGAATGGAAAGGTTACAACTCTCTGTCATCTCTGGGATATATTCATCATAGAGTGAACCATTCAAGTGATTTTGTCGATCCCATTACCAGGACACATACAAATTCTATAGAAGGATTTTGGGGCAGGTTGAAAAAAAAGATTAGGGTTATAAATGGATCTCAAAAGGATCTCATTTATAGTCACTTGGATGAATATATATGTACAGAATGTGGTTTAACCTTTCTATCGACAGTCCTATGCTTAACTAGGAGATGTTTCTCTCACATGATAGAGAAAGATACCCTCTGTAACAGTTGTATGCTTTCTTTTGTGTTTTTCCCCATTAATATACGTTTCCCTTTATCATAAATGCCTCTTTCATGTGACTGGTCAGTTCAAGGTCGTTTACTGATTGTTTCTAAGTGGTGCTGAAAGTTTAACTTTGCCGAATGTGGAAGACATGAGAAGGCCGGCCAACTGTCTTTCATCATAGGTGTCTTCGTTCTGTCTCCCGGTATGCTAGATGGTAAAACAGGATGAGCAATATTGAGGTTAGGCGTCGAGTATTAGGTAAACAGGGTAAGTCACTTGATGTCTAGACATCATCTTCCTCAACAGGAAGTATTAGCTGACATAGGATCGATCATATGTGAAAAGAGATAGTGATGGTCAAACCAAAACATGACTTCATCAGTTAATGAAATCTTTGGCAGTTGGCTTGAACTAGTCACGCAAGGAGGTGTAGACTGCCAGGCTAGTTGCGGTCCCAGCGATGCTAAGAATTAATAGCTAGAGACTAATAATGATATAGCTCCAAATAAATTGCAATAGCATTCATTCTTTAGAGAATAATTACAAGCCATCGGGTTAAAATAACCAACTGTTTTAGTCCTAGTTTGGGACTCTTCAACAGTGCCCATCGCCACAGCCTACCCTCACTACCGATAGAGTTCAGAACCTTCCTGATTTCCAATGGTTTACTTAGAGATATCAATTCGTAACGCAAAATACGCGTCGAAAGTGAAACCATCGGGCGTGTTGCGCGTCATTTACGTATAATTAACTTCCAAATCGGAAGGCATATCAGAATTTACAGAGACCCCTACCACACACACACACACATCATTCACTAGTGTCAATAAATATATTTTCAAGTATTAGTTTTGTAGGGATTTTGTTCGATTGCATGGAGGATTTCATCATGAGCTAACATCAGTTAGATACCCATTGGAAAACCTGGGAGTATTGGAAAGCCGTTCCATCAGCCTAGTTTGGGACTCTTCATCAGTACGCACACACTAGCGACTAACTCTATTCAGGTAGTTAACCTGGGGTTCTAGAGTACAGCAGGTTGAAGATGAGGCAGTAACTCACCGAAGAAGACATTGCTGAGTGGTCGCCTTATGTAGTGAACTGGCAGAAGTTAGAATTCAAGGATCACTGGATCGGGTCCCAGTGGCTCGCCTTGTAACCAGAAGGTCCTGGGTTCGAACATCCTGTTGCTGGGTGCGTACTGATGAAGAGTTCCAGACCAGGCTGACGAAACAGCTGTCCAGTACTCCCGGGTTTACCAGTGGTTCTCTACCTGATGTCAACTCATGATGAAATCCTCCATGCAATCAATAAATATACACAATAAATAATGATATAATGAATTTTTCAACAAACTCACTTCAGCCAATGATGACAATATCGGTTTCAATTGTTTTTGTTTAAATTGATCTAATATTTTAGTCGCAGTAGTATTATTAGTAGTAGATTTCAATAAGAATTTTGAAAATTGTGCAAAAACTTGATTCACAGCATACTTTAAAAGAAACAGATGACAAAAGATATCCAAATTATCTTGATAATTAATTGTCATCAAAGGGTTTCTACTCTCCTTCTTCTTATTCACATGAATACTACTGAAATTGTTTTTGTTAGTAGTAGTAGTAGCAGTAGTGTGTAGGCTTTGATTCATTTTACTCCGTAAATGATCCGTTGTTAAATAGGTGAATAGTCTGTGTGAAATAGAACAGGCTGCATCCAATGGTATTGCCTGATGTAAACGTGATCGTACACTACAGGTGACTTGTGTCAATCGACCGCTCATATTTGGGATCAGGGTGAAGGCTGATTCACAGTTGAATTTTGTATCATCACGACCAGTTGTTTCCCGAGGGATAGACACCTTTTGAGTACGAATGCCTTTTGAATTGGGAACAGACATGTCCAAACCGTGTATGTACCTGAATGAAATGATGAGGGGAATAATAAAACAGCATATATATATATATATATATATATGTATTAAAAGAAATCTTAGTGTATAAGTATAAAACTTGGGCACTGTGGTACAACATAACTCCATTATAGATAAGATTTTCTTATTTTGATAAATCACAGAGTATATCTACAGAAACAATTTTAACATACTTGCATAATAATAAACACTTTATCCGAAACAATAATAATCATACACAATGAAGACTTTTGACATTACGTAATCAGATGAAAGAGAGGATGAAAATATCCAATTACCAGATGGGTAAGGAAAGACTGATTAAAGCTTGTTTCTGAACGCATAAACCGATAGATTGCTTTGGCAGACTTAGGCAGGATTGCACTCTTCTGCCTATTGATAATTTTGAACGATCTTGCGGTGTACACGTCATGACCCGCATCAAGGAGATGTTTGACGATAGCACTGTTTGAAGCATTTGTTACCTTGAGATAACGTCGGCTTTTTGGCACGTGTTCAGCGAATCGAAAGTGTGCTCTTTTCCCTTCTGTTCTTCCAATGTAACTGCTCTCTCAGATACAAGTAAATTTGTATATACGGTTATAGTTAACACGAGAGGGGGGTCTGTCGACTTTTGATTGCACCAAGGAGCAAGTTGGTCGATAGACGGGAACCAACTTAACCAGCTACAGGATAAGCTTTGGCTAGTGACGTCCTAAATATTCTGTTGAAAATCGCTGTAATATTTTCACCTTTAAAATCAAGTTGAAGGAAGATGGGCTTGTTTCCCACTGTGATTTGTTTGACATTTTAGCCCTGTTAACTGTGTGTTTTCATCCTCTCTTTCATCTGATTATGTAATGTCGGAAGATTCCATTGTGTATGATAATTATTGTTCGAGATAAAGTTATTTTTATTATTATTATATATATTATTGTATGCATATATTGATTGATTTTTGTTAAAAAATGAACTCTAGGCAAGTATTATTGATATAAGTATGAAACTTGGGCACTGTGGTAGAGTATAACTCCATTATGGATAAGATTTTATTTTGATAAAATCACACAGTGTTATACAGTAATATTAACTGATGACCACGTTTCGAGCACAAATTATTGCCACTCATAATCATATCAAGTCACTCACACAACTTTTTCCTTCATTTATATACATGTGTGGAATTGACTAGATATTTGAATAAAAATCAATATGGGATAATGTACATTCAGAAATAACAATATGAGTATTATTAATCAATTACAATTAGATGGGAAATAAGACGAGTGTTTCTATAGTTATAATATCAGTAACTTGTTAGAATGTTATGATGTGCTTGAATTGAAATAGAATTTTAAGATTATTTATAATCCTCTTCTAATTTGACTGACTGGTGGTAATAATATCTTCCATATCTCTGGTATTTGCATTGAGTCATTTCTGTTGCATGTGTTGGGTCAGACTAGTAGGTCGGGGGTAGTCAGATTATCAGAACATAAGAATTTAGCTAAGGGAAGAAGAATGGTTGACCCTGAAAAGATAAGTAATTTAGAAAAAAGCTCAGCAATTGCACTCCACGTATTAACAAACAACCACACAATAGGGTGGGTGTGAGAGGGTTAACATTCTAAGAAGTAATATAGGTAGGTGGAGAGCGTGAGAGATCGATTACCGAATCCTGGTTCATCGAGTAATCTACACCCAACACATGCAACAGAAGTGACTTAACGCAAATACCAGAGATATGTATGGAAGATATTATTACCATCAGTCAGTCAAATCAGAGGAGGATAATAAATAATCTCAAAATTCTATTTAAATTCAAGCACATCACAACATTCTAACAAGTTACTTATTAGGACTATGAAAACACTCATCTTATTTCCCATCTGATTGTAATTGATCACTAACACTCATATTATTATTTCTGAATGTACATTGTCTCAAACTGATTTTTATTCAAATACCTAGTCAATTCCACACATGTATATAAATGAAGGAAAAAAATTGTGTGAGTAACTTGATATGATTATGAACAATAATTTGTGCTCGAAACGTCATCAGTTAATATTACTGTACACTGCTCTATGTGATTTATCAAAATAAAATCTTATCCATAATGAATTCTTAGTGTAATTGGGTGTCTCGCCGGTCCAGTAATAGGACACTCGCCAAACACACCTCATCAGGTCCGGGAATCGGTCGCCGGCCACCAACGTACTCCTAATCATCATTAAGCTGTTAGTTAACCCAGTGATAAATAGGGAAGGTTGGATGGCATGAAGCTAGCAGCAACCCCACTCTGTAAAAATAAACACCACTGCTACAGAGACTTCAAAGGTCTAGCTTGAAGCTATATGTTCCCTTCGGCATGTAAAGGAATAAAATAATAATAATAATCATAAAAAAATAATACTGTAACGGAATTATTTAAGGGATTTACTACTTCTATGTACCAACAATGTTAGGTTTACATTTGAAAGCGATTGTTTCCGCTAAGTTGATGGTTTTGCTATGGGAAGTCCGTTAGGGCCCCTTTTAGCAAATGTTTATATGTCGTACATTGAGAATTTATCGGAGGATTTAATCGAAAATGTGCCACTTTATAGAAGTTATGTAGATGATATTGTAATCATCAGTGATAAGTCTTGTTCTGCCACCTCAATTTTAAATCGAATGAATGAAGTTCAGAATAGCATATCACTTACATCTGTCTGTAGAAGAGGAAGATAATTGTTTATCTTTCCAAAACATGTTCCTTAGTCGATGGCTTCATGGGTCAATAAAAAGATCTATTTATAGAAAACGTACCTGGACAGGTCAGTATCTTAATTATCATCACAGTTTCTGCCCTGTTTGGTATAAAAGAGCCTTAGTAAGGTGCCTCTTCAGTAGAATCCAACGAATATGCACTAAAGACACACTTGATGAAGAAGAAAGAAAGTTGACACAAACTCTGGTTGATAACAATTATCCAGATAAGTTCATCAGGAGATATAAAGTATTCAGAACACCAAGATACACTCGACAACTCGCCCCCAAGAAAGACGTGTACATCAAGCTACCTACTCTATATGGGACATAAAAGCGGCTTGATAACTAGACAAAGACTGAACGCTGCTGTCAAAAAGACTTTTCTATACAGCTAATATCATAATAATAGAGAATGTAAAGCCAATATATCTATCTAAGCCCTTCGAACATGCGAAAAATGATGTCACATCCCAATGTATTTACCAATTTGAATCTACGTGTGGACACACATACATAGGGAGGACTCATCGATCTCTGCAAGTAAGGGCTGGCTTCAGAGCATATTCCTAAATGGCTCCAAAAACAAATGGAATCTTCAGAACCCATTAATGGTGAGAACAGGAAACCTAGCTCTTCTATTGCGAAACATATTATAGAGACAGGACATAAAATTGACGTTAACACATCTTTTAAACCTATCTATAAAACGTGTTCGGGGCGTATCCTAAAGTTTGTGGTAATTAGAAAGTTTAAGCCACCTTTATGCGTTCAAAACAATTCGTCATCACATTAAACCTTCCTTGGTAAATTTTGTTTTGGTACCAGTTAGGCAGATGTACTATTACGTCTGTTATTTGATTTAGTGGTCTTCATTGTTATTTTGACCCTGAATATGGCCTTTTAACTTGACCTAACTTGTCTATTTTCTCACCTCTTACCTCTTTATTAATTTCATATATATTCCTATGACAAGTCCGTGTGTGATCAGATTGTTCGAAATGTGTTGCGCAAACACATACAATACACTATTCAGACAAATTATGTCTTCTTATTGCTTTATCTAAATTCATAAAGGGAACTAATTGTTTTAAACTGAATTATTGTTTGGAAAATCCCTAATCATACTATTTATATTTATTTGGATGTTCCAACTAACTCGGTAATTAGTTTCCTCTTCCTACATAGACTGCATACCATTATTCTGACATTTGTATATCATATAATCCGTATTATTTATCTCTGCCCTTATTTATTCTGTAATTTTAATGTTTCTCTTTATTGTTCTGTGATAACGATATTGATTATTTGTTGTTTTACAACTAAGATTATGACTGAGTGAATCAAGGTGATTCTAACCCTGGACTGTTTTCGGGAAGTGTTTGATGTGGCGTGATTCTTGTGAATAGAGTTTTTGATCCCAATCTGCTGGGGATATTCTACTTGATTTTGATCACGGTGCACATTGATTTGATGACATTAGATAGTTGGAGGCGGCAATCGCAAGGAAGCCCCGCCTGACCTCGGTTTCGCGCTAGTTGGCACTCGTCAGCAAAACGCATCTGCTACATTGAAGGAACTCATGTCCCTTCTGAGATTCGAACCTGTGTCACCCGGTGCTGCTACCTAAAATGGTGGCCACATTGGAAGCCTGACTGATAGAATTCGGTCTGCACCAAAGAAAGAACTAGACACATCACACCAGTTACTGATGTCCAATCAAAGTATCCACTACAGTCCTACAGAAGGCTAATCGCCAATCTGAATACCTCAGTGGTAACGTCTCTGACTGCAGCACTGAGTGACACGGTTCCGAATCTCAAAAGGGAAATGAGTGATACGCCTTGTTGACTGACTGGTGAGTGCCAACTAGCACGA
This sequence comes from Trichobilharzia szidati, assembly GCA_944472155.2. Lineage (NCBI taxonomy): Eukaryota > Metazoa > Platyhelminthes > Trematoda > Strigeidida > Schistosomatidae > Trichobilharzia > Trichobilharzia szidati. Next base: position 7,903,748 of record OX235277.1, read on the forward strand.
AAACGAGGTCAGGCGGGGCTTCCTGCCGACTGCCTCCAACCACCTAATATCATTCTACTTGATTCTCAGGTAATTCTCACACTGTTGGATTTCGGTAAACTAATTTTTTTGTTTTAACTGAGTTGAACTGGATCTGTAAAGCTGCTTAACAGCACATCTTCAGGTAATTTTCGACTTTTGTTGTCATTGTTCTTAAATAGTATCTCAGATTTCATCAGAAACAACTAATTGTAGAACTTGAGCACAATGGTAGTGTGTAATTTCATATTCATTTGTTAATTAGATATCACACAGTTAGTGAAATCGTATTATTGTTTAGTGGATGACAGAGTTTCGAACATAATTTATTACTGTTCATAATCATATCTCCAATTAGAACCAAACAACTTCGAAACTTCCGTCTTATAGTTTTCTTTATTCTTTCCTATTCGTCGTCGTATGGGTAGTAGAATTCCCCAGATGTTCGAGTGAATAAGAGTTGAATCATTCCTATTACACGTATTTCCAGTTGATTCGATAAATAAAGCTCCCGATGACTCAATCTCTCCCTCCACCCTGCTGTTACATTAGATTTTAAAACTGTCATCTAATCCCATCCAGCCTACTTAATGGTTGTGTGTAATTGCATGTGGTGTAGTGTTATAGCTGAACTACTCTCCAGATTTCTTATCTTATTAGGGTCAACTAATCGAGACTTTGCTAGGCTTTTGTGCACCGCTAGTCTGATTGGCATAGCGGTTAGGACGCTCGCCGATCATGCACATGGTCCGGGGTTCGAACCCCGGCCGACGCACTCCTTTACCTCGCTAAGCCAGAAATAAAAGCTGGTGAAGAGGAAAGGTTGGGCATGAGGCTAGCAACCCCATCCTGTAAAATAAACACTGCTACAGAAACTTCAAGCTTCTAGCTTGAAGCCCTATGTTCCACTGGGGAACGTGAAGGATCAAAAGAAAAGTCTGATTGACTCCGTTCAGTTAGTTGGACCAATGTATTTGACCTGACAATTATCCCAGCAGGGTATTAGATAAACCAAATTTTTATTTTATTTAATGGGCTCCACAGGATCCTTTAACCAACAAAGTTTGCCTCTAAGTGAATTCGTGGGCTTGAAAATCACCTTTATTCCTGCATTGTTATGAATTCTATGTGAGGTTTCCCAGGTTCCTTCTTTCTATGGGAGTATTATTATTCCCTTGAGTTCCGAGTGAAACATAGGGCTTCAACAACACACCTCCATACCTTCGTTCTCGTCTCTGCTGTCCTCTTCAGCCGGCTACGCCCACGATCGACCATAATCTCTGATCTCCTCCATGTTACACTCGCACCGACGACCCACTCGTCGCTTCCCATTCCGATTCCACTCGAATAATGGCCTGCATTGACCGCAATGTCATTCTACGGTTTCCTTAATGTGTGCTTGATCCATTTCCATTTCCTCCCAAATATTTGTTGAGCGATCGGCTCTCGATTGCTTTTTTGTAAGTATTTCTTGTTGCTGATTCTCTCTGGCCATTGGATCTCCAGTATGGAGCCAGCCAGCGAAGTGGGCAGTTGTTGATAAAGGTCTGTAGCTGACTATTGGAAATCCTTTTCGTGGAAGCAGTACTGATGATTTAAATTCCTCACTGTCAGTGTTGCCATCATTCTGTCCATTTTTGTCATTATTATTACTACTACCAGTATTGTTACTAAAATTATTACTATTAATTTCATTTTTACATTTTCTAACATACTTCCTGATTAATTTACCAGGGTAATAATTAGTTTTTAATGATTCTCTCTTACATGCATCACTTCCTTGATGCTATCAAGTTTTCCCTGCATTATTATTTAAATATTTCACCAACCCTATTTCCTCTGAAATAGGGTGGGATCATCCGAAATCCAAATATTGGTTAGAATGTGTGTGTATGTTTTCTGTAAACACCACTGTGTTTAACTTCCCATCTTCCACCCATTTTATACTACAATCTAAAATTGGAAACTCCTCTTGATGAATTCCCAATTGTTAAATGAAATGAATTGCCTCTACTTATGAGTTGATGTGTTCGAAAAGTTTATTTGTGTGACTGTGTCATCCCCCCACCTATATACTTTAGAAGAAAATTCTTCTAACCCTGCATCGAATAGAAAGGAATAAAGAAAACCAATACAAAAAAAACCCACATTTAGTCCTATTTTAGGAATCACCAACTGGATACACTTATCCTCCCATTTTGAGCGATTTTTTTCTCACCCAGCTCAATCACAGTCAGATACATACCCACTGCCCAAGAGATAGTCCAGTGGATAACCCGCTTTGGCGATAGTCACTGAATTTCAGACTCAGTGAGAGCAACATCACTTGCTAGGAAAAACAAATTAATCTAGCTGACGAGTCCCACAGAGGACGAAACGCGCACGTGCTTAATTCCATCTTTTTTTATTGTAGAAAGTTGACTTACCAAACAATTAAACTTCCATCAATCGGATGTATAGCAAATACAACATCTGGTGCATGTTGCAGTTCACCTAACAGCTTAAAGACTGTTTGATCCATTAATGCTATTTGATCTGATAATTCAGGAGAGAGAATATTGTTATTCACTGATAGGGATGACAATGACGTTGAGGAAGAAGAAGAAGCCGTGTTATCACATGCTATAAAAAAGTTTTAAAAAAAGAAAAGCAATAGGAAGATATAACAACAAAAAAACGTGATAATGTATTATTATTATTGTTCCTTTGGGTTCCTAGTGGAACATAGGGCTTCAACTGCACGTCTCCATTTGCTTCTGTCTTCTGCTGTACTTTTCACCTGAATCCGTGTTAGTCCATACTGTTTCAAATCCTCTTCACACGATCTCCTCCATGTCACCCTTAGACGTCCTAATCGCCGCTTCCCTTTCGGGTTCCACTCAAGCGATGGCCTGAAGCGCGATGTCACCCAGAGGCCTCCTCAGCGAGTGTCCAATCCATCTCCACTTTCTCCTGCATATTTGTTGGGCGATTGGTTCTGGTTTTGTTTGTTATCATAGTTCCTTGTTGGTTTTTGTTCTTTCCGGCCATCTCATCTTCAGTATAGAACGAAGACAGTTGTTGATAAAGGTCTGCAACAGGCTGTTGGAAATATTCTTTGTGACCCGCCAAGTTTCTGATCCCTACGTATAGAAGAACTGACTGACTTGACGTTTGTATTGAAAATCCGAATTTTGTTGTTGAGTGTTGCGGAGTGACGAAGATTTCCAGATTGGTTTCAGGTTGATGAATGTGTTTCTCGCCTTCCCGATTCTCGATTTGACATCCTCGTCCGTCCGTTCCTCCTGTAGTTGAGACAATGCTCACTAGATAAGTGAGCGAATGAAGTAACCTCTTTCAAATCCCTCTCGTTGATGGTGATTGGCGTTGGATGTTGCTGCTGCTGTTGTTGTTGTTGGTTGGTTATTTTCATAACCTCCATCTTGTCTATGTTCACCTGGAGTCCTGTCTTTGCTGCAAACAATACTGTTGTTTTCAATTAGATCTTCCTCAGGCTTTACTCTAATTAACACAGATTTATATATAAGAAGAAATTTAACTAATGACGATGAGTTTGTGGATCAAATTATAACAATAAGTGTTAAGTGTTTTTGAACGTCAGTCGGTCGGTCGGTCGGTTTTCGACATAGAACTTTGCACATATGTGCGGCAGTTCAAGTCGCCACAATCTATGTAGCACGCAAAGCAAGAGAAGGAAGTAGAAGAGATGCATAATATAGACAGTAAACAGAGGTGTGAGACAAAGGAATAGTAATAACGAAGAACAAAAGTTTCATTGGAAATCATAAGTCACAAGGAGTGGATACATCTGCGCCACTGAGAATGATTTTGAGTCATATCACCAATTGTTTCCAACCATTGGTTTTTACCATCCCGAGAGCCCCAACCAGGAAGTCTACATCTTCCTACGTGGCTTAGATTAACTGTTGTGGATTTCATTGATTGGTGCCATGTTTTGGTTTGACCGCCGCTAGCTCTTTTCCAGCCTGACCCTATATCAGCTAACATTGCCCATTGTCGAGGAAGGCGATGACTAGGCATACGTAGCACATGTCCTAACCATCTCAGTCGAAGTAATTTCACAGTCTCGTCGATTGATTTCCCCGCCTTACCTAGCACTCGACCGATGCCTAACCTCAATATTGCTCATCTTATTGTACCACTTCACACGGGAGATAGAACTCAGACACCTATGATCGAAGACAGCTAATCTTTTCATGTCTTCCACTCTCAATGGCCAGGTCTCACAGCCATAAAGGAGGACGGAGCGGACTGTTGAGCAGTACACACGCCCTTTGGTCGATAGTCGGATATCGCGTCTACGCCAGAGACGGCGAAAACTGGCGAATGCGAACCTAGCCCTCTGTATTCGTGCTGAAATTTCGTCGGAGATCAACCCGTTGGGGCTGGTGGTACTTCCCAAGTAAATGAAGCGGTCAACGTGTTCTACCACTTCACTTCCTATTTCTAATCTAGGGGTCGATGAAGTCCAATCCTGCAGCATCATCTTACATTTTATAGGGGTGAATCGCATGCCAAACATGCGGAGATTGTTGTTCAGGGTGTTCAGTAGACTCTGCATTTTGTCAGAGTCCTCGCCTAGAAGGACTATATCGTCCGCATATTCTAAGTCAACGAGATTCTTCCCTGGTAGCAAGTCAATCCCTGAGTCGCTGAAGTGAGTTAGGGTTAAGTCCATTAGTACATCTATGATGAAATTGAATAGGAATGGGGATAATGGGCATCCTTGACGGACGCCACTAGTCGTCACCACTTCAGATGACAACTCGCCATAAGCCCTCACCTGGCTGCATGAGTACGAGTAGAGTGCCTTAATCAGTGCAATGTATTTTCTTGGCATTCCCTTTACAGCCAAGCATCGCCAGAGAACCTCTCGGTCGACAGAATCGAATGCCGCCTTTAGGTCAAGAAATATAATGATTGTCGGACGCCGGTAGGAATGCCTATGTTCTAGAATCTGTCGAAGGGTGAAGATGTGATCAATACACCCTCTACCTGGCCTAAAACCTGCCTGGTTTTCTCGTGTTTGTGTCTCCCGAGCACCACTTAATCTACGCAGTATTATTGAGCCTAGGATTTTAGATACTATATTAGTCAAGCTAATCCCTCTGTGATTATCACAAGACGACTTGTCCCCCTTCTTGTATACGTCAGTAATAACGATAATAAGGTTTATACAGGTGGCGATAAGAATAACGAAGATATATGCATATCAAACGCAGTCTGCTTGTCTCAAGAACTCAGAACCACTCCATCACTTATTTTTAATTACATTTATATCAGTAGCACCTCTTGATGCTATAGCGGCAGGATTTTCCTTAGATGGTACATACACCTCCACTCCTCGACGCTCGTAGCTTTGCGAATTAGAGACACCCGATTAGCTACAAAACGAGCATATCTAGCTGAATCGTTGCGTATGTAATATATATAACTGTCATGGAGTCTGTCCAAAACGTTACTTGACAGGTGGGACAATTCAATTCCGTACTCACTATCGTAAACAGTTGGACCGCTAACAAAGCTACCGTTAGCTCCAACCTCGGGATTGAAACAACCTTTATGGGTGTAACTCTGGACTTCCCGATCAGAAGGCGAACATCCTTATTATCTCCAAAGGCAGTTCTAACGTACACGACAGCTCCGTAACCAACTTCAGAGGCATCAGAGAATACGTAAAAATCAACAATCTTATAATCCCCCGATTGCCTTAGAGGACGTGCGACGGGATACTGTCTTAATGATCGTAGGTTGTTGACCCAGTTCTCCCAATTTTCAGCAGTTCTTTCACTCAATGGATCATCCCCCTGTAACTCCCTTTTACATGTCTCCTGAAATAGTTTTCGTGCAAGAAGCAAATAAGGTGCTACTAGACCAAGTGGATCGAAAACTGAGGACAATACGGATAATATGCCTCTTCTGGTGACCGGCTTATCAAAATAACGAAAATATATATATTTACGTGCATTTAACAATTCAACTGTGGTCCTGCAGTGACAGTTATGTTGGGCGTACTACTGGACAGCTTAGCCAACCAAGATTTTACTGAACATCTCCTATCGTGGTTTGGCAAAGGACAGACAAAACAATCTATAGCTCAATTTTGGCACATTTAGTTGATAGTGGTCATGTAGTGGAAAAAACGAGAGCTTTCAAAGTAATTCATCGTATTTCACCGGATCTTCCCAATAGACTTTATATTCCCCTACTGCAAACTGCCGAGGCGATGGGAATTCGAACTATTAAACCTAAACTATGCATTCAAAAGAAGTTTGTACAGCCATTATCCCTCCCTTGTTGGTTTATTAAGACATAACCAACTGAGGACTTCTACACCACCCTTTGTGTATATTTCCAACCCCTCTCTCATCATCCCTTAATCTTATCAAATCTTCATTAAGAACGTGTTTCATTTACTTCCCTTACAATCTAGCATTACGCAAGTCAAAAATGTTACGCATTAAGCGTCACACTGGGGAAGAGGCCTGTTTCGTCTAGGCCCTATTAAACAGTCCTCATCAGGGGATGATACCATATGATACCGTTCTCCAGAGCGATTCAAACCTCTCTCTCTCACCCAGTTCCTAAATCAAAAACTCAACCATAACCAACCAACAAGCTATTTACACCATGACTGCCGGACAAAGAACAGCCGCCAAATGATAATCCGATTTGCCAGTAATCTGCAGTCTATATTTCCGACATGACTCGTTATGATTCCTCGACTGACAGACAGACGCAGTGTACCTAGGCTAACCACCTCTTCTTGGACCTTCAACAATAACATATTTGAAGACATTGAAATTCACAAGAGAGGAAGGAAGAATAAGACAATAAAATTCCACTCTTAGATGTCTGTCTTAATTAAGAGAACCAACACAGGAAATATCAGGAAGCACAAGTATACAGAAAATCAATACAAACAACACAGATCGAATACTCGACTACAATAAAAAATAACCCAATAACTAACAACAGAAACTGTGCAGACATTGTTTAAGAGAGTTCAAACACACTGCAGCACTCAATTACTGAAGAGAATAGAAGAGAAATACCCACCAACTGTCTTCTTCAGGCGAAGACAAATCGTAATACCAACAAGAAACCATCCTCCGAAACCATAAGAAAAAATTCATTCTACCAAAGGATTCAACAGTAGAGTGGGCGCCCCCTTCGAACAAGGATCCAAGAACACAAATTCTTTCATACCGATGTATGTAGTCCATTTAATGATTGGAAGAATGTAGAAATTTTAAAAACAGTGGGGCCACCAAAAATGGTAAAGAATTTTCAGAAGCGCAATTGGTACTAAGACGAAAAAGAGATTGGTTGCAGGATTTCATCATGAGCTAATATCAGTTAGAAAATCATTGGAAAACCAGCTAGGAGTATTCAGCAGCTGTTTCGTCAGCCCTGTTTGGGACCCTTCATCAGTGCGCACCCAACACAGGGGTTCGAGTCCCGAACCTTCTGGTTACAAGGCGAGCTAGCTCGTTGACCATTCATCAGCAACTGGGACCCGATCCAATGACCAGCTCATGAATTCTAACTTCTGCCAATTTATGCACGACATAGCGCAACCATTTCGCAATGGCTTCTTCGATGAATAACTGTCTTCATCTTCGACCTGCTGTACCCTACTGGACACGACTTCCCACTAGAACCCCAGGTTAACTGCCTACTTGAATAGGACCAGCCGCTAGTGAGCATCAGATCAATTTTCAAGTATTGCTGAGGAGTCCCGAACTAGACCGACGAAACAGCTGTTCAGTACTCCTTGGAGTGGTTTTCCAATGGCTCTCTAACTGATATCACCTCATGATGAAATCCTCCAATCAATCAAACAAAATTCCCTACAAAGCAATACTTTAGAATCAGAGATTAACAGATACACTGTTATTATAGATCAAATCCATCAACTAATAAAAAATAAGCCACACATGACAGATGAGTCCAAATTCCGAGTTAACAAAAATGAATACAAAATACAGAAGTATATTAACAACCGATCACGGCAATGACTGTCAGGAGATCCAATTATATCATTCATTTCGAGAAAGAATTCCAAGAATTTGACTTGATATTAAAGCTTCCACTGAAAGCTTCACAATTAAATTAAAAACAACCAGCTTGCAGAACACAACCAAATCAAAATCATCCACGTGAGCTACAGATCCTCTTTATTCCTTTGAAAGACAAAGTACCTAAGCTGGTCACCTTTTCTAGCATCTATCAATTCAACTGCTAGTTACATTAACCGTTTCTCTACGAACTTGGTTTTTCATACACGAAAACACCTATCAATCAATATGGACAAATAAAAGAATCACTTCGTTCAAACAGGCCACTCTTATCATTCCTCAAGTATCGAATAAATAATTACCAGAAGCCTCTAGATACCAAACACTCTAAACAGTAGAGGCCATTTCAATTCGCCTAACTCAACCAGAGCTCTATTGGTAAGCTGGCCCAAATGTCGAGTCTGTAAATTCGTAAATTCTATGTGTTAATACCCTTAATTTGTCTGACGCAGCATATTATCACTTAAAGATGCTTTTGAACTGTAATCGATTATAATATCATTAATCGATTATTATGACCGAGAGGTTCTCTGGCGATGCTTGGCTGTAAAGGGAATGCCGAGAAAATACATTGCACTGATCAAGGCACTCTAGTCGTACTCATGCAGCCAAATGAGGGCTTACGGCGAGTTGTCATCTGAAATGGTGATGACTAGTGGCGTCCGTCAAGGATGCCCAATCACTATCCCCATTTCTATTCAACTTCATCACAGATGTACTAATGGACTTAACCCTTACGCACTTCAGCGACTCAGGGATTGACTTGTTATCAAGGAATAATCTCGTTGACTTAGAATATAGAGACGATATAGTCCTTCTAGGTGAGGACGCTGACAAAATGCATCAGAGTGTTCTGAACACCTACAGCAGCAATCTACGTATGTTTGGCATGCGATTCGCTCCCACCAAATGCAAGATAATTTTACAGGACTGGACTACACCAACTCCTAGATTAGAAATAGGAAGTGAAGTGTTAGAGCACGTTGACCGCTTCACTTACTTGGGAAGTACCATCAGCCAACACCAACGGGTTGATCTCTGACGAAATCTCAGTACGGATACAGAGGGCTAGTTCCACATACGCCAGTTTGCACCGTCTCTGACGTAGACGTGATATCCGGCTGTCTGTGGACCAAAGGGGGTGTATACTGCTCAACATTTTGCTCCGTCCTACTTTATGACTGTGAGATCTGGCCATTGAGAGTGGAAGACATAAAAAGATTAGCTGTCTTCGATCATAGGTGCCTGCGTTCTATCTCCCGCGTGAAGTGGTATAATAAGGTGAGCAATATTGCGGTTAGGCGTCAAGTGCTAGGCTATGTTAGGAGGGGAAATCAATCGACCAGGCTGTGAAATTACATCGACTGAGATGGTTAGGACATGTGTTACACACGCATGCCTAGTCATCGCCTTCCTCGACAATGGGCAATGTTAGCTGATATAGGGCCAGGCTGGAAAAGAGCTAGCGGCGGTCAAACCAAAACATGGCACCAGTCAATGAAATCTACAACAGTTAGTCTAAGCCACGTAGGAAGATGTAGACATCCTGACTGGTTGGGGTCCTCGGGACGGTTAAAAACCAATGGTTGGAAACAATTGGTGATATGGTTCAAAATCGTTCTCAATGACTGGCGCAGATTCATCCACTTCTTGTGACTCATGATTTCCAATGAAACTTTTGTTCTTCGTTATTACTATTCCTTTGTCTCACACCTCAACTGACTGTCTCTATTATGCATTTCTCCTACTTTCTTCTCTTTCTTTGTGTGCTACATGGAGGGAGTGTGGCGACTTGAACTGCCGCACATTAGTGGAAAGTTCTATGTCGAAAACAGACAGACAGACAGACAGAATATTATTAATTCGTTCTTTTAAACATTAACGTGAATTATGAATATGAATTTGATGAAGGCAAAGTTTTCAAAAAGGAATACTTCTCTGGTCATTAATGAACCTTAGTCATTTGAAATAAAATAAACTTACAAATATGCACAGGTATTGCTAGAATCCGAGATATTGCATCCATCATAAATAATTCTAATTGCGTATTGAAACGATATTCTTTATTATTGAACCAATGAGTAGTAAATCGACCAATTTGTGATCTGAAAAGGAATAGGCGAGGGTGGGGTGGGGGGACAAATAAATAGTAGATACAAATTGAACATTAAAAGAGAAATTAACTTTGATTGGACGCTATTATCATTATTATTATTGTTGTTTAAACGCAGAAAAACTTGGTACAATATGGAACCAAGAAAGATGCACCACACAATAATAGTAATAAAACAACATAGATTAAAAGTAAAAAATATGTGTGGAGAACGGATAAAGAACTTGACCAGGAAGGAAAACAGCCATACTTAACAACTTCAAACAGTATTTGTAAATAATCATCGGAAGGGAAGAAAGAAGGATATTGCAGCACGTTCACCATTCACTGAATGCGATTCTTGGCCATATCCGATAACGTTTCGAGCCATCGATTCGAGCAATCTGTCGGACACCAACCAGGGAGTCGTGACGCACCAACCGATGCTAATCTAGCACAAATATCCCTCATCCCACGACGCCACGTCATGGACTGACCACCCCTCCGCCTTTTCCATCCCGTCCCAGGGCTAGCGAACAGAGACCTGTACGGAAGCCTCTCGGATGACATTCGCAGCCGGTGTTTCCAGATGACGACACTCAACAAATGGTAATCTCCACAGTGTTCAAACACACGCCGCCGAACCTCAGAATTACTCACGCGATGAAGCCGTCGAACGCCAGCAATCCTGTGGAGACAGCGATGATCGAACACGCAGATCCGCCTCACATCCTCAGCTCGTAGAGGCCAGGTTTCACAGGCGTAGAGCAAGACAGCCCTCACCGAAGCATTGTATACCCGACCTTTGACAGCCACGCTAACGTCGCGACGGCGACAGAGGTGGCTCAAGTTGATGTATGCTACTCTAGCCTTTATGATACGGTTGGAAATCTCATCCATCACCCCTCCGCCAGCACTCACACAACTACCCAGATACACAAACTCTTCGACAACTTCAAGCGCTTCACCTGCAAGAGTGAGTGCAGGTAGTAACTAGTACCGTGCGTCTAGTAGTTTGTTTCGCGTAGTCAAGTTTGTAATGTGGCTCATCATCACGCTGCACTTTGAATTGTTGATAACAGATGGTTGGAGGAAATCGCCAGGAAAAAGCCTTGCGTGACTTAGATTTCGTGCTAGTTGGCACCCAACAATCAGCTAGGCGTATCTGCAAGCCTGAAGGAACCTATGCCCACTCTGAGATTCGAACCAGTGTCACTAAGTGCTGAGGTAAGAGACGTTACTATCCAATATAATGAAGATTTGTAGCTTAGGTGGGTGATTTTGATGTGGTTGTGTTCTCTGAGCTGGATAGTTTATTTACGAAACTTTCATCGTCCTACTAGGAAACATCTTCAGCGTATACTTCACTTTGTTGAAGTGAGATTTAAGACTTCTCCACGAGTTTATTAGTCATCCCTCCTGGTGCCCTTGAACATGACTGGTTGTTTCCTTGACCTGAAGTTTGACTCTTTGTGTGTGAGATTGCCTTCTTATCTCGGTCGGTAAATTTTGTCTACGTCAATGTGCGTATTATTTGACGATTCACTGGAATATCAGGCAACCTTCTAAAAATTCTCTAATACTTTTGGTGTTTCCTCTGTCTAATATTTGGACGTTGTCCCAGTCGAATTGATGTCCGTGGTTGTCTGTATGCAGTGAGGCGATATGAGGGAGTGGATTTCATGTCTTTTGACAGGTAGATCATGTCCATGGATACGATGACGAAGAGGACGTCCAATTTGGCAAATCTACGGTTTTTCGCAGTCATTGCGACTTATTTTGTAGATAATGTTGGTTTTATTTTTTTTCACTGCTGAGTCTTTTGGTTGACACAGAGCCAGCCGAGTGAAGTGATTTTGTTGGTTTGCGTGCAACATCAATTCCTAAAGGTTTGAAGAGTCTTGCAGTGATTTCTGAGATGTCCTTTATATATGGTAGGGCAATTTTCATTGTGCTTTCCTTCCAGCCCTTTGATTTGGTTGGTTGGCTTGGGGGTAGATGTCTTTTTGATGAAACTCCGTGGATTTCCATTCTTTTGGAAGACGTCCATAAGATTTCTTTCTTCAATTTTCCTTAAGGTAGAAGGGCTGTAATGAGTCCTAGCTCTCTTGGACAGTATTTGTATACAGCTCCTTTTGTGTGTTATCAGGTTGTCTCAGTTGTAATTGAGTATTTGGTCTGTGTGAGTTGATTTTCTATTTTTTTATTCCTTCACGTTCCGAATGGAACATACGGCTTCAAGCTAGAGGCCTGAAGTTTCGGTAGCAGTGTTTATAATTTTTACAGGATGGGGTTGCTAGCCTCATGCCCAACCTTTCCTCTACACCAGTCTTATAACTGGCTTAGTGAGGTAAAGGAGTGCGCTGGCTGGGGATTTAACCCCGGACCATATAGATGGTAGGCGAGCGTCCTAACCGCTATGCCACCGATTTTCTATTATTATATTATTGTTGTTCCCTTGGGTTCCTAGTGGAACATAGGGCTTCAACTACACGTCTCCACTTGCTTCTGTCTTCTGCTGTACTTTTCACCTGCATCCATGTTAGTCCATACTGTTTCAGCTCCTCTTCACACGATCTCCTCCATGACACCCTTGCACCAACGAACCACTCGCCGCTTCCCTTTCGAGTTCACCAAGCGGCCTCCTCAGCGAGTGTCCAATCCATCTCCACTTCCTCCTGCATATTTGTTGGGCGATTAGTTCATGTTTTGTTTCTTTCCATAGTTTCTTGTTGGTGATTCTTTCCGACGGCCATCTGATCTTCAGTAGTATAGAACGGAGACAGCTGCAACAGGCTGTTGGAAATATTCTTTGTAACCCGCCAAGTTTCTGATCCACACGTATAGAAGAACTGACTGACTTGACGTTTGTATTGAAAATCCGAATTTTGTTGTTGATGCTGAGTTGAGTGACGAAGATTTCCAGATTGGTTTCAGGTTGATGAATGTGTTTCTCGCCTTCCCGATTCTCGATTTGACATCTTCGTCCGTTTCTCCTGCAGTTGAGACAATGCTCCCTAGATAAGTGAATGAAGTAACCTCTTTCAAATCCCTTCCGTTGATGGTGATTGGCGCTGGATGTTGCTGCTGATGTTGTTGTTGTTGGTTGGTTATTTTCATAACCTCCGTCTTGTCTATGTTCACCTGGAGTCCTATCTTTGCTGCCAGCCTCTTCGACCAGTTTGTCGGTTTTCGCTTGTAAGTCTTCGATTTTGTGTGGCATCAAACATAAATCATCCGCGAAATCTAGGTCTTCTAGGTTCTTGACATCGGTCCAGGATATCCCTGTCTTCTCGTTTTCCACTGTCTGACGCATAGTACTCTATACTCATCAAAAACGTCACTATCTAATAACATCTACTAACATTGCACCATGATGGTGAGCCACCTAGCAAACTTAACTTCAGTCTGCACCAGACGAACAAAAGACTAGACACATTACACTAGTCACTTGCTAACTAGTGTCCAATCAAAGTATTCACTACAGTCCTACAGGAGGTCAATCGCGAGCCCGAATACCTCAGTGGTAACGTCTCTGACTGCAGCACTGAGTGACACAAGTTCGAATCTCAGAGGCGATATGAGTTTCTTCAAGATTGCAGATACACCTTGCTGACTGATGAGTGCCAACAGGAACAAAATCTACGTCAGGTAGGGCTTCCTTCTGATTGCCTCCAACCATGCAATAGGGGTCACTTTACACAATAATATTCTCAACAAATGGTCTGTACCGATTCCTAGTATGGCTATATGTTTAAGAGGTCATATCTGTCCTATTATACAGGCTACACAGATCATAGAAAGATTGTTTATCGTCTGAAATCTTCGGCACAAGTGTGATAAACAGTCAACTGCCAAACGTATATGTATTTACACTGAGTACCAGTTTCTCCCCTTCTACTATTTTACCACGGAGGAAGACATGAAAAGATTAGCTGTCTTTGATCATAGGTGCCTGCGTTCTATCTCCCAAGTGTGTGAAGTAGTATAATAAGGTGAACAATATTGAGGTTAGGCATCAATCGAGTGCTAGGTAAGGAGGTTGTGAAATTACATCGACTGAGATGGTTAGGACTTGTCTTACGTATGCCTAGTCATCGCCTTCCTCGACCGACGAGCGATGTTAGCTGACTTAGGTTCAGGCTGGAAAAGAGCTAGCGGCGGTCAAACCAAAACATGGCAACAGTTAATTTAAGCCAGCCACGTAGGAAGATGTAGACTTCCTGGTTGGGGTCCTCGGGACGGTAAAAACCAATGAAGACTGGAGACAATCGGCTCTATGGCTCAAAATCGTTCTCAATGGCTCAAAATCGTTCTCAATGGCTTGAGCAGATGCATCCACTCCTTGTGACTTATGATTTCCAATGAAACTGTTTTGTTCTTCGTTATTACTATTCCTTTGTCTCACACCTCCTGTTTACTGTCTCTCTATTATGCATTTCTCCTACTTTCTTCTCTTGCTTTGTATGCTACATGGAGGGAGTGTGGCGACTTGAACTGCCTCACATATGTGCAAAGTTCTATGTCGAAAACAGACAGACAGACCATGGAGGAATAAACGCACCAATAAAAAAAGACAAGACAATAAAGGCAATAAAGACTTACCTATTTGAAGAAGTCGTCGTCGTCGTAGTAGTAGTAGTAGTAGTACTATGAAGTGAACTAATTTCAGGAAAATTATCCAGCGGTAAAGAGGTGGTAAATGTAAATTGCGGAAAAGATGGATTGGCAGGAAAATTCAACTTTCCACCAGCGTCATTATTATTAGCTGTTGTTCCTTGATAATCTACTTGAATTTTTGACAATGGATCAGTTAACCTGCATTGTTTGTGATCATAAAATTAAAAAAAAAAATAGACAAAACAAGAAAAATAAACATACTGATCTAATGCGAAGTTATTTACACTCATGATGACTGCTAGTGGAATCCACGACGAGCATTTCGATCTCTTTGGGACTCGCTGTCTGGATGTATCTGAAGAAAAAGTTGACTGTCGCCATCCTTTGGTGTTTGAAACGATGGCTAGATGCGTACTGCTGAAGAGTTCGAAACTAGGCTGACGAAACAGCTGTCCAGTACTCCCTGGCAGGTATTCCAATGGTCCATTAACCAATGTCAGCTCATTATGAAATCCCGTATACTTATTTGGATCAAATGTGCTTTTAATGAAGATGTGATAGGATTAAGAGATGATAAGAGAGGGGTTGAAAATATAGGTAAAGGGTGATGGGGAAGTAATTATGGCTAAATAGGCCAAGCGAGGGATAATGGCTGCATAGTACTGATGACCTCTTACAAAAGGAATTTGAATATAATCACGATACCCTGACGGAGATGGGCTATCCGAGTAGTTTCATAAAGATACATATGAAAACATCAGAGAGAAAACCTGAGACTATGATTGCACGTAAATAACGTCTGTTTATTAAGTTACAAATTTAATGGTGACTTGTCAAGTGAGATTTTATTCCCGAGACTTTCCAGGAGTATACGAAGAACGTTTTACGCAACAAACCTGTTTGTCATTCTCTAGCGACGAATGATTCGGTCACATTCAAACAAATGTTAAGCTAGGTAGTTTTGCCACATCTATGTGCATTTATCAATTCAACTGTGCTCCTGCGATGACAGTTATGTTGGGCGTACTACTAGACAGCTTAACCAACCAACGTGTTATTGAACATCTCCAATCGTGGTTTGGCAGGGACAGAAAAAAACAATCCGTAGCTCCATTTTGTCACATTTAGTTAGTTGATAGTGGTCATGTAGTGGAGAAAACGAGAGCCTTCAAAGTAATTCATCGTATCCCACCGAATCTTTCCAATAGACTTTATATTCGCCTACTGCACACAGCTGAGGCTGGCGACAAGCATTCGAACTATTAAACATAAACTATGTATTCAAAAGAAGTTCGTAGACACAGCCACTATCCCTCCCTTCTTGGCCTATTAAGACATGATAACTTCCCCCACCACCCCTTACTTATATTTTCAACCCCTCTCTTATCATCCCTTAATCTTATCACATCTCCATTAATGTTTGGTGCATGATCCTTGCTGACAGAGTTTTGAACCCACCTTGTTGTTGTTAATATTCTACTTGATTCCAAAATACTTCTTATGGTTCAATTTTGATTCAATACTTTTGTTCTACAGTACTTCTTTTGTAGAAGAGACTTATCTTATCTGTATAGAGCTGCATAAGGGTAATGTTGAGGCAATTTCGCGTTTTTGATGTTATTATTGGCGAGTATAGAACTGCACTTTTCATGTCGTTGGGGGCATTTTGTGACTGTGTTTAAACCAACTCACGGAAGTTCATGCCAACCAAACAGTAGAACGCATAAATCGTTTCCTGTACGTTCAGACCACTATACATAACTTGTGGGGTCGTTACACTTTTGAGTCCAGGTAACGAGTCTCAAAAAGGACTAAATGCTCATCCTGAAGTCCACTTTTAGTCACCAGAATCCTGAATAACTTTAAATTGATCCACAAACACTGATAAAAATTTCGTGCTAGCAGCCGATATGTGAACCGAGTTCAAGTATTTCCGTCTAACATAGTATATCTAAGAGAAATTCAAAAGTAACCTAAGGCAATAAATAAGGCATATTGATCTAATCCTTACATCTTCACTGCTAGAACGTACAGAAGGCAGGTTTAACATTTACCAACTTACGCCATCCCTGGCTTAGTAGACATGATATCCGGCTGCCTATCGACCAAAGGACGTGTCCACTGGTCAGCAGATCTCAGACAGCCATTGAAAGTGAAAAACATGACACAACTAGCTGTCTTTGATAATAGGTATCTAATTTCTATCTCCAGTGTGTGCTATGTGGTATAATAGGGTGAGTAATATTGGGTTAAGTGTAGAGAGTGTTAATTAACGAAGAGAAATCAATCGACGAATTTGTGAAGTTACACCGATTGAGATGGTTAGAACATTGTTCCACATGCCTGGCCATCGCCTTCCTTAACGGGAAATGTTAACTCGCATAGGACTGACAGATTGGAAAAGAGAAAGCTAGTGGTGGTCAAACCAAAACATGGCTTCATCAGTAAATGAAATCCAATCCTGTAACCAATCAACCAAATCCCTACAAACCAATACTTGAATATCAATGAGATGCTCACTGGCGACTGGCCCTATTCAGGTAGGTAGTTACCTGGGGTTCCAGTGGGAAGTCGTGACCAGTAGGGTGCAGCAGGCCGGGTGTGAGGACAAATACTCGCCACGGAAGACATTGGCTAGGGGTCGCGCTATGTCGTGAATTGGCAGAAGTTAGAATTCATGGGCCATTGGATCGCGTCCCAGTGGCTTAATGGAATACGAGCTCACTTTGTAACCATAAGGTCCTGGGTTCGAACCCCGGTGGGTGCGTACTGATGAAGAGTCCCAATCTAGGACGAAACAGCTGCCCAGTACTCCAGTGGTTCTCTAACCAATGTCAGCTCATGATGAAATCCTGTAACCAAATCCATAACAGTTAGTTTGAGTCACGTAGGGAGATGTAGACTTCCTAACCGGTTGGGGTCCCCGGGATGTTAAAGACCAATGAAGGCTGGAAACAGTTGGTGATATGTCTCAAAATCGTTCTCAATAGCTGATTCAGATGCATCCACTCTTTGTGATTTGTCACATCCAATCAAAACACTTTATTGCTCCTCCCATATCACTATTCTTTTTCCCTC
Source organism: Trichobilharzia szidati (assembly GCA_944472155.2). Lineage (NCBI taxonomy): Eukaryota > Metazoa > Platyhelminthes > Trematoda > Strigeidida > Schistosomatidae > Trichobilharzia > Trichobilharzia szidati. Next base: position 7,921,658 of record OX235277.1, read on the forward strand.
ACTCACACTTCTGTTTTTGATAACTCTTTCGCTGTTTTCAATCTCTCTTTACTCTCTCCTCTTGCTTTTTCTACTACATGGAGTGAGTGTGGCGATTCAAACTGCTGCAAATCTGTGCAAAGTTCTACGTTGAAACCGTTTAGTCAATCAGTCAGTCAATCTTCACATCCCGACCGATAGCTGCTACCTTGACGTGGTGGTCGGGCTTGCATATCGCAATGACCCAACAAGCTACACTGGCTGGAACTTATGTTCCTGTAGGTCCTACCATGCCAGGAAGGTTGTTTGGATAGCGGTTAGATAAAAAGCAGCTACCCAATCCAATACTATGATTCAAACAAATTCACAAAATATCATACCGGATCGGTCGGGGCCCGGATTAACAACAACCGCGCTTCCTGCTGCCGTGTCACAGGGCAGAAGTGATAAATATGCTACTGAGACACACCAAACAAAAACAGGCCACGTGTGACCGGCCTCAAGCAGTTGTCCTCTGGGCTCTGAGGTCACGCAACACTCTTCCTGTTTCAGGTTCCCGAAGAATCAATCAACTTCCGCGGTGCGGGCAGCCAGGAAGTAACAACCGCCCACACACTTCCATAAGCACACGAAGCCTCCTTGAGCATCACTCTCCCCTACTTACATCACCTTCCTCAGCTTGCTTCTCTACTACAGGTAGCACTATTCTGCAGGCTAGTGAGTCATCTTCACTTCACTCTGTGTCCACAAACAACGGTGAGTGCTGTAGAAACACCCCGGATAGCCTTTTAAAGCCACGTCGCCAACTTCATATAAGAGCTTTTAACGTCAGGACCCTCTGCCAAATCGGACAACAGGCATCACTAGCAAGAACCCTGGAATCTAGAGCCATGGATGTATGTTGTGTTTCGGAGACATGCATACAAGTCCCGAGGAGTGTGGTTATTCACTTGACCTCACCCAGTCAACAAGTTGAATCTGCGGAATTCACTTTAGGGGGGTGTCAGGAGACCCCTCAGCTAGCTCACGAGGACTCGCAGGTGTAGGGATAGCACTGAGTGTTAGGGCGGAAAAATCACTACTTGACTGGATCATGGTTGGAAACAATTGGTGACATGGGTGGCTCAAAATCGTTCTCAATGGCTTTCGCAGATGCATCCACTCCTCGTGGCTTATGATTTCCAATGAAACTATATTGTTCTTCGTTATTACTATTCCTTTGTCTCACACCTCTGTTTACTATCTATATTATGCATTTCTTCTACTTTCTTCTCTTGCTTTGTGTGCTCTATGGAGGGAGTGTGGCGACTTGAACTTCCGCACATATGTGCAAAGTTCTATGTCGAAAACAGACAGACAAACAGACATTCTTCACATATGATAAAATCACACTGCTGTATGTGATTAAACAATAATAAATAAATCAAAGATTAAAAAGATACATGCCTACAATAAAGTAGATTGCATTGTCACGTATCAAAACAATAAAAAACAATCTATTGCGTCAATGATAAACATATGACAAATCCATATATATACTAGCCTGACTATCCAAAGAAAATATGAATGATCAGATTGTAATATTCAATCACAGTTGACGACGACAACAACATACCAAGTCAAATCATACCACAACAACAACAAATCAAAATATACCATTTCAAAACTCTAATACAATCGAAGCTTTAGATCCGAATTCGTCAAACCATAGACATATTACAGATTATCAATACTCAAGAAAACCTCGCCTAGATTACTAGCTCACTAGTTTTCTAGCCGGTCCCAAGCCCGGATAAAGAGAGAGGGTTGGGGCATGGTGCTAGCAACTCCACCCCCAAAACTTAACCAAACTGCTACAGAAACTTCAACGCATATATATATATATATATTAAAATACTAAAAATATAAACAATAACCTTATTTTTCGCTGGAATCGGAGAAGTGAAATGACGCAGGCTGTTGAAAGCCTTCGGGAAGCAAGTCAGCTAATGTGCCTCCTTTCGATGAAAGCAAAAATAAGGATTGGTGCGTGGAATGTTCGTACGATGTACGAAACTGGAAAGGCTGCCCAGGTAACCGCATCAATGAGAAGGTATGGAATAGAAGAGTTGGGAATCTGCGAGAGCAGATGGGACGGATGTGGAAGGTGCCAACTACCAACTGGAGAGACAATAATCTACTCCGGTCACCCAGAGGACGATCACGAGCACACCGCGGGAGTAGCCGTCATGACGTCACCAACAGCAGCCAAAGCTCTCATGCAGTGAGAACCAATCTCCTCCAGGATAATGACAGCCAGGTTCAACTCAAAAGACCTGGATTTCACGGATTACTTATGTTTGATGTCACACAAAATCGAAGACTTACAAGCGAAAACCGATAAACTCGTGGAAGAGCCTGGCAGCAAAGACAGGACTCCAGGTGAACATAGACAAGACGGAGGTTATGAAAATAACCAACCAACCAACAACAACAACAGTAGCAACATTCAGTGCCAATCACCATCAACGGGAGGGATTTGAAAGAGGTTACTTCATTCACTTATCTAGGGAGCATTGTCTCAACTACAGGAGGAACGGACGGACGAGGATGTCAAATTGAGAATCGTGAAGGCGAGAAACACATTCATCAAGTTGAAACCAATCTGGAAATCTTCGTCACTCAGCCTGCATCAACAACAAAATGATTCGGATTTTCAATACAAACGTCAAGTGAGTCAGTTCTTCTATACGTACGGATCAGAAACTTGGAGGGTCACAAAGAATATTCCCAACAGCCTGTTGCAGACCTATATCAACAGCTGTCTTCGTTCTATACTCAAGATCAGATGGCCGGAAAGAACAAGAACCAACAAGAAACTATGGGAACAAACAAAACAAGAACCAATCGCCCAATAAATCTGCAGGAGAAAGTGGAGATGGGTTGGACACTTGCTGAAGAGGCCGTTGGATGACATTGCGTGTCAGGCCGTTGAGTGGAACCCGAAAGGGAAGCGACGAGTGGGACGTCCAAGGGTGACATGGAGGAGATCGTGTGAAGAGGAGCTGAAACAGTATGGACTAACATGGATGCAGGTGAAAAGTACAGCAGAAGACAGAAGCAAGTGGAGAGGTGCAGTTGAAGCCCTATGTCCCACTAGGAACCCAAGGGAACAATAATGATAATACTTACGAAGAGTTCCATACTAGAATGTGTAGTACTCCCTGTACTGGTTTGTTCAATGGTTCTCTAACTGATATCAATCCGTGCTTGGTCAAAACTTGAAACAAATCAAATTCCCACACAAACTAATTCTTGAAAATCAAACTGATACTCGCTGGTGACTGGCTACAGGACAAAGTTAGTTGTCTGAGTTTCTAGCTGGAAGGCATGACGAGTGGGGTCGCTACACGGTGAGGAGTGAGCACAAATACCCGGGCTGATGTCAGTCATGCTAAAATGACCAATCGGCAAAAGTTGGAATTCATGCACAGACCCTTAAATCCGGGGTCCCAATAGCTGAATGGTCTATCAGCTGGACTTAGAATGTGAAGTTCCTGAATTCTATCGCAGGAAGGGGCGATTCTGTCGCCTGAGAGGTACTCTGGCGATGTTTGACTGTGAAAGGAATGTCGGGAAAATACATTACACTGATCAAGGCACTCTACTCAAACTCATGCAGCCATGTGAGAGCTTACGGAGAGTTGTTATTTGAACTGGAGACAACTAGTGGTGTCCGTCAGGATTGCCCAATCACTATTCCCATTTCTACTTAATTTCATCATAGATTTACTAATGGACTTAATCCTAACTCACTTCAGAGACTCAGGGATTGACTTGTTACCAGGGAATAATCTCGTTAACTTAAAATATGCAGATGATATAGTCCTTCTAGGTGAGGACGCTGACAAAATGCAGAGTCTTCTGAACACCTTGAGCTGAAATCTTCGAATGTTTAGCATGCGATTCGCTCCCGCCGAATGTAATATGATGTTACAGGACTGAACTACATTGACTCCTAGCTTAGAAATAGGGAGTGAATTGGTAGAGCGTCCTGGGTGGTTGCATCAGCCCTAAAGGATTGGTGGCTGATAAAATCTCAACACGGACACAGAAGGCTTGTTTGGCATTTACCAACTTACGCCATGCCTGGCTTAGTAGACGGGATATCCAGCTGCCTATCGACCAAAGGACGTGTCCACTGGCTCAGCAGCAGTTCGCTTTATCCTCCTTTATGTGTGTGAGACATGGCCTCTGACAACGGAAGATGTAAGAAGCCTAGCTGTCTTTGATGATAAGTGCCTGTGCTTTATCTCCCATGTGAAGTAGTATAATAGGGTGAGTAATATTGAGGTTAGGCATTGGTCGAGTGCTAGGTAAAGAGGGGAAATCAATAGACGAGGCTGTGAAGTTACATCGACTGAGATGGTTAGAACATGTGTTACGCATGCCTAGTTATTGCCTTCCTTGACTGAAAGGCAATGTTAGCTGACATAAGGTCAGGTTGGTGGTCAAACCAAAACATGGCATCAGTCAATGAAATCCACAGCAGTCAGTTTAGGCCAGTCTCGTAAGGAAGGTGTACACTTCCTGGTTGGGATCCTCAGGACGGTAAACATCAATGAAGGCTAGAAACAATTGGTGATATGGTTCTTTTCGCCTCATATCTTTGTTTACTGTCACTATTTTGCATTTCATTTTACTTTCTTCTCTTGCTTTGTGTGCTAAGTGGATTGTGGCAACCCGAACTGCTGCACATCGGTGCAAAGTTCTACGTTGGAACCAGTCAGTCAGTCCGTAGGGTTATGGGTGTGCGCTGCCAGAATCTGCTAGGAAGAAACAACAGTCTAGTACAGCCCGATTGTTCTCAATAGTTCTCTAACTGATATGTGAACCCGTGATCCAACTTGGAAAAAACCAAATTAAATCCGCAATCTGCAAATTGTGAATTTTATTAGTGGTATGACCAGTTAGACCAAGTTAGCTAACAGCAAGTCAGGTGAAGTTTGAAGTGAGATTCGACTTCGTGTGTCCAGTCCAACCCGCGGTATACCGCTGTTGATGACCTCGATCACAAACAAGCAAAACGGCCACCCTGTGGTGTTTACACCGTTTCGATCTGACTGGTTAGCAAGCACTACTACTGACTGTGATATGAGTGGTGTAGCATGCAACTACTACTCACCGCAATTAATCAGTAGTATGCAGCTAGTTTGAAAATTAATAATCAATAATCAAATAAAACTTACCATAGATCTAGAAAATGCTTTAAAAGAGGATGTTTCAAGAAGCAGTCAGGTAATTCTACAGTGATATAATTTTCACATGAGGACAATGAAGATGGTAATCCATGAGATCCATTCATCTCTTTACTTGATTCACTGGTTGTTTTGTACTTCACTTCTGTATCTATAACACCACCTTGAGGTATTCGTAATTTGACTTTGGAAGAAATCTAAAAAATGAGATGAAAACAAGCAATTGAAATGTCAGTGTATTTGAACTGGATTAATAATGAACTATTCACAAACAATGATATATTATTGTTTTCATTATCCCCTAGGTTCCAAGTGGAATATAAGAGCTTCAACAACAGATCTCCACTTTCACTCCGTTCTCTGCAGGTCTTTTTAGGTAGCACCACAATTGCCTATAAGCGTTGATCTCATCCTTACATGAACTTCTCGGAAAAACATCGAACTCATTGCACACTTCCTATTTGACTGCTACTCGAGGGCCTGGTTTCAACATAGAACTTTGCACTGATTTGCAGCAGTTTGTGTTGCCACATTCCCTCCTTGTAGCACACAAAGCAAGAGAAGAGAGTAAAGAGAGACTCAAAAGGGAGAGCGAGAGAGATAATAAACAGAAGTGTGAGTGATGGAAAAAGAATAGTAATATGAAAGAACAATAGAATTTTATTGAATGTGACAAATCAGAAAGAGTGAATGCATCTACACCAGCCATTGACAACGATTTTGAGCCGTATCACCAATTGTCTTCAGTCCTCATTGGTTTATCATCCCGAGGACCCCAACCAGTCAGGAAGTCTACACTCCCCTACGTGGCTGGCTTTGACTAACTGTTGTGGATTTCATTGACTGATGAAACCATGTTTTGGTTTGACCACCACTACCTCTCTCTCTTTTCCAATCTGATCAGTCCTATGCGAGTTAACATTTCCCGTTGAGGAAGGCGATGACTAGACATGCGTAACACATTTCCTAACCATCTCAATCGATGTAACTTCACAACCTGGTCGATTGATTTCCCCTCCCATCTAACTAGTTCTTGACCTATGCATAACCTCATTATTGCTTACCGTATTATACCACCACCTAAAACACACGAGAGATAGATCACAGACACCTATCTTCAAATACAGCTAGTCTTTTCGTGTCTTTCATTGTCAGCGGCTATGTCTCACACACATAAAGGAGCATGGAGCGAACTGCTGCTGAGCAGTGGGCACGTCCTTTTGTCGATAGACAGCCGGATATCATGTCTACTAAGCCAGAGATGGCGTAAGTTGTCAAATACCAAACGAACCTTCTGAATCCGTGCTGAGATTTCATCAGCCGTCAACCCACTGGGGTTGATCCAACTTCCCATATAAGTCAAGTGGTGAACACGCTATATCATTTCACTGCCCATCTTGAAGCTGATTGGGTCTGGTTGGTGTCTGGATGTCACTCAACAGTCCCCTCAGTGTGTGCCCAATCCATATTTGTTAGGCGACTGGTTCTTGGTTAGTTCGCTGCCTGCCAGAGCTGCTTGTTTCTACTACTACTATTGTATCGACCATGTGATCTTCAGTATGAAGCCAGTGAAGGCAGATGTTGATAAAAGTCTGCAATTGCCTTTTGGAAGTGCTTTCAACGATTTATCTGGTCTCCGAAACAGTGCAAAGATATACAACGTGACGAGAAGCTACAATGCATTGATGAACGAGGAGGCGAAGAACAATACAAGGGAAAACACACTGAGAATTGAAACACAACAAGTCGCAGATAAAAGGGACCTAATAACACTGCATAATGACCAATAAGTTGAAAGCACTAGAGGCCTAACCCTCCTGCTTCTAACATCCAAAGTGAAAGTCCTCACGTCTCCGCAAAAGCGTTAGAATTTTCCTTTCTTAGCTTGCACTAAAATCACACCACCGATTGCATTGTGCTTTCATTCAAATAGCATTCCATCCATTCTTTAAGAGATCAACTGATTAAATAAATTTCACAAATGAAACTAATACCCTTTAACGATCGATATGATAACAGTTGAAAACCACCCACGTCAAACAGTAGTGTTTTTGATAGCTAGGTAGAAGTGATTTATCTGTATGCAGTTGACAAGTTGTTTCTCTCATTTGAGATACAAAAGGCTCATGTGACATTTGCCAATTTACGTCATCTCTGGCTTAGTAGACGTGATATCCAGCAGGAGTTCACTCCAGCCTTCTTTATGACTATGAAACATGCCCAGTGGAATTTGATAATATGAAAAGGCTAGCTGTGATTGATTAAAGGTGTCTGCGTTCTATCTCCCCATGTTAGATGGCATAATGGGGTAAGTAATGTTGAGAGAAAATCAATCTACGAGGTTGTAAAGTTACATAGATGGAGATGGTTAGGACATGTATTACACATTCCTAGCCATCTCCTTCCAAGACGGTCAATGTTATTTGACATAGGATCACGTTGGAAAAGAGCCCGTAGTGGTGAAACCAAAACCAAACCATTAAAAACCTGAGTTAGTTTAAGCTAGGCACGTAGAGAGGTGTTCGCTGACAGTCTTGTTGGGATCATCCGGATTCTAAGAACCAATGGATGGCGACAAGTGGTAATGTTGGCTTGGAATCCTTCTCTTTGTAAAGTTGATAGGAATAAGAAAAAGCATTCAAGTAATATGACATGAAACTTGTAATGTCCCACCATTTCAATGACAAATAACCGTACTGGGTTATAACAAACAATGCTGGAAGTAGCACTCATAGTCTTGCTAAATGTTACTATCGTTTACCAGTGTGTTGCTGTTAACAAAAGCTGTTTGCCTCACCTACTGGCCAATCGCATGTGCATCTACTAGTTGACCACTTGGTGAAGTCACGCGCCACGCCCTCGGGTGAAACCCGACTGGGAAACGACCAATTAGGCGTCAGTCCGAGGGTCGCAGAGAGGAGATCATGTTAAGGAGAGATGGAAGCATATAACTAAACGTGGAGAGACCTAGGAAGAACTTCAGAGAACAGGACGAAATGGAAATGTGTTGTTGAAGCCTCGTGCTCCACCCCGGAACCGAAGAAAATAATAATAATAAAAATAACCGTACTGTGCAATCATCTCTACAAGATCCTTTTTAAAAATTCATTTCCACTAGACATTGAAAAAAATAAAGTAAAAGTTTTAAAATACACAAAAGAAATATGCATAACTTACTGGAATATCTGAGTCATTTCTCATCTGAGTCGATCCAAACAAGTGTGGAGTATTTGATAATGAAGAATAGCTCGGTGGAGGATGAGTAACTTCCACCCATACACGACATAGGTTATCTTCACCAGCGGTGAGTAATACATTCGGGATCCAACCACTAAAATACAGGAATATCACATATAGAAAGCATGCTGATTATATGTCATAAGGTTTGATTACGAATTAACATCAGCTAGAGAACCTGGAAGTACTGGACGGAAACTTCACCCTAGTTTGGGACTCCCCTTCACCAGAACGCACTCACTGGGGCTCGAACGCAGGTCCTTTCAGTTACAAGTCAAGCTCGTAGACCATTCAATCAGTCACTGGAACAAGATCCAGTGGCTAATCGACCATAAATTCCAACTTCTGCCGATTCGTGACATCATAATCAAGTAAAATAATGATCAATGTTTAGATAATCATTGGGTAGCTAAATGGAGGAATTAATATAACAAAGTTTCACCTACAAGTAGCACAGATGAGGATTTCAAAGTTAGAATCGGAAAAGCACGACGGACTTTCATAGCTCAGAAGGCTCCTGCATACAGCATTAAGGAAAACCATTCGGATCTTCAACGGTAATATCAAGTCAGTCAGAACTTCTCTATGTGGTCCAGAGACTTAGCGCTTGTGTCACAAAAAGCGTTTCCAACAAATTTCCTATTTCCTTCAATAGCTGTCTTTATTCTATACTGAAAATCAAATGGCCGGCCAGAAATGATAGGCAAGCGACAAGGAACTCTGGAAAGGAACCAACAAATATACTGCAGAGGAAAATGGAGATGGATTGGACGTGCGTGCGGGTCCAAGAGTAACATGCAGGATATCGTATGATGTGGAGAAAATGAAAGCCAATTAGAAGTCGTGGAGCTATCCACAAAAAGACTACAGAGAACGCAGTAAAGTGGAGATGTGCTACTGAAGCCTTATGTTCCACTTGGAACCCAAGGGAATAATAATCACAATATAAAGAAGGCCCTGCACAGTAATGAGTTCATATCATTAGTGAATACTGATGACAACGCTAATTTGGACAAGAAACGTTCCTGGAAGTCATAATCATAATCTTACTAAATGTTACTATCGTTTACCAGTGTGCCGCTGGTGAAAAAAGGTGTTTACCTTATCTATTGATCGCCTACATTTGTATCTATCAGTCGACCTGATCCTGTGAATGCTTTCTTCACACATACGATAGCACGCTTTATATTGCCATACTGTGAGTGAATGGAAGGCTGTTAAGAGGTTTATTCCTTGAATGTTAAACATTGATCGACTTGCATCAGTGTTATATGTTTCGCAATACGTCGAGATTGAATTGGGTACGCCAAGTTAGTGACAGATGCGCTACTATCACGACTATTGCTCCACTATGCTAACAACATTTGTACGACAGCTAAAATTGTTGCTCTCCAGCCCGCACTACTTAAACGACGATGTAATAATGTAAGATTCAAAACATCACCAAAAAATATGTCAATTAATCTGTAATCATAACCAATAGAATATTGGATATTATTTTCCGTAGGCCAAACTCTGATTGGTTTATTTCCAAACTGGACATCGATTACATACGTTGGCCGATTCTGATTGGTTTATTTCCAGAGTGGCCATCGATCACCTACTTAGGCTAATTCTAATTGGTTTACTTCCAAATTCGACATTGTTCACCATATCAACCATATCTCTAGTTCAGATTGTGACTTAAAGATTCACCTGAATCTTTAACAATCTCATCATTTCCAACTTCATGAAATGATGGCTTTTGACTGATGATTAGTTAACGTTTGACCTTTATGCACACAAGAAAACGTGCAGGTTTTGATTTAACCTCAATCATCCTGTGTTCTTCTTTCATTAAATACATATAAATGATGAGAGAATGATAATCATAAAGCCGGATAAAGGGTCAGTCCTTCTTGATAGAAGTGACTATATTAAAAAGGTAAGGGATATATTGAAGGACACACAGAAGTTTCAAAAACTTGAGGAGAAGAAAGATTTCAATAACAAAATAGAGAATGAATTAACCAGACGTTTGAAGAAACTAAGGGAAGAGCAGATAATTTCTGAAAGTTCATATGAAAAAATCAGACCAACGAGCACGTATACGCCAAGATTGTATGGCCTACCTAAAGCGCATAAACCAGGGGTACCGTTAAGACCAATATTTGATATGCAAAATTCGCCCTACCATGCTCTAGCTAGATGGTTAGTAAATATTCTCAAACCTTTGCATGGGGAGATAATGAAATATAGCGTCAAAGATGTATTTGAATTCGTAGACAAAATAAAATATATTAATATCAAGGACAAATCATGATATCTCTGGACACAACATAGTTATTCACAAATGTACCTCTAATAGAAATAGTGGATTATACATGTGAACAAGTGGACAAGCAGTCGATAAACATTGGAATCCATATTGAAACCCTAAAAGAATTGATATTAAGATGTACCATGAATGTAAACTTCAAATTTGACGGCACGCTTTACAGGCAAGTGGACGGGGTGGCGATGGGCTCCCCATTGGGTCCCATTCTGGCTGATTTCTTTCTAAGTAAGCTAGAAAATGGACCTCTGAACAACCTTATCAGTAAGCTCTCATTTTATTGCAGATATATGGTTGATACCTTTATTCTTTGTGATAATGGTTCTGATAGGAGTACAATAATTACTGAATTCAATGAAGTACATTCCGCTATGAAATTCACATGCGAAGAGGAATCCCAAGACAGAATTGCCTTCCTGAATGTCCAACCTACAAGAAAACCAGACGGTAGCATAAAAAGAAATTTGCATAGAAAAAGCACTTGGACAGGACGATATACACATTTTCACAGCTTCGTTCCTATCAATTACAAAAGAAATTTAGTGAAGACCCTCAGTCACAGGGTTAGTTAGAGCTATTCCATATCAGGATGATCGGGGGTGGGTGCCTTGCGCTGCGGGTTGGCCACCCCTCCGCACACCTCTTGAAATGCTCCCATATGACCGGGCGTCTTACATAGCCTCTCCTGAGGAAGTCCTACTCACTGCCTTCATGTGGCGGTGTTTTTCACCAAAGTGAGAGGGCGAAAGCGGATGCCCGGCGCTCTTCACCGGGTTCACTGTCCATTGGATGACAGTCTAGGGGAGATGGCTAAACCTTGATTCCAAACCTCCAACGACTGGCGTATGAAGCTCACTGGAGCTCACCGGCGTATGATGTTCATGAAGCCGGCTCATCCTTTCGTAGGAGATAGCCGAAGTAAAGTAAAAAGTAAGTAATATGATACTTTGATCGAAAATGGCTATCCCGACAAGTTTATCAAGAAACACATGACAAAGAAAGCGGAAAAGGACTACCCACTGTCTGTAAACAAGAAGCCTTTATATGTACGACTACAATTCATGGGCGATATACCAAGTGAGGTAATTACGAAGAAATTAAGAAAATCAGTTCAAAGAACTTTTAATGCTGGCGAACTACACGTATTATTCTCTACACGACCGATGGTGCTACCTCGACTGAAAGATGAAGTACCTAGACTAGCTAGCCACTTCAAATTTTATCTATCAATTCAACTGCGCTTGGGGTGGAGCGAGTTATATTGTCCGTTGCGGTAGAAACTTGATTTTTCGTACTCGACAACATATCCCACTATGGCTGAGTAAATATGTAGTTAAAACTATTAAAACTAATCAATCATCCTGCGTTCTTCTTTCATTAAATACAGAATCTTTGAAAAGGGACAATAATTATTCATTTTCATTCTCTGAAGTAATTTAGGCTTAAATCGATAAACATAATAGTAATAATTTGCTTTATCCCAAAACAGTACTTATGATACAGTGTGATACATTGCATTTAATTTAATCGATGACGGTAAGAACAAAAATAATACTACACTGTATGAGTAACCAGAATTGATAATAGCAACGTTTTTGGTATTAGCGGTAACAATAAAGTCAAAAATGTACAAAAAGTGTAAAATAATAATGATGATAATAGTATTAAAAGCTAAAATTATAAGTGAATTGAGATAGAGTCGCCATAGATTACAAATAGGAGAGAATAAAAGAGCCGATTATTTACGGAAAACATAGTAAGTCGTAGGTTTCACGCTTAACTCTATCTCTATAACATAGAACGCTGTCACGCTAAACAGGGTATCGTTGAGCTTTTGTACTTCACCGTGTGCGAGCAGGCATATAATGTTTTATAATAACTTCTAGTCCTACCTACTCTCAAGTCTGTGTGGAGGTCAACAGCACTCAGCATCAAAAATAAGATTCGGATTTTCAACTCCAATGTGAAGTCAGTCAGTGCTGCTATACGGATCAGAGACTTGGCCAGCGCATCATAAGGAGCATCTCAAACAAACTACAGACCTTCATTAACAGTTGTCTTCGCTTAATACTCAAGATCAGATGGCCACCCAGAAAAGATCAGTAACAGAGATCTCTGGCAATGAGCTAGCCAACCAGGAACCGATTGTGAAACAAATAGGCAGGAAGAAATGGAGATGGATTGGTCATACTCTTAGGAAACCATCAAGTGACATCACTAGACAAGCCATTGCTCGAGTGGAACCCGGCCGAAAGGGAAGCAACGAGTTGGTCGTCAGTGCGAGGGTGACTTGGAGGAGGTCATGTGAAGAGGAGATGAAAGCATGTGAGCTGACTTGGAGCCAGGTGAAGACTCTAGCAGAGAACCGAACGCAATGGAGACGCACGGCTGAAGCCCTATGTTCCTCTAGGAATTAAAGGAAATAATAATAACTTTTAGTCCTACCTGATGAAATGCAAGGAAGGCGACAGTTGGGTGAATAATGAGGGCATTGTGAGTCAGACAATACGGATTTAGACCATTTCTCGCAGGAGTTCAGGTGTATGTCGAATACAGTAAGAGCTAGCTGACTTACTGGCACACCACTCTCCAACCCTACTGACAACCTTTAATTTCCTTCACAACATGACATAGTCCTTTTTCAGTAAGTAAACCAGGAAAGACTAAGGGGAAGCAGTAAAGAACAATAGGCAAGATGTGACAGTTGATCAAGTTATTCCTGATTGTCTTAATGTCTTCTTAATGTAGAGTAGGTCAGATGGAACATTTTCTTAGAAAGTAACAACAAGATATGGGATAACCAAGAAGGGTACCTTAAAACCAAATTAGTTAGCCCAAAACCCCATCCCTGATCAAATTACATGCTTGAATTTAATAGGGTTGGTATCAAAGTGGATTCCATACTAGTTTCTTTATTAGATGTATCACACAGTGAGTGAAACAGTATTATTTACTGGATGACGTTTCGAACAAAATTTAATACTGTTCATAATCATATCATCAATTATAATCACACAACTTCGAAACTTGAGTTTTATAGTTTTCTTTGTTTTCTCCCATTTGTCGTCGTTGGGGTAGTAGAATTTTCGAGATGTCCAGCTGGACAGGTGTTGAATCATTTCTACTACACGTATTCGCAGTTGATTCGATAAACAAAGCTTCTGTTATCAATCTCTCCCTCCACCCTGCTGTTACATTAGATTTTAAAACTGTTATCCTATCCCCATCCTATTGTATGGTTGGTTGTGTGTAATTGCATATAGTGTGTGCTATAGCTGAACTATTCTCTAGATTTCTTATCTTATTCGGGTCAACCAATCTAGATTTTGCTAGGATTTTATGTTCGGCTAGTCTGACTGCCCCTGTGCTACTAGTTTGACCCATGTATTCGACCTGACAATGATTCCAGCAGGGTATTAGATAAACTAAATTGCTTTGTTTTAAAGGCTCCACAGGATTGATGCTTTAACCGACAAAGCTTGTTTCTAATTGAGTTTGTGGGTTTGAATGCCACTTTTATTCCTGCTTAGTTAAGAATTTCGCTTAAGGTTTCCGAGGTCCCTACCTTGTATGGAATTACTACTGATGATTCAGATCTAAATTACTTACTATCACAGTGCCCAAGTTTTACACATATACCAAAGTGGATTTCTGAATATTCTACCGTGAAACGATGAGATGGGGAGTGATCATCAACTAAACATGCTGGATGATAGTTACATCGAGTATTAACCTACTCTTTTTGAGATGTGCTCAATTATCAGTCAGGTTTTTACACCTTCCTTTCACCAAAGAAAACCCAAAATGGCTGAACCGTCAGTGAGCTTACATTGTAACCTGAAGGTCCTGCGTTCGATGCCTGCTGGATGGGGTCGCATAGTGCTGAAGAGTCCCAAACGAGTACAGATGTCCAGTGATTCTTTATATGAAGTTAGTTTATTATCGAATTTGGGAAAAATTCAGCACTTGAATTACTACCGCGCTTCACATATATCCCAAAATAGAACTGACACATTTATAGAAAAACAACTCACCTCGGAAGATATCGACTTGTACGACGCCAACTAAATGAATAAACATCACAAGGATGCGGTAGGTGAATCGGTTCCCAATTTTCTGTCATTTGAAACTCTCCTTCATTATGACTTTTCAAAGGATTGATTGCAAAACAAGGATCATGAAACCATACATGCATGATATTACTGAATTTAATCCCATGATTATTATTTGGTTCATTGCATTTAATTATACTGGCAAAATATAAACCATCAGTACTGAAATCAATTTGTAGCGGAGTACCTGGATAATAAGAGAAAGTAAAATACAGTTTAATAATATAGGTGAACAATAAGACAGAACTTTCTTTTTTGAAAACTACAGTAAAGGTAGAGAAAAGGAACAAAAAAGAAATTCAGGAGAACTACAATGAGAAGAAATGTAGGTGGAAAAGAATATTGTATATTGTTACTATTATTATTCCCTTGAGTTCCCAGCAGAACATAGGGCTTCAAAAGAACATCACCACTGTGACCTGTTCTCCGCAGTCCTCTTCAACTGGTCTCACGACTAGCCATAAGCTTTCATCTCCTCCATATCACCATCCAACCCATGCCCAACTCATCTTTTCTCTTCCCGATCCCACTTGAGCGATGGCCTGGAGTGTGGTGCCACTCAACGATCTCCTCCGTGTGTGTCCTATCTATCTCCATTTTTATTCGGCAAATTCTGTTGTTGAGTAATAGGTTCTTGATAGGTTCGTCCTCAGAGTTTCTTGTTAGGAATACTTCCTGACCGACCATTCGATCTTCAGTATGGAACCAGCGAAATAGGCGGAAATTGGTGAATGATTTTTGTGATGCGTGTACCGAATTTCTCATCCATGTAGAAGAACTGAGTTAAGGTTGGTGTTGAAAATCTGAATTTTGTTCTTTGTACTGAATGCAGTATACTTCAAGACTGATTTCAGTGGTGAAGGTCTGCCTTGTCTTTCTGATCTCGGCTTTGACATCCTCATTCGTAACACCACCTGTATTTGAAACGATGCTCCCCAGGTGATGGTGATTGGTGCTTATCGCTGTTGTTGGTTAGTTATCTTCGTCACATCCGTCTTCTCTATATTTACTTAAAGCCCTGTCTTTGCTGCTTCCCCCCCCTAACTTGTTAGTTTTCACCTGTAAGTTTTCGAGTTCGTATGATATTTGACATAAATCATCCGCGAAATCCAGATATTCCAGAGTTTTCCTACCGCTCCAACGTATTCCTGCTCTTTCACTACCAACAGTGCGGTGCATGATCTAGTCGACCAAAATTAGAAATATCGCCTGTGACACAAGAAACTATGGGAACAAACAAAACAAGAACCAATCGCCCAACAAATATGCAGGAGAAAGTGGAGATGGATTGGACACTCGCTGAGGAGGCCACTGGGTGACATCGCGAGTCAGGCCATTGCTCGAGTGGAACCCGAAAGGCAAGCGGCGAGTGGGACGTCCAAGGGTGACATGGAGGAGATCGTGTGAAGAGGAGCTGAAACAGTACGGACTAACATGGATGCAGGTGAAAAGTACAGCAGAAGACAGAAACAAGTGAAGACGTGCAGTTGAAGCCCTATGTTCCGCTAGGAACCCAAGGGAACAATAATAGTAATAATAATATACTAGGCAGCCGTATTTAACTCCTGTCTTCACTTGAAGGGCTTCGTTGAAATTTCCGTTGTCGATCGCTTGACATAGTAACATGGAAAAACATGAGAGTTTAATGAATCTGTGAGACTGTCATTGCATCTGCACCAATGAGAACAATTATGAACCATGTCACTCTAATAGTCTCCAGCCACTGGATTTTAGTATTCAGAGAATCCCTACTAAGAAGTCTACAAGATGCTAAGAAGTAATGGCTGGCGCAGATGCATCCGCTTATTTCAATCTCCTGGATCTAATACACCCTCATATTTTCCCTGACACTTTCCCTTTCCTCACCTGTACGTTTCTTCTCATTAAAGTGTTTTTAAATCTTTTTTCTTTTCTCTTTCCTCTACTTTTGTGGGCTGCAAACAGTGTAACAACTGGAACTGCTGCAATTTTCTACAAAGTTCTACGCCGAAACCTAGTCAGTCTGTGAATGTACATCAGTGAGATGCGGAAGGAAATCATGACAGAATCCTACATTTATCAATAATAAAATGTCAAAATCGATTTTATATTCGTCTCATCTGGTGGTAGGTTGGGAAACGATAAAAGTATTTTCCCTGTTTATAAATTATATTCAAATTCATTACTAAAGAAAGTTTACACACAATAATAATAATTTGCTTTATTCCATAAACAGTACTTGTGATACACAATGGAATTCTCAGCATTTTTACTACAGTATTGCATCCAGTTAGTACATTATCAATAAATAGAATTCTATATGGATTAAGGAAATCTCAGTTCATTATGACGACAACATATTGGCATGTCGGTAGCAAAGCCAAAACTGAAAAGTGTTTGAAGGTGTTAGAAAAGTAGGTGCTGTCATATTTACTGGCGTAAGCGAGAGAAAGAAACAAAGCAGCACATAACGGAAAAAAAGAGAGAGAGAAAAGGAAAAGAAAGAAAGAAAATGTTGTACCTATAAATCATATGAGTTGGGAAGACGAGATCCAGTTCTTCTACTGACTATTTGATAAGTTATAGGTATCACGCCTAATGCTTTCTTTATCGCACAGAACACGAGCTAAGTAGGGTATGGTTGAGATTTTGTACTTGGTAGTGCGAGCATATAGTTTTCTATATAGGCTTCTGGTTTCGCCTGATGAGATGCAAGGGGAGAGTTGTGAGTGAAGAGGGTGGTGTGAGTTAGATAAAAATGGACTTGGCCCATTTTTCACATGAGTCCATGTGCCTGTCAACCAGAATATTAACAAGCTGGTTAAGTGGCACGTTGCTTACCCTGCCGACAACCTTTAACATCCTGTGTAGCCCGGGAAAAACTAAGGAGGAACAATAGAGAATAATAGGCAGAATGCGAGAGTTAACGAATTGTAGGAGTAAGGGTTGGGGGGTTATACCAGAATGTTTTAACTTCTTGATGTAGAAGGTAAGATGGAATATTTTCTTAGAAATCGCCAGGATATGAGACGACCAGGAGTGATCAGCAGATAGAATGACGCCTAGGTATTTAATTTCCGACTTGGTTTCTATTTCAGTGCCATCTATGTTGTACACCTCGTGAGAGCCAACCAGTTTGTTTAGGTCGGAGTTCGTGGTCCGGAGTTCGATTCCCAGCCGGTACACATTTTACCCCCCCCCTAGCAGGATGCAAGCCCGACAAAGTGAAAAGATTGGGCGAGGTGCTAACAACCCTGCTCCGTACTAGATAAACACCACTGCTAATGGAAATTCATAGCTCAAGCTTGAAGCCCCAGGTTCCGCTCGGGACGCAAAGGAACAATATAATAAAATAGTCGCAAACACGCAACCTTATTCCCACTATACTGGAGGTATATGATCATTTATTTAGTTGATAAAACAAAACGAAAACAATACCTTTCGTTTGATGACGCCATACAACTCTCCATTCTGACTGTGTATCCAGTGTTGAATTTACCAAGCCACCTGAGTCTGTTTCACACTGTAAATCTATCAAATCAGTTCCAATGTGAAAACGAGGAGTGGAATGAACAACATTGCTGACTGTATCAGATCTCCACATGCATAGTTGTCCATCTTCAAGACCAGCCAGTAGGCCAAAATTTGGAAATTCAAAACATGGTCTATGCGACCAACAAAGACAAACCACCTCAGATTTAGAAGGTAATGGTATGTGGCTTGAAAACCTCCAGAGTAGTTTCGATGAATTGGTTAGCAGACCTTCTGTTGTTGCCTGGGAAGAGAGATAGTGACACACAGAATACAAATAAATGGGCTAAATAACACAAAACAGAAACATTATATGACAAACTGGTCAAGTTAACAACACATCCATTAGAATTATAAAAAATAGTAGATTAGGGAATTCCTCATAGATAGGAGGCAGAGGGGCAGGATCAACTCGAAACTCTCCTCCTGGACAACAGTAAGTTGTGGAGCACCACAAGGTACGAAGTAACGATTCCAAATGAAATTTACAGACGTATTATAAAAATACAGAAAACACTCGACAGACGTACCTGTGGGACGTAGACATATATTCCCTTAGCATTAGCGACAGCAATCTAGTGAATAAGAATGTAAATTAGGTAACAAACCTTTCCATCCCAATGATTGAAACTGACAGCCGTGACTACAGAACTTCCCAATTCACCCCCTGAAATTACCTGACTACGGCAAAAAGATTCATTCAAAATAACTATATCACATCCACTGGCATACACCTTATGATAAGGGATAAAAAATCAACCAGAGGAACTTACAATATAATTAGAACCCCGTACTTTCGCTTGAGAAATGTGTGAGTAGTCACCATTGCAAGAACCAGTTATTATTTGATGAACTCTCATCAAGAACACAAAAACTGACCTAGAGATTGAAGTGGGAGGGAATAAGGTACAATACGTAGCGTCAGTTTCAAGGTCACACGGGAAAACAGGTTCAGATTTGTTGATTGGCGATAGAAGGCTTGGAGCCTATTTTACTCCTTTTCTAGTAAGTTTTTGTGTTTTTCTGAACCTTTCCTCAATGAGTCAATTGACGTTGCTAACATCACTTCTTCTGGGAGTCGGTTCCAGGAGTTTATGACTCGGTGAAACAATACTTCATAACAATATAGTTACGTATGGGCTTTTGAACTCTCTTGCTATGTTATCTAAGGTGTCCAGACCTGGTGGGAGGGAAAACAGTGAGTGGATCAGGTCCGTAATCATTATTTAAAATTTTAAACATTGTATTGCAACCACTTTGCCAACGGTTTGACAGGGAGAAGAGATTTCTTTCCTCGTATGATAAATTAGTCATGCTGGGAATCGTATATGTTGCCCTTCTTCGCATCCATTTTAGAATATGTAAGCCTTGGTTAACATCAACACAGTCTAACCTGTGTTCTTCTGATTCGGCCAGAGTTGATCCTATGGGAGTGACGATCCCTGTGTATAGACTTTGGAGAATTATTTGTCATTGCTTCTGCTTTTTCGTGATCCTCATAGATCGTGCTATTTCCCACAGTAAGGCTTAGGACCCCACTGGATGTCTTATTCCTGATGTTCATGTACGAGGGAATTTTCTTAGGGTAAGCCTTGGCGTCCTGTGCCAGATGTGCTCCGAACTTCACCCTTGATTGGCGGATTTCTGCCATAGCTTTATTTCTAGCAGTGTTATATAATTGCCTGGTCTCAGGAGTCTCAAGTGTGGCAAACAAGTTCCAACATTTGTGTTTACGTCTAAGTAACTTACGAATCTCTCGGTTTATCCAAGGAGGACAGTGTTTCCGACCCTTTGGGACATACCAAGAGATGAAAGGTTCAGTTACTTGAGCGTAAGGTTGTTTAAATTGGTTCCATGCGGCTTTTACTTGGGACTCTGAGTTGAAGTACCATTTCATTGAGTTGGCTGCTGAGACGATCGCATTTAGATAAGCTTTCCAAACGTTTGGTCGACCTGGGGTCTCGGCCTATGATACTGCTTCTGTGAACTTAAAAGTGAGCACAGTGTGATCGCTTCTTCTTAAAGGAAGATGTATGAAGTTCACATCCTCACCATGGGAGAACACAAGGTCCACGTTTGAAGAAAAGTGCTGTGAGTCATAGCGCGTAGGCTTCATGACATTTGGACTAAGGCTAGCGAAATGCAAGATTCCAAAGGTTCATATTCATAGGAGTTGTTGGAAGATTGCGTTGTAAGGCTTGTCCGATCAACTGTTGTTGTGTTGAAGTCACCGACCACGAGACTTCGACAATTAGATGTCCAGGAGCCTAGCTTCCCTACTAAGAAGTCGACTGAATTACTGTCAGGACCGCAGCATATAGCTATGAGGTCAATGTCTTGGACTATGCATTTAAGTCTGCAGCGTGGAAGTTCTCACTCCTCACTTTCGTGTGCGAGAGCTTCAGTGTTATGCACAGTTAGGCATTTCTTAAGGTAGTTGGCTACGCCTCCTCCTTTGTAATACAATCGGTCCACTCTACGCACTATGAAGTTTTGCAGGTTAACTTCTCTATCAGTGACATCGGATGTGGGCCACATTTCTGTGATGATAATTATATCTGGGTTTCTGGAGTCTGTCATGTTACCCAGTTCAATCCATTTTTTCAACAGGATGTGGGTATTTGTATATCAAACTACTAACTCAATTTGATACTTCTGCGGCCTACCCACAGAAGTCTATGGATCATCAAACTTCAACAACTTGAAAAACCCTTAATCTTAAGTTTTTCTCGCCATTTCAGTGCCATTCGCTTAATTCTACAGACGTAAACTGTCTTTTGACGCGGTCTGATAGGCATAAGTCACCACGAACGTATATGCCTCGTCTCGTTTTCCAGGCGGACTGCATCAAAATACCGCTATAATGAGGAAGATAGGTTAGCTGGAGGGTAATGTCATCTACACAAATAGTCAACTTTATTTAGAAGCTGCACCTTTCGGCATAGTGTCATTCAATGAAGACTTCACATGAGACTTAAGTCTCAGGATATCAATGCAGCCTATTTTCGTATGAAGAACAGTACTTTTTGACAAAAGAATTATATTAGTATTTGGAAATCACCTGTAAATGCTAACAGAATCGTCTGTGGGAACCTAATTTATCATGTAGATGTGCTTTTCACTCTATCTGTGGTTGGACAGGAATTATCGTAAGTTGAAAGGTTGTCTCTAAGTGGATTTCATATATATTTGCACTGATTGGTGCAGTGTACTATGGGTTATGTGAATTCAATGTACAAAAATATCTCAATTTTATTAATATTGTGCCATTGTCTGCTTAGCTGACTGATAGGTTACCAAACTTAGGTGGTTGTCATGATCATTGCAAATGCAGTGCAGTGCAGTGTAGAAGGCAATTACTCGTTTAAATTTCCTTACTGTGTCACTTAGTGCATTAATTCAGTGTTTGGTATTATTATACATATGGACTGTGTTGATCATGAGAACTGAATCCAGTTAGTTCTATTATTTTTAATCCACCGTCTGTTATACCATTCCCACTGACACTGTATACTTAATGTTCTACTATTTTTGATCACCAATAGTGGGATGAATTTCTCCTGAAATTTCCATTAATATGAAGCAGTACAGATGCGGTATCACGACTGAATGTCTGGGTTGCATTATATGACACTGTTATCCTCATCAACACAACAGGTCTGTGTATCTCACGACATTTTAAGTGTTTCTGTATGTTGTTAACACTGTGCATAGCTGTTTAGAGTTGCGGCGTGTTCGGCTTAAATATGGTGGATGCAGTTTCCTAGGATTTATAAAACTACGTCCACTAGACATTACTGAGATTTTTAATTAATATCTAAGTTATACATTTGCAATACTTCCTGTAATGTAAACGTATTTAGTGTGAGGTTGTTCTGGAAGTAATCTGGATGAGGAAAAAGGACCTCTAATACTGGATAACATGTGAGGTCTATTGATGCTTATGGTGTTAATATAAAAACCAGCTGTTGACTACAAATACATTTATTTGCATGAAATATTATTTCGTATTAACAAAATCAGTGTATTCATTGTGTATGCAAATATGTTTAGAATTATCTTTTATAACTTCATAATGTGCTAGTCCTTACATGTGCATAATTTTTTCAGGTATACGGAGGTTGTCGAATATGAAATCAGTGGAAATATCATTCGGCCTGTATACTGTTACAAATAAATAATTAATAAATTTATTCTCATAGTACAGTACATGAGGGACGCCAGTTTACAGGCATCATCAAATTGTTACAGAAATGGAACCATATAATTCAATCACAATTTACAGGCAGTAGCAAGATATGCCTTACATGTTCGCTGGAGATTATACATACACTTGATAAATGTTAATCCCAGTAGTATAAAACGGCCTTTTCACTTATATACAATCATTTCTGTGCACAGTTGGAAAATTCTGCTAGATTGTCAGTGAGTGCAACACATCAGGAAATACAGAAGTATTGTCTTCGCATTAACAAAAAACCAGGTCTTTGGTGGATGGATTATAAGTGCCTGGGAAAAAAATAAAGCTTGAAGTCAATTTTCATACATAACTTCGTTGTGTGCAGAATCCTTGAATTATAGTTCATCGATGTGTTATTTTGAAATCAGTGATACGTTTATCTCATTTGATCTGCAATGTCATTGTTGGGAGTAAATACATGAGCTTCAGACGCATTAATTAATGGATTTCTACTGCTTGTGGGTATTTTCTTAGCGTGAGGAAGGTTTATGTATTTCAGCTGTTCCGACAGGAGTTGAGAATATTAACTGCTCAGCAACATTATGGATATAAGTTCATCACATTATCTAAGGAAAGGTGGGTTGCAGTTGGTGAGGGATATATGGTGCCCAACGAGCGTACATCTGTCCATGTGATGTTGTGGTGAGTTGTACCTTTCTCATGTTGTCGGTTTATGTCCATTTTATTCCACTTATTGTGTTAGGTAGTAGTTTTACAAACGAGATTTCTTGTCTGTTTGAGGATACGTATCTTAACCGTTAATGTTTTATCTAGAATTATAAATATAGGCAAAAAACAACAGGTGTAGTATTTAAGCTTATACATTAAATGGACCTATAATTTCGGAGGCTCTCAGATAGGAACTAGAACTACTATCGTTTGCAAACTCTTGTAGTTTGTCATTAAGCACCTTTTTGAAGGAGGCCAATGTGCTTGCTTGACACATTTCCATTGGTAGTTTATTCCATATCTGTGCATGCCTAATCAAGTAAAACTTTTGCCTTGTGGCTGTTTTACATGGTTCGATGGCTACTGTACACTTAGTGTGTCTTAGTTTGTTGCCATTGTCATCTGAAAGTCCAGTGCCAGTAGTAGAGGTAAAAACTAAGTGGTTTAGAAGCTTATAGTAAAGTGTTAAGTTTAGTCTCAGGCGTCTTAGCCATAGTGTTTCTAGTCCTAGGGTATCACATCTAGTGGAATAGTTCGCACCATGTTTGGTTCCGAGTAATTTTAACGTGAAGTACCTCTGCACTCCCTCGACTTTCAATTTGTCCTCTATGCGTATACTACTATACATGTATGAACAGTAATCAAATAAAGGACGCACACAAACCTTGTACAACAGAATTCTAAATATATTTAAAAATCATGGACATCCGTATTTATATTCACGGAGAAATCACAACTTAGAGAAAACCACCGATCGTAGACCACGACCCGAAACGTTATTCTTGCTAATTAAAGTCTTATTTTTAACTGGGATAATAATATATATTTCACATAAATTAAGCATTTACATGATTAACATACCGTTTGTACAGGCATGATCATATTTGACAAGTGCAATTTGAAATGGAACACAGTTTTTTGACATCAAAAATTGGAAAAATGGAAAAAACCTCTAGAAACTTTGTTAGAATAGATTACAATATATTGGTTCAAGTCTAATTTATAGTCTATAATATACTTATAGTCAGTTAAATTCATGCGGGAATTACGAAATGTTGCGTTAATGGAAGGTAAGAAGAGAGGT
This sequence comes from Trichobilharzia szidati, assembly GCA_944472155.2. Taxonomy (NCBI): domain Eukaryota; kingdom Metazoa; phylum Platyhelminthes; class Trematoda; order Strigeidida; family Schistosomatidae; genus Trichobilharzia; species Trichobilharzia szidati. Next base: position 7,946,040 of record OX235277.1, read on the forward strand.
GATTAACATGTGCTAGAGTACGACATACAGGATACAGGCCTTGTGATCATTATCATTTTGTCAATTAATAAGGGTTCAAAAATTAAAAAAAACTCCATAGTAGAGGGTAAGTACAGCATTATTTTGGTAATAACAGGTACAAGGGACCAACTTTGTGATGACAAACAGTACTCAGAATGGAATTTCTTCCGTTGTTCGTTGTGTGTGCCAACAATATTCTGAATAACGCCCAAGTAATACAAACGTAGAAAGCAGCATTACTGTTCATTTGCAGTGCATCAATGCAATACCTTCGAGAAGAGAAGGAAGAAAACAGAAAGAGAGGTGCAGAGGCAGCCAGCAAATAATAATGATTTAAGCAAACAATATGCGATAAACGCAGGGTTTATTCCCCTATTTTGTTACTAATAATTTAGAGTCATTGAGTTTTATAGTATAACATATATATATATTTATTCCTGTTTATGCAGGAACATACCAATTGTACAGGCATGGATAAGTTATTATATAAATTACAGTTTGTTTGTTCAATCTAACATTAGAGTCAGTCAGAACAGTCTGCAAAATAGTCTGTCTGTGTAACACATAAAGAGATATAGAAATATTGTCTTCGCATTAACAAAAAACCCAGACTTCAGATGAGTGTGATACAAATATCTGGGAAAAATAAAGCTTGAAGTCAATTCTCCTATAAAACTTTGTTGTGAACAGCATCCGTGAGATAAAGTTTATTGATGTATTATTTTGATTCAATAATGTATTTATTCCATTTTTGTCAGCAGTCTTATCGTAGTTTTATAATAGGAAAGAAATTTGATCTTTGATACGAAAGTTAGATAAGGTAATGTTAGATTGTTTTACTGCATCAAATGGGGTCAATTCTAGAACTATCCATTTGCGCCATTTGCGTCAGCATGGCAGACTGTACATGTAAGTTGAGTAATACATTGATAACTGTTTGAAAACCAGTTGCTTCTTTATTTCAGATCAAGAATACTCCTTGTACAGAATGTTAGCCAGCGTTTTCAAGTGGTTGCATCGGATCGTTCATGGAATTTGAGTTTGAATTTACATAAATGGTCATTTCAGTTTGGATGTTGGGTTGTTCGACCTCAACCAGGAGGTATATAGAAGTTTACGCTCAGCAGGGAGATAAAGTATGTAAATATGAAAAGAACTTTATTATTTTATGTACATATAAATGTTTATAAATGTATATCATTGTATAGTAAACACTACCCATAATCTTGTTGTTTTTTATGTAATTTTGCGAAGTCTTAGAGTTTATTTAGTGTCGTAATATTTAGTAATGAGTCTAGGCGTTATAGTGTGCTAATAGCTCATGCGTTTTGGAAATAAGTGGTGCGGTGTGATTGGCATAGTCATTGGGATGAAGCAGTTTATATAGCAAGCGTTTGAAGGTTATGATAGAGTGACAGGTCCTTATTTCTAGGGGTAAACTGTTCCAGATCTTAGAGTACATGACTATGAAGAAGTTTGCACGGAGTGCTGTTTTACAGTTTTTCCTAGATACTTTGCACGTTTGGTTACGAAGGTTGTAAGAGCCTTCCGGTGAGAACTGTATCTCTTTGCTGTCTGAGAATGATATTTTATGCAATATTTTAAAGAAGAATGTTAGGTTAATGCTCAGTCGTCTCATCCAGAGTGGGTCGATACCTAGAGTTATACACCTTGATGTGTAGTCCTTTTCGCAGTCAAATCCTAGTAGTTTAGACGTGAAGTATCGTTGGACACTTTCTATTTTAAGTTTGTCACTTACGCGAGTGCTGCTGAGAATAAATGGACAATATTCAAGTAGTGGTCTGACACAAGTTTTATATAATAATAGCTTCGCTTCGTAGTTGTGGAAATTCCTGAGTATGCATCCTAGAAGCATCCTCGATTTACGCGTCTGTGTCGCCACTTGCTCGGAAAATGTCAAGTCACTAGAGTACCTGAGTCCTAGGTCAACAACACTTTGGAGTTTAGGCAAGTCGATAGATTCAAGTACCAGTTTAATATTTATTGAGGGTGCACCGAAGCATATCCAACCACATTTTTTAAGGTTGAATTTTAGGTTCCATGTGGAGGACCATGCAGTTACTCGATCTAGTTCTTCCTGAACAGCTTTCTGAAAGTACCCTAAGTCATCACAGTGGAATGTGTAAGCTACTTTAAGATCATCTGCAAAGATGAATGGTTTGCCTAGTGAGAAACAGCTGCATATGTCGTTGACATATAGAGTGAATAGGAGGGGGCCTAAGACGCTACCTTGAACTACTCCAGAAGTGACTGGACTAGGTTTAGAGTTTACAGAACCCAGTCTAACTACTTGGGACCTATTGTTAAGGAATGATTCAATCCATCCTAATAATGGGTTACTTATTCCTAAGGAGTTTAGCTTATTTATTAGAAGCAAGTGGTCAACGCGGTCAAAGGCTTTGGATATGTCGAAGTAGATGACAAGTACTAGTTGTTGTTTGTCGCGGCTGCTAGTTATGTAGTTAAAGAAGTCAACGTGACATGTCATGCATGATCTGGATTTTAGGAATCCATGTTGGTTGGGACTTAGAATATTGCAGCTGAGCATATGTTTGAGGACTGGCAGAAACGCCTGGGATCATGCACATAGCACAAATGATGTCAGACCAATTCCTTGCTGGTATAGCAAACACCTTAAAACAGGGAAACTGCTTCTTCCCCGACAGATAGCAAACACTTTATACACACCTAATACCAATAGTAATACCTTAGATTATCATACTAGTATCTCCCATAGCACGCAATATCTAAACGACCAACCACTCACGAGTGACATCTCACAACCCATCCCTAAGTATCAAACTAAAGAAAACGTCTCTAGTGATCAAAATGTTGCAATTAATGAATCCAATAACGACTGCACATATTCAGCTGATAACCATAGAGCATTTTATTATGATATTGCCCATACACTAAAACCACTTAGTCAAAGTCTATCAGTCATCCTCATAAACGCTAGATCAGTTCTTAACAAACATTTAGCATTATGTACGTTAGCCTCTATATGCAATCCGTCGCTGATCATGATCACTGAAGCCTGGTGCTCAAGTGATATTACGGATGATAGCTTATCAATTGATAAGTACAATCTTTTTCGAGGGGATAGGGAAACAGGTCGTGGGGGTGGAACACTCATATACGTTAAACAACCCATTTGTGCAACGCATTTTAGTCACCCTATTCTGTCACAACTTAATGATTCGGTGTGGGTCGAAATAAAAGTTCTCAGAAGTAAACCTATCCTTATAGGGTGTGTATACCGACCGCCATCATCCAACCGCGAATACGATAACGTACTCAGCAACGTATTTAGTGTTGCATCCAATCTTCCCTTCAGTTATAATATAATTGGAGGTGATTTCAATTTGCCTGATATATCATGGCGTACACTTCGTGGACCCTCGAGGTATGATAATCTTCTTAATTCCATCATTACAGGAGGATGGACACAACACATAAATGTACCCACTAGGTCCGATAACATCCTTGATCTTATATTCACGATCAACGTAGCACCATCTACAATTCACGTGGGACATGAATTCCCAGGTAGTGATCATAAAATAGTTGCATGTTCGTTTAATATTTCTCCAGAAACTATACACAGAAACAAAGTTATTCCGACACCTATAAGACTATACACGCAGGTTGACTGGGACTTGTATCAGGACTTGATTAGATACTCTAATTGGGATTCTTACTTTACCAATGACTCCTTAGAGGAAGTCCTTAAAAACTTCTATGACAATATACAGTCGGTTAATGATGTCATAGCGCCTGTGAAACTGATTAAATTCAAAATTCCTCAAGGTGATTTTATTCCAATATCATTAAGAAGAAGTATGCGGAAGCATTCATTAAGTTACTACAGACATCACGACTTATCGTCGTTAATAGCTATCAAAACAATCCTCATTAGAATCCATGAGTTAAAAAATCTAAGTCTAAGAAATAAAGAGACGCGGGCAATTCAGTCGCCACATAACACTGGAGAAATAGCCAAACTCTTCAAAAGTAGGTTAACTAACTCCAAATCAACATATCCAAAAATAATACACCTAGGTGGCATTACTCACGAAAGTGATGAGGATATATGTGAGGTGTTCAGCACGCACTTTGCCAAATTGTACACTCTAGAAAACGACCAGGATATAGATTTCCCTCGTAAAACAGATAAGTGTTTAAGCGATGTAGTCTTTAACGCCCAAGAAATCGATAAAGCTACCACAACTCTTAAGCTTACTAATACTCCCGGCCCAGATGGAATGTCTTCTGTCCTCTTAAAAAAGGGTGGAAATGACATGAATCTACTTCTTCTCAAGATATTTTCAACTTCGATAAGGAGTGGAACATATCCAAATAGCTGGAAGAAATCTTACGTTGTACCCATTCACAAAACCGGGCCTATAACGGACATAGATAATTACCGCCCCATCAACATTACTTCCGTAGTTTCACGTGTGATGGAAAAGATTATAAAGAAGCAAATTGTTCAGTTTTTGCTCTCGAATGACTTAATATCCGCCTTCCAATACGGTTTCCTAAATAGAAGATCGTGCATTACTTGCCAATTAGATTATTTCGACCACATTACTGAGTGTGTAGACAAAGGTCGTTCAGCAGCAACATTATTCCTAGACGTTAGGAAAGCTTTTGACAAGGTTCCACATAAGAGACTCATATTGAAACTCTTATCTTATGGAATAAGTGGAAGGCTACTTGAGTGGATAACTTCTTTTCTTACAGGAAGAGAACAGTTAGTTAAAGTCAACCATCACTTATCAACATCCAAACCGATAACCAGCGGCGTAATACAAGGTAGTGTTCTTGGCCCTACCCTATTCATTGTATTCATAAATGATATTGTTTCTATGATCAAGTATGGCAAGCCATACCTCTTTGCAGACGACCTCAAAGTTGTCTATGATTTCGACTATAATGATATGAATATTGTTAGTAAAATCCAAGAAGACCTAAATAGTCTATGTAATTGGAGTGAAAAGTGGCAGTTAATGTTCAATCCAGCTAAATCTGGGATAACATACTTCGGACGTTGGAAACCTAGCATGTGTCTATACATGTACGGTGACCCTGTCTCAAACACGAACACAGTCACAGATCTCGGGGTAACATACTCAGATCTTACCTTTACTGAACATGCAAATAAGGTGGTATCTGATTGTAAACGTCTAACAGGCTTTGTGCTACGCAACTTTTACACCCCAGAAGCCAGATTAGCCATATATAAGATATGCATTCGCCCCAAACTTGAATACTGTGCCCACTTATACAGTAGCTTTAAATCAGCAGACAGAAAAAAAAGTTGAAAGTGTCCAAAGATTCCTCACGAAACGCATATTAGGTTATGATCAGCAAATAGAATACCTTGACAGATGTATTCGACTGGACTTAGAACCCTTATGGTTAAGGAGAGTGAAGTGCAATTTATTTCTCTTATTCAAAGTTATAAGAAAGCACTGTAACAGTAACTCGTCTATAACCTGGGCTAATCCTAAATCGTATGGACTACGCAACCATAACTGCCTTCTCAAGGTTAACACCCATAAGCTCACCACTAGAGCTAACTTCTTCACCATTAAATATTGCAAACTTTGGAACCAATTACCCTCTGAGATTAGATCCTGTGAAAGGCCTGACAGTTTCAAAAGGAGCCTAGAAAAACATATTAACATGTCCACCCTAGCCCTTCTAAATGATCTCAACTGCTGGTAGAGTGGTGAAACCATGACATTTCAATATTTAACTACAGACAGTACACTAGTTCCTAGACTAACCTAATAATACTTAGTAATTATGCATGTTCAATACTTGAAATTAGATTATCATTAAAATACTTAAAATGATTACTTACGCAGCAAATGTTCTCTTAGTTTATCACTCTTATTTCCCTTATAACATTCAGTTTTTGAGCCTAATGTATTCTTTGATAATACGAATTATAACAATGATTACACTCTTATTGTATATAGATAGATTTACTTTACGGCTACCTGTAAGACTCACTAACTTTCTGTAGTATTGTTAACCAAATGCTGAAATTTTGTTGGTTCTGCTAATATCTTTTTATAATATATGTAGACAGGTTACTTTGCAATGTCAAATGTTTACTATATATAAAACTGTCATGATAATTTAGTACACTTGGTCCTGCCAACCGACCTTACCTTCAGTTCATACTACCTATATTGAACCCTAACTATATTGTTCTGCTGAATCTTGTTCCACTATTCACAAAACCTATTCTTGTTATTCTTCAAGGTTTTTGTCTTCTTATAAAGTAATCTGTTCATTAGGACGCATGCATACATATATAATATGTTCATAAAGATGTACGCGGGGACCTATTGGAAGCACTCATTAAGAAAGCTAGGGAGATGGAATATGGGGTACGAACATGTCTGGTACCAAGCAATATATATGCGGTAACCATAATAATCATAGTCTCAGAGCCTAACATCAAAAAAGGTGGGAGGGTGGAGTTAGCTGATCAGTAGATATGGTGGTGGACACTAAGGTGAATCGCCCCATTCTGCAGGAACAGCATTAAAAAATTTGAAGGCTCGAGATATTTCTGGTTTTTATGAGGGCTTAAATCTTTATCTTGAAAAAGATAACAATGAACGCCTTGACAGATCATGCTTCTACCTTTAAATATATACCATTCACCCAGCCTATTGTTGAGATGCGACCATGTGGGATCTGCTCAGATTTATGGGGCATCTTATAAATTAACTTGCTGTCTATCGCCAGATCTTTTCATACCACTCCACAATGTCTTATCTCATTTATTTTCTGACAACGTCTTTACTTGATCCTCATTTTACTCCATTAAACTTAACATCTTATAGCTCTTCATTACTTATTATACTCCTACTCTCTGAAGGGTACGGTTGTGCACTAAATGCACAAAAAGGTATAAAATAAAAACAACTGGCATGAGGATAATTGTATTAAAACCAAAAGTGGATATCATGATAGTTTGTGATATATCTGTAGCATTATACATTGCAAATGAATGTTGTTACCCTAGGGCGTTTCCTTTATTAATGCATTTATTAATGATACTTGCACTTACCTATTTCATTACAATTTAATGATTCACCTAAGCACTTTAATTTTTCTAAAACAGATTCCAATCCCTTGTAAAAGGTGTACTTACCTCAATATCGGTTGGTTATCGTATGCCTACAACCACGGGATGAAAACGGAACGAAGTCGATTTTCCTGCTCAACCTGGAGGACAACTGTACAATTCAATAACTATACGGCCTAATTCAGAAAATGAGTGTATTATATGTATCGAATATTTAACAGTTGAAATACGATTAACTTGTAGACAATCTACGATTTGATATTATATCATACTTGATCGTGCCTGTAAAAATGGCATGCATTTTCATGTAAATTTGTAAATTTATATGAAATACATTATTATTATATCATCTTTAACTACTCGTTCAATTATTCTAGATACTATGGGTGTAATATTGATTGGCCTATAGTTGTTGACTTCAGTTTTTGATCCGGATTTGTGTTTAGGTACTATAAATGTCGTTTTCCATTTATCTGGATAGGTTTGGCTTTCTAGGGACATTGTAAAAATCTTAAGTAATAAAACGGAAATGTCAGAACCACCGTGTTTATAAAGATACGATGGTATACCGTCAAAACCGGCACTACTAGAGTTTTTAAGAGTATTAACGGCTTGGTTAATATTAGAATAAGTGAAATGAACTGTAGTGATTTGTTTCAGCGTTGAAGATGAAGGGAGTTCTATTGTAGATTGTAAACCGAGAAGTGGACTTGTAGGCTTAAGGTAGTTAGCTGCAAACGTCTCATTAAACAGTTCACACATGTCTGCATGGTTGCTGTATAGTTTGCCCTTGTTTCTAAGGAGAGAGATTTTATGGCTTTGGCGATTCATTCGTTTCTTTAGTATTTCTGTGAGAGCACCTACTCTGGTGGTGCTGGCTAGTGCCGTGCATTCTTCATTTCTCATACGCAAGTTATGAGCTTGCGAGATGGAGCTAAGAGTACTAAGTATTGACCCTAGTGTACTAAAGTCGTGTCGCCTGAAGTAACTTGTTGACAGTCTTTTCAGTTTCCTACGATCCTTTGGCTTTATGAATGTCTTTCTATGTGGGGAAAACTTTAGTGTTTGAAATGGGATGACAGCATCTAAGCATGTGTTGGAGTTATAGTAAAAGATGTCTAGAGCTTTCGAGAGGCTATCAGTATAGAAGTACTCACTCCATTCTGAGGATCTTAGCATTGATTTTACTAGAGTCCAGTCTGCCTTACTGTAGTTCCTGTAAGTTATTTGTTGTGAAGTAGGGGTATGGGTTGCATTGCTACTTGACGGAAGTGGCAGTGCACACAGCACTGTTTTGTGGTCACTCCCTGAAAACTCAGAACCTACTAGGGTAGAAAGGGGACTTATATTGTGGCAGAAGATTAAGTCTAGTACGTTATTACCTCTTGTAGGGGTTGTGACGGTCTGCTTCCAGCCAAGTATATCCAGTGTGCCTAAGAACTTATCAAGTTTAGTTCAAGTTTGTGGTAGTAAACAATAAAAAATATAGAATAACAATTTTTTTAAAAACATAAGGGCAAAACGAATAATGATTTTTACACCCATATAGGGTAGTGGGAATAGAAGTTGGGGGAGTTAAATCCAAACGCCAAATTACATAAAATATGTAGAAGGAAAGAAAAACAAAAAGAGTGATGATACTTATTTATGCTGTTATTCTGATTTATACAGATGTCCTCCTGAAGTACAGAAATCGCACCATGAGCTTGTTTTCAAAGAGTTTATACACAAGCTTTGTCATACAGGCAGCTTTTATTTTATTATTATTACTTTTTTGAAGTCATTCACACTCAGGAGCCTTAGCAATAGAGCGCATTCCCACAGATAAGGGTGGTTCTCTTATGTCCCCACCATCATATCCGCTGAATAGCGGTCACCACCCTCCCACCTTTTATCTGCTAGGCCCTAGCGAAATACTCCTTTTGTTTTTAGAAAAAGAATTTTTTATTGCTAAGTGTCATATAGACAGTTTTTGCCCTCTCTGACTAACTCAACGAAACTCATGGTATGAACGATTACTTTCAGTCAGCCATTTTGTATGCATCATCCCTAACATCATTTTAGAAATATATATGTACAATAAGAAAGTAAGGAAATCAGAGATTTGCAGTCTACCTTCTAGATTTTGGTTATAAACACATGAAACGAAGGGGGCAATATGAAATGGTACAAGAAGAGGAAAATACATAAAGGTACACAGTTATGTTTATATATGCATAAAAAGAGGCAGTAGTTAATTATAATAGATGGTTCAGAATAATATGACTACAACGGATTATAATAACAGAACCGTAAAATAAAATCCGCTAATATTTAAGACTCACAGTGTTGTTAAGCTGATTTTTTAGGCGATCCCGCATAGGGCTGGAATTTGCGTAGACGTAGATGGGATTTACAACATTAGCTAGTCACCAGAGGAGATTTTAGTACCAGCCATATCCAGGTTGTTCACAACTCAACCTTGAGGTAGAACTTCTACCACACTGAACTGCCCAAGATACAGTTTTGCCAGGGATATTCACCATAATATTTGATTAATTTGACAGTCAGCAGCTGGGATTAAATGGAGTTGAATGACTGAAAAGGTATGACATAAAGTGTGAGGGTAGTTCATATAAATTCAGTGCAGCTTTCGTGGTATGTCAGGCTGTGTATTCCACTCCAGGTTTGTATGAAAGGATTGTGCATATTTAGTGATGATGCTTCCTAGACAAATAATTGAATCAACTAAAAAAGAAAGAACTGAGAACAGCATTAGTGCAACGTTGATTATTTTAAATGTTTCCGATAATATTGACCGTTTCTGTTAATGCTTTGGGTGAACAAAGCTGTTTACGTACGTAACTCAAAGGGGAAAGAAACAATATCACGAATTTTCAGTATGTGGCAGACTGTTTTAAGACTGTTTTCAGAGAAATATTTATTTACTAGATAGGTGAATCGTTGTATTGTGGAGCTATTTTTGATTTCACTTGGCAAGAAGTTCCACGTTTGCCTATATTTGACTGTAAAGAAGTTGGAACGTAATTTCGTTCGACAAAGAATATGACTTAGAGAAGACCCATTGCTTCGTATTTCATACGTCGAAGAAGTAAAGTTAAGGTTATTATTGGGGAAGTATACTATTCCTTTGAGGATTTTAAAAAGGAGAATGAGGTTAAGTCGGTGGCGCCTGAACCAAAGGGGTTCGATCTTAAGAGTTGTGCAACGATAGTTGTAGGGAACTTTCAGACTTGTTCCTAGGATTCTACTTGTAAATCTCCTTTGAACACTTTCAATCTTTAGTTTGTCCTTAACAGAGGTGCTGTCTAGGATAAATGGACAGTACTCAAGGAGGGGCCGCATGTGTGTTTTATAAAGTAACATTTTAGATTCTTGTGTTTGAAAGTTGTGAAATATAAATCCAAGTAATCTTCTGGCTTTAGAAACTTGGTTGGTGACATAGAGAGAGAATTTAAAGTCAGCGGAGTAACGAAGCCCGAGGTCAAGTACAGAAGGAAAGATAGTGATAGGCTTGTTGCACATAGTTATGTGTGGTGTGATACGTAAGCGAGCTGGGCATAACAGTCCACACTTTTCCACGTTGATCTGCATCATCCACAACTTACACCATGTCTCAATATTATCAATATCCGATTGGATTTTATGAGACAGATTTGTCATTTCTTGGGTGGTACTGTGGTAGACTATCTTCAAGTCGTCGGCATATAAGAAAGGTCTGCCGTGCTTTATAACATCACAGACGTCATTTAGGTATATAAGAAAGAAGAGAGGTCCTAGTACACTACCTTGAATCACGCCACTTGATATAGGAGTGGTACTGGAAAAAGTGTCGTTAATCTTAACAGACTGGGACCGACCACACACAAATGAATTGCACCACTGTAAGAGATTGCCAGATATACCGTAAGCCTTAAGTTTTTGCAGGAGTAAATTATGACATACTTTATCGAAGGCCTTCTTAAGATCAATATACATAATGAGCACAACGAATTTTTGGTCTGTAAGTCCAGTTATAAAATCGAATAGTTCCAAGTGGCAAGTCATACATGACCTGGACTTTATAAAGCCATGCTGAGAAGGTGTTATGAGGTTTTCAGTCAATAAGAAGTCTGTGATTTTGGAGCTGATTATCTTCTCAAGTATCCTTGAAAAGACAGACGTTATATTGATCGGCCTGTAATTCTTTACATTATATTTTGAGCCGGATTTAAATCTAGGAATAATTTTTTTTTGATTTACAGCTTGGTTCCACACCATATTTTCAGTACAGGTATGGAATTTTCAGCATGGATATAGGAATAATATATGTCTGCTTCCATTTAGAAGGATAAACTCCATTCACAAGGGACGTTGAGAATATCTTAAGCAAAAGGAAAGGGAGATCAGAGCCACCATTTTTAGGAAGGATGAGGGAATAGAGTCAGGTCCAGGAGTATTGGAGAATTTCAATGAACTGATTGCACTTTTTGTAACATCAACAGTCAAGCATATATTTGACAGTGTTTTTTCTGTTACAGAGTCAAATTCGATGCATGCGGAAATATCGTGCGTGTATGAGTTAGAAAAGTGCTTGTTAAAGAGTTCGGTTATGCCTGCATCATCCTTAACAGCAACATTATTATGAAAAATGTAAGGAATGTTGCCTTGTTTTTGTTGCAGTCTTTTTTGGAAGAGTTTACATAGAGAGCTAATTTTGCAACTACTTTTAAGGGCGACAAGTTCTTCTTTGTAAATTTTACTGGCATTATCTGACCTGATTTTATCATATACCTTTAGGATGCTAATGAGCGAGGAGAAGTCCATAGATTTATTATAGGTTTTACGGAGTCTTCTTAGCTTGTTCCTGGTAGCATTTGGTATATATAGTTGATTTACACGGTTGCCTTTGGATGTATACCAAGGGATAGATTCGTTGAGGCAAACTGATATGTTGGAGTAGAAACTGTCAAGGACAGAATCAATGTCTACCGAGGAGAAAAAGGTATCCCAGTCTTGGCAACGAATAAAAGATTGCGTTGTTTCCCACTTAGCCTTTGAAAAGTCTCCGACTTTTACTGTCCGACGACGGCCTTTGCCTGACCCATTTGCTGCTAAGTTAAAGGTGGAAATGACCGTGTTGTGGTCGCTACCAGGGAATAAAGGCCCAACTCGAGTGCTGATGGGAAGGATGTTGTGTGTGAAGATTAGATCCAAGATGTTGGATTTGCGTGTGGGGAGATTCACATTTTGTGTCCATCCATAGGATTCAACCGAGTTTATAAAACGACCAGTGTATTTAGGAACATTTAGCCTATTCCACTGGATACCAGGCATGTTAAAGTCGCCAGCCATTATTTTATAGTCAAAGTTTAGGGAGGAGACGTGTTCGAAAATTTCACACAAATGGTTCGTTGTATTGATATCAGAATTGGGCGGGCGGTACATACATCCCAATAAAAGTCTTGTATTTAAGTTAGTGTTGAGTGTAACCCAAACTGCGTCTGTAAGTGAGCAACCCAAATCGTCAACTTCTACGGCGTGGAATTTGTTGCTAACAAAGATAAGACAACCACCACCACGTCCTTCTTCTCTGCCATGTCTAAAGTGTGTGTATCCTGCTGATTCTAACAGTCTGTCACTGAAGTCAGATGGTAACCAGGTCTCAGTAACTAACAGTACTGAGGGCATAAAAAGTGAAAGTAAGGAGTGAAGGTACGGAATTTTATTGCAGATAGAACAAGCGTTTATAAGGAAAAGAGTAAATGATCTTTCATCAGTGGTAAGGGCTGAGGCAAAGTGAAGGAGATGATGATGTGATTCAGCTGAGGTTAAATGAAAATTAGATGACAGTCTGACCGGTACATCGAGTGTTCGGCCCATAAAGCCTTCATCGTTTTCGTTAAAGTTCTGTGAAAAAGAAGATGGTTTCCATGGTTGATCGCTCAGTCCACGATCGCATGGAGGTAGGCATACGGAAACTGGTATAAGAATAAAACTTGGGCACTGTGGTAGAGTGTAATTCCATTATGGGTAAATTTTATTTTGATAGAGTCTCACAGTGTTATACAGTAATATTTACTGATGACCTTTCGAGCACAATTTATTGCTCATAATCATATCATATACGGAAACTGGGGTATCCTGGGTGTCTGAAGAGGGCACATTTGAGAGTAAGGAAACAGACTGTTTGACATCAGGTTGACTGGTGGCATTACTGCCGGGTGCGGAAAAGAGAAAAATGGTGAGGGGATTGATTAGTTGGAAAGTTGTAAAGACGGTTTTGGTGTCAGGGGAGTGTGTTTCTGGGGTAGTAGCATTTACTGGGTGGATCCCCAAGCAGGCTATGCTGAAAGTTTAGGCGATTGAGTCCATGTGGCTGTGCACCAGGAATACGGGCATAGTTAAATTTGGCATTACGCAACCTCATAGTAGAAGTTGGGTAGCTGCAACTGGTTGTATTAAAATGGTGAGGAAAAGAGAATGAGATAGGTTGACTAATGTCAGTTCTATTTGATACCATAGACGTCTTTTTGGGAGATTTAAGCGCATGAGTAGTAGGAGACGCTGAACCAGGCTTGATGGAGTGTGTGGTAGGCACAGGAATTTTGTTCCTTACATTTTTACTCAGAATCTTAGAGCTAGATGTGAAGATATTACAAGGGTTTTCGATAGTTCTAGCATGGCGGGTGAGATTTTTATTGATATCGTTTGCAGCAAGTGAGTGCTTATCAGGTTGTTTAACAACTGGAGAAATACTAGATTTAGTATTGGTAACCATATCAAGCTTCATTTTAGGGTAACTAGGTGGAGGGCTTCTTGTAGGATTTAGGTGGTGTTTTGTATTGACATCAGTGGGGCCGGTTGTATCCTTTTGGTGATTTATTTCATCTGCTGGGATACTTTGTTTGGCACGACGCTGGATTGGTGTCCTGTCGTGAATAATACGTACATTTTTAAAGCTACTTGCTTTCCTAAAGAGATGCTGGTTATTTACAAAGCGACTAGCATCCACAATGCTATTAAACTCGAACATTATTGGACAAGATGTATTAGCTGAAGATTTACGCAGTCGTTTGCAGGTACAATGGGAATCTAGTATTTCGCATGCCTTTAAAAGTGTGTTTTTCAATGTTTTAATGTTCGTACTGTCGGGCACATTGAAAACAATTGTATTATACATGCACTGAACCCGCTTGATCACTTCCGTGGAAATATGGTCTATAATTCTCTCACAAGACTGTAGCGTATCATAGTCAGGATAATCAGCAAGCTTTATCAGATACCTAAGGGGTAAGAGATCATGGACTAACGGAAGAATGTTTGTGCTTTCCAGGCTATTGGCTTGGTTGGATGTGTTTTGCGTGGGCAATGAGCAATTTGTTTTTTTCAAATTTGGCATTAGGTTGGTGTCCATGGGTCACTGATGACCGATGGAAATTTTTGCGATGAGGGGCTTTATCGTTTAGGGTAGCGGTGGTGCTGCAATCTGCCCTCTGTGTCGGCATATGTGTAGCCTGCTCAAAAGCATCCAATTGAATGGAACTAGATGACAGTAAATCTGCCTGTGTATTGCAATGGTTATCAAGGTCAAAGTCTAAGGTTACTAAGCATTTGGGGGAGTTACCATTTCTTTTGACACGGTCAAAAGATTTGATATTAGTATGTATACATGATAGTGAGGCCACATGTATGTTCGGACCTTCTGACTGACAGTCCTGAGCGGGGCAAATGCAGAGGAGCCGGTGTCAGACTTTTTATTAACAGCCAGTGTGGCTTGATAAGAATCGAAAATGCTTGGCTCACAACCTGTACTATTGCAAATATCCCTGATAAAATCATTTATTACGCAAGAAGGTGAAGAGGTAATGACTTCCGATTTTGACATATTTAGCACCTGTGTCAGATCAGGGAAAAGTGTAGTAGCATGCTGTTTAGGCTTGCTAGATTTATGTCTTTTGCTGAAGATTTCAGCCGATCATGAAGCACGACGCTTCGATAGCTTAACTGGCATTTTGTGTAAAGTTAATACAGAACTGTCGGGCTGCAAGTATATGAGACTTAGGTTGTTTGATTTTATGTCAAAACAAAAGACAAGAGTAATATGAGCACTGAGAGTCAGATGCTCGATGTGGTAATACCTTAATCAGTGATCTGAAACAGTAAAAGTAGCAAGTATAATATCCAGTGACTACAAAGGTAAGTCCAGATATAAAACAAATATTGCTATTTGTATTAGTAATTGGTGACACTAAGGATATATTCTGAAAAGTGGGAGTACTAGTAAGAATAATAAAAATGAAAACCACGCGGAAAAAAACGACAAACTTCAAACGAGGCGCGTCTGACGTACTCACCAGATCATATGTTATCCGCTTTTCAAAACCGTTTTGCAACATATCGAATAGCTGTTAACATAGGGAGGGTGGTGATTGCTAGTCAGCGGATATGATGGTGGGGACATATGAGAACCACCCTTATCTGTGGGACAGCACTCTATTGCTAAGGCTCCTGAGTTCGAATGGCTTCTGCAAAATAAGAGAATATATAAAATTAAAAAAAACAGAAGTTGAAAATTTGCCTAAAGCTGAAGTTTAAATGACAAACTCCTCGAATACAAGTACATGGTATGAGTCCCTTACTTCAGAAGGACACCTAAATGTATACTTCAGAAAAACAGTAGTTATTATTAAGCCCTCGCTTTTCTTCTACATAGTTCACGCACTTTGACTTTTGTGTTTAACTCATATTCAACCTATATAAGTAGGTAAAATTATCATCTTTTTTCACTCAAACTTTTTTTCTTTTCGCAAGAAAGACTAGAATTCCATCACTAGAAAATCTCAGGGGGAAATAGTATTTTTTAAATGAAAAAACAATAAAAAATGATGAACCCCATGTTTTTTATATATGTTTTGAATTATTAACCCCTATTATATACTTCTGCACCTCTCTGGCGGTTTTCTTGTGGCTTCTTCTCTTTTCAAAGGTACTGCCTTAAATGAAGGCACTGAAACAGTGCCGCTATCCTCAACTAATTCGGAATATTGCTAGCCCACCTGGTGGATAACGGAACCACCTCTATCATGAAATCTGCTGACAAGTTCAAAGTTGGTCTCATATACAACTGGAAATGTCACAATTATGGTGTACTTACCGGTGAATTTGAAGTTTTATGGACTTTCAAACACTCTATGAATCATTTACTTACAATTACTGTTCATTCCGCATCTCTTATATTTCACGTCAGCACCTGTACAAAAATGCTACTTACCTTCTGTAACACTCACGGACCACAGACACAGCCAAGGAAGGAAGAACACAAAGATGCGGAAGAAAAGGTCTTTATTACACCACGCAAGATTTAAACTGACCGGGTACAGAGTTATTTATTATCATTTATAACAAGTCTCGACATTCGGTCTTCTTCTTCCTCCAACAGTGCCACGTCTACGTTTCTTCCTGAAAAATAGGAAAGAGGGAACTCGTTTAGTGATCTCATACAAGTTTTTATATCATTACATCGCTCCCTCCCCTCTGAAGGCACTGTCCTCAGTGCCAGGCGACGGTATAGGATATGCACTACCTCCTTCGGTAGGCACCTCGACGTAGGTCGTAGCGGGCGGTGGTTGCGAAGGTGTTGATGGTTCGTTGACAGCTGCTGGATAGTGGGGTTTCAGCTGGTTGTAATGCGCAGAGATGAGCTTTTCTTGGGGACTTCGCAGGTTCCGCAGGATATACGTAGTCGGGGGTCGATGCTGTACAATTTGATATGGACCTTGCCAGGGCGTGTAGAATTTGGGGCACGAGCCGGTAGGGGCGGACGGATGATGGAGCCACACATAGTCACCCGTGGAATAAGTGGGACCCTGGGCAAACCTGTCATAATTGCTTTTCTGATGTTGCGAAGAAGACTGTAGATGACGACGTGCCAGATTGTAGGCTATATCGAGGTGGTGGCGAGGTTGCGGACGTAGGGGATTAAGTCGATCTTCTCGTATGGTAGCAACGGTCTTCGGATCTCGACTGGCAGGCGAAGTTCACGTCCAAACAAGAGCAGAGCTGGAGAAAATCCTGTGGACGAATGAACGGAGGAGCGGTATGCTAGCAGGCACTGGGGTAGGGCATCGTCCCAGGTGTTCTCTGGTGCATTGTGCAAAAAGGCACGAAGAAGGTGCTTGATTGTTCTGTTCGTGCGTTCCACCAGTCCATTACCTTGTGGGTGATAAGGCGTAGTATGGGTCTTTCGGATGCCGAACGCATTGCAGATGTGAGCGATCAGAAGACTCTCAAACGCGGCGCCTTGATCGGAATGCAGATAAAGGGGGGCACCAAAGCGGGACACCCAATTATCGACGAATGCGCGCCCAATCGTCGGTGCATCTTGTTGCTGTAGAGGGACAGCTTCGCACCACTTGGTGAAGTAGTCAACCATGACGAGTATATACCGATTACCACGTCTCGATGTTGGTAATGGCCCAATAATATCTACTCCCACTCGATGATTAGGGCCCTCGGTCAACATGGGTACTAAGGGAGCTCGGGGGGTTGGTTTGGGGTGTTTGATCTGCGCGCATATATCGCAATTACGGCAAAACTCCGTGATATCATGGTGAATAAGTGGCCACCAGAAGCGTTGACGGATGGCATGTTCAGTTTTCTGTTGGCCAGCGTGTCCCAGTTGCTGATGTACTTGACTGATGAGCTCGGGTACTTTAACGGATGGGACGAGTAGTCGGGGAGTGGTGTTTGGTTCCACGATGTAAAGAACATCATCGATGAGTCGTAGTAGGCCCCATTTATCGCAGATGCACCGAGAAGCGGCTGGTAAGTCCCGTAGTTCTGTGGACGTCGGTTTGTCGTTCCCATGCTGTTGTCTTAAATAGATGGGCTGTATTGCCGTGTCCGCCGCTTGTAGGGAAGCCCAGTCAGTGTCAGCTGCAGCGCCGAGTAACACATTCAAGGTGTTTTCGCAATCTGTCAGGCGGGAGAGAGAGTCAGCGTTACCATGTCGTTTTCCGGGCCGGTATTCGCACGTGAAATCAAACTCCTGTAAACGTTCTTGCCAACGAGCAAGTTGGCCCTCGGCATCGCGAAAATTTTGTAGCCACTGTAACGCCTTGTGATCAGTCCGGACTCGAAATTTGCGCCCCAATAAGTAATGACGAAAGTATGTAAGAAAGTATACGAGGGCTAACATCTCACGGCGTGTCGTGGAATACCGCGTCTCTCTTTTGTCCAGCATGCGGCTAGCATATGCTATCACTCGTATTTGCCCATCAGGAGTTGCCTGCGAGAGAACGGCTCCGATTGCGTGTGCACTGGCGTCAGTATCGAGGATAAAGGGACCACTGTCAGCTGATGTGTCTGGAAACGATAGGACGGGAGGAGAAGTGAGACATTTTTTAAGCGTGTCGAAGGCTATCTGGCACTCATTTGTCCAGACGAATTTCCGTCCTTTTTCTGTCAGGCGGTGGAGGGGGGCTGCTATACTGGCGAAATTTTGGACGAAACGCCGATAATAGGAGGCAAGCCCCATGAAACTGCGTACGTCAGCTGTCGATTTAGGAGTCGGCCAGTTGACCACTGCTTGAGTTTTGCTGCTATCTGTACGCACTCCTTGTGGAGTAATCTCATGTCCAAGTAAAATAACAGATTTCTGCAGGAACTTGCATTTGGAGGCTTTCAACTTAAGATTACTCTTGCGTAGACGCTGAAATACGGCTCGAAGGTTGGCATGGTGTTCTTCGAGAGACTGGCCGAACACGATGATATCGTCTAGATAGATAAGGCATTGTTTAGGGACTAGCCCGGCAAGTACCGTTTGCATGAGCCGCTGAAACGTGGCAGGGGCGTTAGACAGACCAAATGGCATGGTTTCGAATTCGTACAACCCCGTGGGCACAACAAACGCAGTTTTTGGGCGATGTTCTGGACGAATTTCAACTTGCCAATAGCCGGAAGCTAGATCTAATGTGGAGAACCACTGTGCCCCACCCAAAGCATCTAAGGTGGAGTCTATGCGAGGCAAGGGAAAGGAATCCCGTTGGGTGATGGCATTTAAGCGACGATAGTCTACACAAAGACGGAGGGAACCATCTTTCTTTTTTACGAGAACAATTGGAGATGCCCATGGTGATGTAGACGGTTTAATCACCTTCTTCCTTAACATGTCCGTTATCATGGAATCTAACTGTTGTTGATAGTGGACAGGTACACATCGCGGTGGTACCCGAATGGGCAGGTTATCGCCCGTCTTAATCTCGTGTTGTACGACATTAGTTCGCCCCATTGCATGTCCATCGTCGAAGACATCACTGTACTCCTGTAGCAGGGCCAGAGTGTCTGCACGTTCTTTGGGATTAAGTAGAGGATTATCATGCAAATTCACCATAGTCACCTGGGGCAAGACGCAGGCGTGGGCATGCTCTTTGTGGTTGACTGGATGAACAAATGCAAGGTTATGGGTGCCTAGCCGTATTCGAAAACGTCTTAAGTCAATGACAGCGTTTTGTCCCGTGAGGAAGTCGACGCCCAGTATGGCGTCCCATCGTATAGCATCGCATATGACGAACGACTGAGAGCAAGTAAAACCCTGAAACGTCACGGGGAGGATAGCAGTGTCGGTTATCTTGATAGGGACCCCATTGGCAGTAATTAGCTGTAGTTGGGTAGGGAGAGGTTTAGGTTTGACCCCGAGTTTTCGAACCAATTCCGTGCGAACGACAGAGGACGATGCCCCGGTGTCCACCAGAAAGGTGACGTCTATGTCTTGCAATTTACCCTCAAGGAGGAGGGGAGATTTCGAACATTTAACAAATGAAGACATATTATAATGTAGCTCACCTGATGGTTTTTTGTTATGTCCACATTTCCATGCACGGCGGCCGTACCGGCGACAGTAATAACATTTACTTCTGTCGCCGCTATCTTTGGAGGAATTTGCAGGTTGGCTGGTTGAAGGGGCATTGGACTGGCGTTGTCTTTGTGCGGGAACGCATGTCTTCCGCTCGGCGGTCCCGAGAGCATAGCAAGACGTACTGGTCGATGGGGTTAGAAAGCGTTCGGCGTTTTCGAAGCGTTTAGCCACCTCGATGGCTTCTGAGATGGATTTTGCTGGCTGACGTAAAAGTTGGCACTTGAGATCATGCGATAGGACACCCTGTGCGAACCGGTTGCAAACAGCGTCGTCTCGGCTCGTGTTGGCTAGGGTAGGAAATGCGTGTGCTGCCAACTCGCGAAGTTGATGGAGGTAATTGACGGCTGTTTCGCCGGGCTCTTGACAGCGGCTAAGGAAAATTTGCATGTAGACTGAGGGACTGGAATTTTTGGCAAAACATTCGTCAAGAATATGCCAGTTGTAGCTCATGGGCTTGAGTGCGGAAAAGCCCCCAGTGATTGCACGGCGAAGGGCGGCGTCACTCATGGCTAGCATAAGCTGGGTGTGTTGTGCTTGTGCAGGAAGACCAGTTAGGGCAGATTCCATGCGTATTTTCCACATTTCGTAATCGCTATTTGTATCCAATATCGGAAGACCGCGCATCGGTTGAATGTGTTCTGGGGCTGAAGTGGGTGGGTTCACTTGGTGGTTGGAATTGACTTCAGGAGGATCAGTAGAATCGGATTTCATGTCGAAATTGAATTTGGAGCACCTCCGACACCAATGTAACACTCACGGACCACAGACACAGCCAAGGAAGGAAGAACACAAAGATGCGGAAGAAAAGGTCTTTATTACACCACGCAAGATTTAAACTGACCGGGTACAGAGTTATTTATTATCATTTATAACAAGTCTCGACATTCGGTCTTCTTCTTCCTCCAACAGTGCCACGTCTACGTTTCTTCCTGAAAAATAGGAAAGAGGGAACTCGTTTAGTGATCTCATACAAGTTTTTATATCATTACATCGCTCCCTCCCCTCTGAAGGCACTGTCCTCAGTGCCAGGCGACGGTATAGGATATGCACTACCTCCTTCGGTAGGCACCTCGACGTAGGTCGTAGCGGGCGGTGGTTGCGAAGGTGTTGATGGTTCGTTGACAGCTGCTGGATAGTGGGGTTTCAGCTGGTTGTAATGCGCAGAGATGAGCTTTTCTTGGGGACTTCGCAGGTTCCGCAGGATATACGTAGTCGGGGGTCGATGCTGTACAATTTGATATGGACCTTGCCAGGGCGTGTAGAATTTGGGGCACGAGCCGGTAGGGGCGGACGGATGATGGAGCCACACATAGTCACCCGTGGAATAAGTGGGACCCTGGGCAAACCTGTCATAATTGCTTTTCTGATGTTGCGAAGAAGACTGTAGATGACGACGTGCCAGATTGTAGGCTATATCGAGGTGGTGGCGAGGTTGCGGACGTAGGGGATTAAGTCGATCTTCTCGTATGGTAGCAACGGTCTTCGGATCTCGACTGGCAGGCGAAGTTCACGTCCAAACAAGAGCAGAGCTGGAGAAAATCCTGTGGACGAATGAACGGAGGAGCGGTATGCTAGCAGGCACTGGGGTAGGGCATCGTCCCAGGTGTTCTCTGGTGCATTGTGCAAAAAGGCACGAAGAAGGTGCTTGATTGTTCTGTTCGTGCGTTCCACCAGTCCATTACCTTGTGGGTGATAAGGCGTAGTATGGGTCTTTCGGATGCCGAACGCATTGCAGATGTGAGCGATCAGAAGACTCTCAAACGCGGCGCCTTGATCGGAATGCAGATAAAGGGGGGCACCAAAGCGGGACACCCAATTATCGACGAATGCGCGCCCAATCGTCGGTGCATCTTGTTGCTGTAGAGGGACAGCTTCGCACCACTTGGTGAAGTAGTCAACCATGACGAGTATATACCGATTACCACGTCTCGATGTTGGTAATGGCCCAATAATATCTACTCCCACTCGATGATTAGGGCCCTCGGTCAACATGGGTACTAAGGGAGCTCGGGGGGTTGGTTTGGGGTGTTTGATCTGCGCGCATATATCGCAATTACGGCAAAACTCCGTGATATCATGGTGAATAAGTGGCCACCAGAAGCGTTGACGGATGGCATGTTCAGTTTTCTGTTGGCCAGCGTGTCCCAGTTGCTGATGTACTTGACTGATGAGCTCGGGTACTTTAACGGATGGGACGAGTAGTCGGGGAGTGGTGTTTGGTTCCACGATGTAAAGAACATCATCGATGAGTCGTAGTAGGCCCCATTTATCGCAGATGCACCGAGAAGCGGCTGGTAAGTCCCGTAGTTCTGTGGACGTCGGTTTGTCGTTCCCATGCTGTTGTCTTAAATAGATGGGCTGTATTGCCGTGTCCGCCGCTTGTAGGGAAGCCCAGTCAGTGTCAGCTGCAGCGCCGAGTAACACATTCAAGGTGTTTTCGCAATCTGTCAGGCGGGAGAGAGAGTCAGCGTTACCATGTCGTTTTCCGGGCCGGTATTCGCACGTGAAATCAAACTCCTGTAAACGTTCTTGCCAACGAGCAAGTTGGCCCTCGGCATCGCGAAAATTTTGTAGCCACTGTAACGCCTTGTGATCAGTCCGGACTCGAAATTTGCGCCCCAATAAGTAATGACGAAAGTATGTAAGAAAGTATACGAGGGCTAACATCTCACGGCGTGTCGTGGAATACCGCGTCTCTCTTTTGTCCAGCATGCGGCTAGCATATGCTATCACTCGTATTTGCCCATCAGGAGTTGCCTGCGAGAGAACGGCTCCGATTGCGTGTGCACTGGCGTCAGTATCGAGGATAAAGGGACCACTGTCAGCTGATGTGTCTGGAAACGATAGGACGGGAGGAGAAGTGAGACATTTTTTAAGCGTGTCGAAGGCTATCTGGCACTCATTTGTCCAGACGAATTTCCGTCCTTTTTCTGTCAGGCGGTGGAGGGGGGCTGCTATACTGGCGAAATTTTGGACGAAACGCCGATAATAGGAGGCAAGCCCCATGAAACTGCGTACGTCAGCTGTCGATTTAGGAGTCGGCCAGTTGACCACTGCTTGAGTTTTGCTGCTATCTGTACGCACTCCTTGTGGAGTAATCTCATGTCCAAGTAAAATAACAGATTTCTGCAGGAACTTGCATTTGGAGGCTTTCAACTTAAGATTACTCTTGCGTAGACGCTGAAATACGGCTCGAAGGTTGGCATGGTGTTCTTCGAGAGACTGGCCGAACACGATGATATCGTCTAGATAGATAAGGCATTGTTTAGGGACTAGCCCGGCAAGTACCGTTTGCATGAGCCGCTGAAACGTGGCAGGGGCGTTAGACAGACCAAATGGCATGGTTTCGAATTCGTACAACCCCGTGGGCACAACAAACGCAGTTTTTGGGCGATGTTCTGGACGAATTTCAACTTGCCAATAGCCGGAAGCTAGATCTAATGTGGAGAACCACTGTGCCCCACCCAAAGCATCTAAGGTGGAGTCTATGCGAGGCAAGGGAAAGGAATCCCGTTGGGTGATGGCATTTAAGCGACGATAGTCTACACAAAGACGGAGGGAACCATCTTTCTTTTTTACGAGAACAATTGGAGATGCCCATGGTGATGTAGACGGTTTAATCACCTTCTTCCTTAACATGTCCGTTATCATGGAATCTAACTGTTGTTGATAGTGGACAGGTACACATCGCGGTGGTACCCGAATGGGCAGGTTATCGCCCGTCTTAATCTCGTGTTGTACGACATTAGTTCGCCCCATTGCATGTCCATCGTCGAAGACATCACTGTACTCCTGTAGCAGGGCCAGAGTGTCTGCACGTTCTTTGGGATTAAGTAGAGGATTATCATGCAAATTCACCATAGTCACCTGGGGCAAGACGCAGGCGTGGGCATGCTCTTTGTGGTTGACTGGATGAACAAATGCAAGGTTATGGGTGCCTAGCCGTATTCGAAAACGTCTTAAGTCAATGACAGCGTTTTGTCCCGTGAGGAAGTCGACGCCCAGTATGGCGTCCCATCGTATAGCATCGCATATGACGAACGACTGAGAGCAAGTAAAACCCTGAAACGTCACGGGGAGGATAGCAGTGTCGGTTATCTTGATAGGGACCCCATTGGCAGTAATTAGCTGTAGTTGGGTAGGGAGAGGTTTAGGTTTGACCCCGAGTTTTCGAACCAATTCCGTGCGAACGACAGAGGACGATGCCCCGGTGTCCACCAGAAAGGTGACGTCTATGTCTTGCAATTTACCCTCAAGGAGGAGGGGAGATTTCGAACATTTAACAAATGAAGACATATTATAATGTAGCTCACCTGATGGTTTTTTGTTATGTCCACATTTCCATGCACGGCGGCCGTACCGGCGACAGTAATAACATTTACTTCTGTCGCCGCTATCTTTGGAGGAATTTGCAGGTTGGCTGGTTGAAGGGGCATTGGACTGGCGTTGTCTTTGTGCGGGAACGCATGTCTTCCGCTCGGCGGTCCCGAGAGCATAGCAAGACGTACTGGTCGATGGGGTTAGAAAGCGTTCGGCGTTTTCGAAGCGTTTAGCCACCTCGATGGCTTCTGAGATGGATTTTGCTGGCTGACGTAAAAGTTGGCACTTGAGATCATGCGATAGGACACCCTGTGCGAACCGGTTGCAAACAGCGTCGTCTCGGCTCGTGTTGGCTAGGGTAGGAAATGCGTGTGCTGCCAACTCGCGAAGTTGATGGAGGTAATTGACGGCTGTTTCGCCGGGCTCTTGACAGCGGCTAAGGAAAATTTGCATGTAGACTGAGGGACTGGAATTTTTGGCAAAACATTCGTCAAGAATATGCCAGTTGTAGCTCATGGGCTTGAGTGCGGAAAAGCCCCCAGTGATTGCACGGCGAAGGGCGGCGTCACTCATGGCTAGCATAAGCTGGGTGTGTTGTGCTTGTGCAGGAAGACCAGTTAGGGCAGATTCCATGCGTATTTTCCACATTTCGTAATCGCTATTTGTATCCAATATCGGAAGACCGCGCATCGGTTGAATGTGTTCTGGGGCTGAAGTGGGTGGGTTCACTTGGTGGTTGGAATTGACTTCAGGAGGATCAGTAGAATCGGATTTCATGTCGAAATTGAATTTGGAGCACCTCCGACACCAATGTAACACTCACGGACCACAGACACAGCCAAGGAAGGAAGAACACAAAGATGCGGAAGAAAAGGTCTTTATTACACCACGCAAGATTTAAACTGACCGGGTACAGAGTTATTTATTATCATTTATAACAAGTCTCGACATTCGGTCTTCTTCTTCCTCCAACAGTGCCACGTCTACGTTTCTTCCTGAAAAATAGGAAAGAGGGAACTCGTTTAGTGATCTCATACAAGTTTTTATATCATTACACTTCCACAATTAACGTAATCGTTTATAATTCCCGCGTGAAATTGACATCCAATCCAATATCCAATATCGTTTTTACGAGCTAGTATAAACCAATTTGATTTCTTTGTGCTCGTCTCTTGATTGTGAGGTAGAGGTTCCTGATCTTTGGTAAACGTCTGTGTAGCTCGTCCCGCCACTCGACTGTCGTAGCTTTGGTTGACCCCAACAGGTGTAGTGCTGGGGTTAATTATATGGGGTTTGTAGTATGAAGTGTGTTAAGACTGTTACTACTGTGAATGGAGTTGATCCTTTTACCAGTTAGTACTTCGGTATCGTCGTCAATGGAAAAGGGATAATAATCATAATAATACATACCGTATTTTTTTTTCAATTACAGTTTTGATTTGATGCTATATCTCATGAATCGTTCAGTTGAAAGCATATCTCGAAAATTACCTATTGCCTTATTTGTACATTTCTTTTTAAATATTTCTCTCAAATTTACCAGTATTCAATCTATTTCTAGATTAACAAATCATATATATTCTATAAGTTCTAATTAGTGTACATTTGTTCATGCCTGTAAAAATGGCTGGTTTCTGTTCCAGAAATAAAATTATTATTATTATAAAACACTGAAAGCCGCATGAGAGAAGCGTACAGAACTATTACAATGAAATGAATGCACTGACCTGGTGGTAAAAACTTTTGAAACCAAGGAAATAACTAATTTTAACAGCAGCGGAAACAAAAATGAGGTGAAACGGAACGATTGTGAATAATGCGCATCAACATAAGTTGTGAATAACTGTAGGATAAATGTAAAAACCAATGTGTAAACGAACGGCTACGGAACTGCAATCCAACATGGCCGACTAACATGGACGAAGATGACCTTTGAGCGTCTCACTCCACCAATGACCTTGGACGTGACGGACAATTTCAGCCTCGAAACTCTATCATCCAGTAAATAATACCGTTTCACTATACACCTGGTAAACGAACTAATATGTAGTTACATACTTCCATAGTGCCCAAGATTTGCATGTATACCAACTATGTATTCATTCCACTAAATAATAAATTGCAAGTCAAAGGTATGAAAACCTCCTTCTGACCGAAACCTAGTGACGTGACATTGTTCTTCACCGGTTCAAACGTCCTGTTCTTCTGATCATTGTGAACAGAAATAATGACCCAATGTTTATTGAAAATATCGTATGGACTTACACCATCTTCTGTGATCCGTACTCATGATCATAAAATAATTATGATAGTATATTCTATTTTTTCATGTCTGTTTTGGTTCAATGTAGAAATCTAGCAACCTAGTAAAGATGAGCCTGTTAGGGACGATTAATCAGTATCAGCATGTCGATAAACACATGTACTTGGTGCGTCAGATATGTGAGATTTCAGTAAATTCCGCGTGTCAATAAACCTGGGTGTCTAAGAAATAATGAAAATATGCCGATAGTTGCATTTTAAATCTCATAGAGTCATTCGATGGTAACATTCAGCTGAGCAATGCTTTATTTGTCAATTTTCATGGATTAGTTAGCCATTATTCTGGTTTCTAACCACGTATAAACTAAAACGTTCACCCGTTGTTGATTACTGTTGATTAATGAAGATTGTTTACATACCTAACTGCACAGTAACTTCTTTGGTGAGCCGCTGCTGTCGGTAATCGAACTAAAGTTTTACAAGCCATTTTTATACTTTTGCGAACAGCTTACCGTATCCATATTATATATGTTTATTATATGTTTTTATTGTATGTCTACATAGACCGATTTTATATGTACTTCGCAAACATTTGTCAATTTACTGTTGAACATTACCTTGACACAGTTTTGAAATTTGACTACTTCTATAATACATGATTACACTCTTCACAAGCGCCTTTTAGTTTTACGTTGTGGGCGTCGAGTAGCCACAACGTCTACGCACGTTGATAAACGTGAAGAAATGCTGGGAAATACGTGTACGCTAATTTAGTCAAATAGAGCACGCAACAAGTCCATACGATGTTTTCAATAAACAGTGGGGCAGTATTTCTGTTCACAGTAATCAGAAGAAGGAACATTTCCCACGGTCACATCAGCGGAAAATAGTTGCTGTAAAGCGCTACCTTGTGGTCACTCAAATAGATTATTGATAGCGCCAAAAACCACATATATTTATAAATTTCAAGTCTATTGGTGTTGCGAACTTATTGAGTCAGTTAAAGTGCCCAGACAGGAGAAATACCTACAGATTACTTCAAGTATTTTTGTCATATCAAAACATCAAAACAATAGTTTTCCGAATTTGTTCCCATGTAAGCCACAGCTTCAGAAAAATTACTTGGATTTTATTAAACATCAAACTGTATAGTCGAACGGCACATGAACTAAGATGAAATTGTCTGAAGATCAATTTCTGGTAAATATTTGTTACAATACGCGAACATTCGTATAAATATACACTTGCATTGTTCTTTGTATTCAGAATATGATAATTTCAGGTGATATGATTATGTATGGTGACAGTAAAGCTATAGTCATACAAGATGTTATGAAATGATATTTAAGAATGTTTATCGCCAAGATGATCAGTTAATTTGGTATCATGTTTATTTACACTATGAAAAATTTGATAACGGATGTTCTTCATCTGTTCTGTTTCACTGGAGCCTGCGTGATAGGTGATAGCTCTTTTCCTTTCCTGTCATATGTCGTACCCGATACGTTTGAAATACTTGAGGATTGAGAGGTCAGCTTTCATTCGTGTGAGCGAAAGCTGTTCACTAAACTGGAAGAACTGAAACTGTCTCCATATTATAGACAAGGAATGGTACTTCACCTGTAGTTTGGAGTATGAAATCAGCAGTTTTATTCGCTTCATAATCCCTGGTCTTCCAAACCTTCGGTATTATATGTGCGTCGGTGGCACAGCGGTTAGAACGCCTGCCGACCATGCACATGGTCCGGGGTTCGATCTCAGGCCGACGCACACCAGATATTAATAGTCGGCCTGCTAGACTTGGGCTACCGATATCGCATGTTGAAAAGTCCATACTTATACCAAAATATTGTGTGGAATCAAGCCATAATAAGATAAATAAGTAATAAATAAATATAAGGCTCAGGGCCAAAAGAAGATTGGAAAGCTTTTCTTACAACTCGGCAAAACAAGAGTGTAGGTAACAATGGTCAAATCTTGAATCGGCAGCAGTAAGTTGTATTACACTAAAATATTTAGACGAAGGCAAATCCTTCTAAGTTGGCATACGAAAACACGGGTGTTGATTTCTCACACCGATTAGTGTTCCACGAATAATATTTGCGACATTAGTTACCCACCATCACAAACCACTATTCAGAGGAAGGCGCAATCATTCAAAACAACGTGTTCCTCTCCCAATGGAATACAGTATCTTCCCTTATGAACAGGCGGTTAGGACACACCATTGAGGATTTTACCAGGTTCCTATTCGGTGGCAACTTCTTTGGAGGGTGGAAGTTACACTCGCAAGCATAAGACTAATCCGACTTCTAATACAGAAATATGTCGATTTATGAATATTGTTTTATTCCTATCAGCGTGAAGAAGGATAACGAAGGATAGTGAAGGATGGCAATAATAATAATTTATATTTCGCATAAAAACGGGTGTTTACAGGAAATGCATGCCATTTTTACGGGCACGATCAGTAATGTTATAAATTACAATCCTGAAGTATCATAAATTAATACTTTTTCAAAAGTTTCAATTGTTCAATTATTGTACAAGCAATCAGAACAGGGTCTTATAAATGTTAAATCGTAAACCGTTTACCAAGGTCGCCATCAATGTTGAGCGACAACCCAAATTTCATTCCATTTCATGCAGATAGTTGTGGTCAACCAGTGAACAGCGTATATTTTGGTAAGTGCTATGCCGCCACGTGATTGAACGTCATGGGAAATTGAAAAATGACACAAAATACAATTATAGATAATACACCATTGGAAGTACATTTACAAGACACACACAAGAACGAGCTGGAGACTCCTTGGAATGATAATACACATTTGAAATGTTTAACGCTAACCATATTGGTTTAGGCATGAAAATATGATGTTTTCGATGAAGATGTGGCTTTGTACAAACATTGGTGCTGTTGTGTTTTTCATCGAGGCAAGTTTCAGCTTTAGTTAAGGCATAAGTAGTCAAGAAAAGTACAGTATGATGGTGCGTAAATCAAAACATTATCGTGAGACAGATAAGTGATATTTCAACGAGAAGTGAATTCAAATATCTTGAAGATTAGAATCCGTGGAACAAGCTGACGTGTAAAATATCTCATGGATTTCCGTGTAACCCAAAGGGTGGCACCTCGACAAGAAGCTGAGCAGGCTCGTAGATCTTAGGAGCGAAAGCATATTTTCCATAATTTAGATCTGAAAAAGCCTTATTGTATTTTTCAGGGATGTTGATTAACGATTATCACTTTAGCTCTCAAAAAATGCATGTTGCTGTCCTACAGACCGGAGCGATTCACATTTGCAGCCACTACCTGCTAATCAGCATGAGCCAACCTCCCTCGATTTTTGCTGTTGGGCCTTGAGAAATTTTCGCTATAACCGAAGCTGCAGCATTGCATTGCTTTGAAACCGTCTCAATCATACGGAATGCCGCACACTAACAGCTTTCATGACAAATGCTCCCCATTGGGACACCAGATACATCGATAACTGAGAACATTCTTAGCAGTATCACGTTTGTACATGCATGTATGTATATCAGTATTTGTCACAAAACGACTAGGAAATTAAGTTTTCTTTAAAAATTTATAAGGCATATTAGCAGCTAGTAATACAGCGACAAAGTTATAGTTTATGCAGCAGAGGGAAATGGGTGGTGGAAAATTAGTGACAAAGTTATTTGATAATAATAACAATATATCCTCATTTTTGTACCTGAGGGACGCCAGTTTACAGGTATCATCAATTCGATAAGTTATACATAAGATAAGTAAGTATAGTTAGTAATGATAATATAATAAGGTACATATTTATTCCTACCTATGTAAATAAATGAATAAATAAATTTATTCTCATAGTACAGTACATGAACCATATAATTCAGTCACAATTTACAGGCAGTAGCAAGATATGCCTTACATGTTCGCTGGAGGTTATACATACACTTGATAAATGTTAATCCCAGTAGTATAAAACTGCCTTTTCACTAATATACAATCATTTCTGTGCACAGTTGGAAAAATCTGCTAGATTGTCAGTGAGTGCAACACATCAGGAAATACAGAAGTATTGTCTTCGCATTAACAAAAAACCAGGTCTTTGGTGGATGGATTATAAGTGCCTGGGAAAAAAATAAAGCTTGAAGTCAATTTTCATACATAACTTCGTTGTGTGCAGAATCCTTGAATTATAGTTCATCGATGTGTTATTTTGAAATCAGTGATACGTTTATCTCATTTGATCTGCAATGTCATTGTTGGGAGTAAATACATGAGCTTCAGACGCATTAATTAATGGATTTCTACTGCTTGTGGGTATTTTCTTAGCGTGAGGAAGGTTTATGTATTTCAGCTGTTCCGACAGGAGTTGAGAATATTAACTGCTCAGCAACATTATGGATATAAGTTCATCACATTATCTAAGGAAAGGTGGGTTGCAGTTGGTGAGGGATATATGGTGCCCAACGAGCGTACATCTGTCCATGTGATGTTGTGGTGAGTTGTACCTTTCTCATGTTGTCGGTTTATGTCCATTTTATTCCACTTATTGTGTTGGGTAGTAGTTTTACAAACGAGATTTCTTGTCTGTTTGAGGATACGTATCTTAACCGTTAATGTTTTATCTAGAATTATAAATATAGGCAAAAAACAACAGGTGTAGTATTTAAGCTTATACATTAAATGGACCTATAATTTCGGAGGCTCTCAGATAGGAACTAGAACTACTATCGTTTGCAAACTCTTGTAGTTTGTCATTAAGCACCTTTTTGAAGGAGGCCAATGTGCTTGCTTGACGCATATCCATTGGACGCACCAGTTGTACAGGCATGGATAAGTATTACTTAAATTACATCAATTTCATTTATGTTTAAATTACATGGTTGCTGTCTTATTGTCTTTAGTTTGTGGGAAAAATCTGATAAGTGGTCATCCAACAGACCACATCAAGAAATATCGAGACATTGAATTTGCGTTAGCAAAAAACCAAATATGTTGCATGGATTACAGAGGCATACAAAAAAAATAAAGCTTGAAGTCATTTCCCTCATATAACAATGAAATATATCTTATAATAATATATTCTTACTTTATGTACGTGAAGGGCACCAGTTCACAGTCATCATCAGTGTGATAAGCAATATATCTATGGGGTTAGCATATTTGCAATTTTTCACTAACACAGGACATATATACAAGGAAAGGTAATGGAATTATGTCAGTAAGCACGCTTTGCATAAATTAAAACAGTTTATATGGCATAATCCTAGGCACCATTATTACTTGAATTTGTCGAAAACGAGCGTAACAACTGAAGGTTGCTTTACATGCAGTCGATATGGTGGGATATTCACAAAAGTATTAAAGTGGTTTGTAAGACGTTAGTTAGTTTACCGACAACAATGTTTTCAGCAATATCATCTACAAGAGGCTCATCACAGCAGTTAGTATCCAGTTAAACTTGTAGAGAAGTATTATTAATTCAGCAACCGGTGAATTTAGGATTCTTTTCGGTCTGGAACCAGGATGACTGCGAACAAATCCATACGAAATGTCGAATGAAGCATGCAGGAGCAGAATATTACCATCAAATGAGTCAGTGGGATTTGAAATGCAGCTCTCAGCATATTTTCCAAATTTCATAGATAGCTAGGCTTATTGGCCCTGTATGGGTGGTGATTTGGATTTGTTATCATGATCAACATGTGGATGAATATCCAGATATGTACTACAACTTGTTTGCTATTAGCATTAAGGCAATTCTCTCTAGGCTCCACTTGAACCTATCGGGGTTTTGACTGCATCTAATTTCACATGGTGGCCGGTTCCAAAGAATGCACCGTTTAATTGTGAAGGAGATTGCCCCAATGGTTTTTCTGTTGGTAGCCACCTTGACAAGGTAGTTGTGGTTTCACAGCTGATATGATACAGTATTTGCCGACGTAATGGATGAGTTACTCTAACAATGTTTCCTAATGACTTTGAATAGTAGAAATAAGTTGCACTTCGCTCCCCTTAACCACAGAGGTTCTAAATTCAGACGCATACACCTGTCAACATATTCCATTGGTTGATCAAACCCTATTATACGTTTCGTGAGGAACCTCTGAACACTTTCGATTTTTTTTCGGTCTGCAGACCTTAGGTTACTATACAGGAGAGCACAATATTCCAGTTTGGGGGGGATACACGTTCTATATATAGCTAATCTTGCTTCTTGGGTGTAGAAGTTACGCAGCACAAAGCCAATAAGTCGTCTACAGTGAGATGCAACCTTATTTGCATGATTGCAACAGGTTAAATCTGAGTATGCTATCCCGAGATCTGTGACTGTGTTTAGTTTCGAGAGGAGCTTGCCGTACATATATAGGCACATTCTCGGTTTCCAGCGTCCAGGGTGGGCTATACCGCACTTGTCTGGGTTGAAAGTCAGTTGCCACTTTTTGCTCCAATCGCCTAGATTGTTTAAGTCATGTTGGAACTTGCTTTCGACGCTCATATCATCGTACCCGTCATCATATACTATTTTGAGGTCATCTGCAAAAAGGTATGGTTTCCATACTTGATCACAGAGACTATGACATTTATAAATAGGAGGAATAGAATAAGGCCAAGAACGCTACCCTGTATTACACCACTAGTTATCGGCTTTGATGAAGACAGCTGGTGGTTGATTTTGACTAATTGCTCTCTTTCTGTGAGAAAAGAATTTATCCATTTGAGAAGTTTTCCAGTTATTCCGTAGGATTGGAGTTCTGTTAGGAGTCTGATATGTGGGACTTCATCGAAGGCCTTGCTAACGTCGAGAAATAACGTTGTTATCGAATGCCCATTATCAATGCATTGTGTAATGTAGTCAAAATAATCTAAGTGGCAAGTAGTGCCCGACCTTTTACTTGAGAAAACCTTATTGGGATGGGGATAGTAGGTCATATGTGAGCAAGTACTGAATGATTTGAGTCTTTACTATCTTTTCCATTACACGTGAAACTACAGACGTGATGCTGATGGGGCGGTAGTTGTGGATATCAGCTATAGGCCCGCATTTATGGATAGGTACAATATAAGACTTCTTCCAGCAGGTAGGGCGTGTCCCATTAATTAGTGGAATCGAGTATAACTTGAGTGGGAGTAAATTCGCGTCATTAGCACCTTTTCTCAGCAGAATGGAAGATATACCATCCGGACCATGAGTATTACTAAGCTTAAGATTTGCGAAAGTTTTGTCGATCTCTTGTGTGGTGAAAAGTATGTCACTTAGATATTCGTCTGTTTTGCGTGGGAAATCCACGACCTCATCGTTCTCTAAGATGTATAACCTGGCGAAATGCTTGCTAAACAGTTCACATGTCACCTCAGGATTTTCGTAAGCAATCCCGTCTAAGTATAATATTTTAGGATAAGCTGTTTTGGAGTTCGTCAACCTTGATATAACAGTACTTGCCTCTACTCATCAAGGCGTTATGTGTTGTTTCTTGTTTGAATTTCTCTAAGCACCTGTCTAATTCTCATTTTGTCCCAACGAAAACGGCTCCACTGCCATTGAATATTTCCTTTGGATGTCCTCTCCCATCAATAAACCTCCTAAGCACCCTTATAAAGGAGTCAATGAATAGGTTTTGTGCTTCCTCTAGATGTAGAGCTTGTAATTTCATATGCGTGAAAATATAACCACAGTGCTCCTCAGATGTCCTACTTATTGACAGTGCTATCGGCCCGAAATAGACAACACCTACTGAAGAGAAAGGATGGCTCTCCGTTTCTGTTCTGGAAGTTGGGATGGGTGCCACCAGCTGGCACTGTGACTTCGTAGTTCTCCTCCTTCAGAGAATGCAATTCCCAATGACTCTTCTCTCTACTACACCTAAGCGTGATATCAAGAACCTTTCTATAATAGTTGCCAGCAGTTGTGTAGAGCCTACATGCCCTTCTGTATTGTGACAGTGTCTTGGAATTAATTCTGTGATATGTTGCTTCGAAGGCAGTATTACTGCGTGTTTCCTTTCATTTGGAATTAGGGGCCCTCGTGTTACGCATTAAGAAATTCATCCATGTAGAGCATTTCATGAGATGCAAAGCTTCCTTTTGAGAACAAAAGTCACCAATGGGAAACCTTTATAAGGTTGTGGACTGTTTTGATTCGGTTGGCCACGAGTGTGCTAGATCGATTATTTGTACTACCAATGTTATACTAGACAACTTTCGAGTCAGTCTAATTTGTTATTTGTGGAAAACTAACTTGCACTTCTGAGAGGAGCACAAAATCACCGGGTTAACAGGGTGCTTTGCAAACTTCATTCCCTTCACTGATAATGTAAGTTCTGATGATATGGACTCTACTACTTGTACAGAGTTGCTGACTCATCTTGTCAGTCTAAAACCTCCATTCCACTGAATGGAAATCATCTGTCTAGCTGAGGAAATGGCCTGTTTAAGATTATTAGTTTGTATCAAGTAGTCACCCACACAGAGACACTTTTCAGTAAGTCTGCGAACTATACCCTATTCCTTGCTACCAAAGGTCTCAACATCCACCCCTGAGTCATGATTACCATACAAAGGATGTACAGCTAATTATGACTTATGGACCTTTCGGGTTATATTCCAATCTTTTAAGAACAGCAGACGAAATACCACAGTCTTGTCTTCAAATATTCACCCGCAGAAACATTCTTCCAATATTAGCGGTGTGTGAACGGCTGAAATTATCCCGCATGCTCAAGGTCATTGATGGAGTGAGACGCTCAAAGGTCATTTTGGTCCATGTTAGTCGGTTATGTTGGATTGCAGTTCCGTAGCCGTTCGTTTACACATTGGTTTTACGTTCTGTTGGCATTTATAGGTGATTCCCATGTACTGATAGCATTCTTTTGTAAAACAGTACTGTTCTTCACACGAAAATAGCCACATTTTGACGTAGTCTTCATTGAATGACACTATGTCGAAAGCTGCAGCTTCTACAAGAAGTAAACTATTTGTGTGGATGACATTACCCCCCAACTACCCTATCTTCTTCATTGTAGAGATGTTTTGACGCATTCAGCATGAAACACTAATCATTACAGCCAATATGCTAAGTGTGTCGCAGTTAGATTAAATGACGCGGACACCAACATAACTAGCCAGGAAATGAGAATTCCTATTAATCCAGAAAACATATAACAGAATTTTATTAAAAATTATTGACAAAAAAAATTTGCCGAGCGAAATTTCAACCAACATGCCGGATAAGTCCAGCCTGTGTGAACTCGTAATATGACTCACGACGAAACGGCTGGACGAAAGTATAAGCTCAGTTTATCTATTAAAAGTATGGACTCTCTTTCATTTAGAGATAAATACTGAAATATTCTGAAATTCGGAAATCAATCTTTAATATTTGAAGAATGTAGTGCTAAGAGATCATTTAGGGATTTGAAGAAATTACATGTGATTTACACGTGTGTAGAAACACATTGGAAAAGATTTTGTCAGGGTCATTTAACTCTTGAGAGTCTATCCATATTGCCATTAGGTGCAGATACTTGGGGTAGTGGAACAACAACTTAATCCGTTTAAAAATAAAATTCCGTGTTAGTTTTCTAATAGTGAGAATATTACATTCCACTAAACTCGTAAATGATAATCGCCTATTATACAACTACCTTAAAATCGAATTATTTCACAGTGATGACTGTATGGAAGAAAAAAATTGTCACTATGGTTAGTTTGGTTGCTAACGTATTATTTTAAACCTTTATGAAAAACCTCTGAATACATCTGAGACTAT
This sequence comes from Trichobilharzia szidati, assembly GCA_944472155.2. Classification (NCBI taxonomy): domain Eukaryota; kingdom Metazoa; phylum Platyhelminthes; class Trematoda; order Strigeidida; family Schistosomatidae; genus Trichobilharzia; species Trichobilharzia szidati. The sequence goes on from OX235277.1 coordinate 7,982,446, forward strand.
CAATGTTAAGGCGCAGTTTCCAAAGTCTAATCAAGGTCATGAGCTCTTTTGACCTGCACAGTCCTACACTTCAAGATGTGTCACTTGGTAAGTTAGTAGATTATTGATGAACTTCTCTTAGCACTTAGAGATAACTTGAAGAGCTGTTTTGAGAATGTACAATGTTCAGTTGTTGAATGTCCAGACCTCACGAGTTCTCCTTATAATCTGACATTAAAAGGTACTTTTCAAACATGCTGATATGAATATGTTTGTATATCTTACTAGGACTAAACGGTAAGGGAACCATTTGTGACGTAGGGAGTTTTGATTATCTGTTGCCAGTCCCGAAGAAGGATAGAGTATGTATCCTTTCCAGTTTAACTCGTGAAGCATTATGATCTGTTAGATGTATTTAAAGCGTCAAACGTGAATTCCGGAGTAGCGATTGGTGCTGCTGCCGGACCTTTCTTTCTGACGGGCTCAAACTCTGAGGTAATTCAGTTTATGATTATTGAAGTGTTATTGTGTGAATAATATTTTTGGCAACTCAGTTAAAATGATGCCTATAGGCAATTTTTGTAACGGTATACCATTACGAAGTAGTGGTTTAAGTCTTAAGAGTATATTAATATTAGGATTAAGGTGAAAAGGTGAAGCGAATAAACAACTGCTTGTACAAAATCAAGTATAATACTGTGCGTCAGTGGCATAGTGGTTAGGACTCTTGCTGACCATGCATATGGTCCGGCGTTCGACCCCCTGCCGACGCACACCCGATGTCTATGGTCGGTCTGCAAAATTTTGGCTACCGATATCACATGCTGAAAATTCCATACTTGTACCAAAAACTATGGTGTGGAATCAAACTGTAATCAAAAAAGAAATAATAATCTACCCCAGCTAGCATTGACTTCTGGCGCATTGCAGGAATTTGGGGCAGACTTCGGGTCATTGTCACGTCGTTTAATGCAATATTATTCGGTCTGAATTACGCTCCAACCTCTCTATGATTTAGTCTCCAAAACATATCTAGCTGTATTCTGAAAGCCATCCAACAGATTATTCTTCAAGGATGTAGTAAGATGGTGGAAGAAGTCAATGACGTTTTGTTGTGCTCTATGGGAAATTAAGTAGCTCAATAATGTAAACAGGCGACCTTAAGATAAATGGCTTTAATTTTTCTGCAGATATGCAAAAGGCATAAGTATATACTCATGCCTTGACACAGTCCACTTGTACTCATTCGATTGTGGTGTAATGGTTCACTTGATTATGTATTTCACAAGCTTGAACTCTTCTGCCTAGGGGTGTTCCCAGCTAGCATTTTCTTCGGACAAAGTGCAAATATTTTGGCGCAAAATACTTAGGGTGCAATGCAGAAAGTAGGGCAGTTATCTGCAGTCTGCTCCAAAGTATCTCCAGTGCGCCCGAAGTCTGCTCCAGTGTCAACTGCATCAGTGTGCATGCAGTTGTTATTGTATCTATCAATTCCTCTGATTATGCATTATCTATTATTAGTCAAAAAACCCTTCTGTATTCCACTTTATTCTCTTGTGTTTCTTTAGATGGTTATCAATATGGCTTCTTCAAATGGTACGGTTACAAATAATGGATCGTTATTAGGATCATATGATAAAACGGTTAGTCTCTTTTTTTTCCCACACTTCATTTGTTCATTGTTTGCTTGGTTAGGAGTGACCAATTTTGTTTGTCTATTGATTACTGTCCCGTGTGAGTTCTATATCTTTTCGTTGTTGTTGGTGAATTCTTTTTCAACTTTCTAAAAACCTGTACTCACTTGATTTCTACACTTCTACAACCAGAATATGTGGATGATATAATCACCCAAGGTGAAGAAACCGATAAAATGCAGAGTCTTCCGAACACCTTGAGGAGCAGTAATCTTCGAGTGTTCGGCATGCGATTCGCTCTCGCCGTTAAATGTAAGATGATGGTACAGGACTGGACTACATCGACACCTAGCTTAAAGATAAGCAGGAGTGAAGTGGCAGAATTTGTTGACCACTTGTCTTGTTTGGGAAGTTGCATCAACCCCAACTGGCTGATCGCTGACAAAATCTCATCACGTATATTAAAGGCTGGTGTGACATCTGCTAACTTACGCGACATCTGGTGAAGACGTGATATCCGTTTGGTTGTCGATCGAAGGACGTGTGTGCTGCTCACCAGTTCACTGCATTCTCCTATATGGCTGTGAGACATGGCCATTGAAAGTGGGAGGTATGAAAAGGCTAGCTATCTTTGATCAAAGGCCTTTCCGTTCTTTCTTCTATGTTAGGTGGAACGATGGGGTGAGTAATATTGAGGTTAAGCGTCTAGTGTTAGGTAAGGAGGGAAAGTCAATCCATGGGGTTGTGAAGCTACATTGGTCGAGATGGTTAGGACGTTTGTTATGTTTGCCTAACCATCGCCTTCCTCGACGGGAAATGTCAGCTGACATAGGATCGGTGAGGTTGGAAAAGAGCCAGTGGTGGTCAAACCAAAACTTGACTTCATCAGTCAATCAAATCCACAACAGTTAGTTTAAGCCGGCCACGTAGGAAGGTGTAGGCTTCCTGACTGTTCGGGGTCCCCCGGGGTAGTAATACCAATGGTGACTGGAGACAATTGGTGATTTGGCTGGCTCAAAGTCGTTGTCAATGGCTGGCGCAGGTGCATCCACTCCTTGTGACTTATAATACCCACTAAAACTATATTGTTCTTCGATATTACTATTATTTTTGCCTCATATGTCTGTTTACTGTCTGTGTTTAGCATTTACTTTTACTTTTTTCTCTGGCTTTATGTGCTACATGGAGTGTGGCGACTGGAGCTGCTGCACATCGGTGCAAAGTTCTTCGTTGTAGTTTTTGTTGTTTCCATGTTTTGTGTTAGGAGATAATGCAGCGAACGGTTCTATTTTTAGCTTTGATTAGTCTTACGACACATCTCAGTCATACAGCACTTTTGAAAACGTCTCTTCCTACCCATTACTATTATCATTTTATGACAAAGTGACATCGGATCTTTCAGTTGAAACAAATTATATAAACTGGTGTAACTGCTACCAACCACAGTGATGACTAATAATGCTATGCTGTTTTGTGGACATTGGTAAGCTGAGTAGATTTTTGCACTTATGATTAACTGGTTCCCGTAAGTTATAAAATATAAACGGGGATTTTATCTAAAGATTCGGTCGGTCGGTCGGTCGATTTTCGACATGGAACTTTGCACATATGTGCGGCAGTTCAAGTCGTCACACTCCATGAGACAAAGGAATAGTAATAACGGAGAACAAAGCAGTTTCATTGGAAATCATAAGTCACAAGGAGTGGATGCATCTGCCCTAGCCATTGAGAACGATTTTGAGCCATGTCACCAATTGTTTCCAGTCACCATTGGATTTTACCGTCCCGAGGACCCCAACCAGTCAGGAAGTCTACACCTTCCTACGTGGCTTAGACTAACTGTTGTAGATTTCATTGACTGATGAAGCCATGTTTTGGTTTGACCGCCACCAGCTCTTTTCCAGCCTGGTCCTATATCAGCTAACATTGCCCGTTGTCGAGGAAGGCGATGACTAGGCATACGTAACACATGTCCTAACCATCTCAGTCGATGTAATTTCACAGTTTCGTCGACTGATTTCTCCTCCTAACCTAGCACTCGACCAAAGGCTAACCTCAATATTGCTCACCTTATTAAACCATTTGACACACTTGGGAGATAGAACGCAGACACCTATGATCGAACACAGCTAATCTTTTCATGTCTTCCACTCTCAATGGCGAGGTCTCACAGCCAGCCATAAAGGAGGACGGAGCGGACTGTTGAGCAGTACACACGCCCCTTGGTCAATAGTCGGATATCACGTCTGCGCCAGATGTGATTACATAATCAAGCAGAAGAAGCAGTGAAAACTTTGGTTATTGCAGTAAAGGAAAACTTTTAATTACTTTCTACGGCTATAAATTTAGCTTCAAACGTTCAGTAATTCTCTGTGCCTATAGGCTTTAGACAATTTCAAAGCTATACAGATTAACATGACCAGAAAACTTGGTCGTCGTGTAGACTTGTAACCTTTTATGAGGTGACTTTTATCTGTTTCAGCCACTGTGACTAATTAACCAACTGAGTTTTCACACAGAACTTTGCACAGAAGTTTAGCAGTTCAACCGACTAGCCACAAAATCTAACACAAAAGTAGAGAAAACAAGGAAAGAAGGGAAGAAAGAAGATTCAAGAAAGAACCACCGTAAGCAGAAATGTATATGATAAAGAATAGTAATATAGAGAAACCTGAAGGTTTAGTGGATATACAACGTCGAAAAGATTGAGGGCATCTGCACCAGTCATTGAGAACGATGTTGAATCATATCACCAGTAGTCTTCAGCTATCGGCACTGGCTTTAAACGAACTGTCAAAGACATCATGAATTGATGCCGCCAGATGTAGTGCATTTTGTAAGAGCTGAAGCATTATATCAAAATGAACAAATTAAATATTATTCCATAATATTTTGATTTTTATATATGTCCATACCAAGTTCACTTTTAACAGTTTGAAAGAATTTGGGCATTGGGTATATGATATTCATTATAATAAAGGTTTCTTTCGTATTTCCCAATGAATGAAAAACAAAACGATATTGTCGTTTTTACTGACGTCTCACTATTTAGTGCTGCTGCTAATAGCTTTATCAAAGTATTAATAAACCGGAATTGACAAAATCTCATCATATACATAACAAAGAGTTGAGAGTTGAGAAAATAGACTACTTAGGTCAAGTTAAAAGGACATATTGAAAGTTAAAATAACAATGAATATCACCAGGTCAGATTCTGTTTTAGTTCATCATTCCTATTCAGGCAATTTGGATTCCACTTGATATGAAGTGCTTCTGATGACGTTAGACGTTCTTTGTGATTTCTGAAGTTTTTCTGGATTATTTCAATGTTGTCAAGAACAATTTTGTGGCCTGATTCTATAGCGTGTAGACCACCCCATGGCTAATGATTTTTCAAGTTTTTGTAGTTCAACCGAATTTCTTGGTGGTTGAACAGATGCTCTGCGGTGTTCATTTCTTCTGATTTTGATTTCTCCCTTACGATGTTTGCCCGATGTATGTCGCATCACATTCCAAGCATTTTATTTTATAGACACAATTAGATAGAGAATCTTTGGGGATTTGGTCTTTTATATGGACAAGGTTGCTTTGTAGTGTGTGTGTCTGATGTTTTGAAGAAAACTCTAATGTCGAGCTGATTGAATACTCTTCTGATATCGTCTGACGTCTCTGCTCTATATGGGATGACGACTGTCGACGTCCATGTTTTTGGGATGCGTTTTTGGCCATACTTAATGCCTGTGTTGATTTTGTTGATGAATTCCCTTGGGTAGTTGTTTTGCATGACGAACTTGACAACGAAATATGACCCCAGACTAACGGACGATGATCAAGTTAGTAAACTTTGTTTTGATACCATAACAGATGTACTATTACCTTTGTTATTTGGTTTAGTGATCTTCATTTTTATTTTAACTTTCAGTATGTCCTTTTAACTTGACCTAAGTCTATTTTCTCACCCCTCAACTCTTTGTTGTTAATATACTGAGATTTTGTAAATTCTGGGTTAATACTACTACTTTGATAAAGCTACAAGTGGTATTAAATAGCGAAACGTCAGTGAAAACGAAAATATCGTTTTGTTTATCATTCATTGGGAAATACAAAAGCCTTTATTATAATGAATTTTGATTTTTGCTGCCAGAACAACTTGTTTCAAGATTTCAACTATGGTACATTGAATTTTCATATTTGGTTTGTATTCAAATTCGGAGTTAAATTTAGAGTCACAAAGTGGTGGTTTTTTAAAAATATTGCGACAGTTTATTTTATTCATACTTGCTCATTAACCATCACACAGGAGGAGAAGGAGGGGGTTTGGCTCATTGCCAAATGCATGAAAATACTAGTGGTTGTTGTTCTTGTTGAGGTAACATTCACTGTATCTAGTGCATGTCTCGTTTTCGATATATATATATGACTTGTCTCTCTGTCTGTCTGTTTTCGACATAGAACTTTGCACCGATGTGCGGCAGTTCAAGTCGCCACACTCCCTCCATGTAGCACAAAAAGCAAGAGAAGAAAGTAGGAGAAATGCATAATAGAGAGAGACAGTAAACACAGGTGTGAGACAAAGGAATAGTAATAACGTAGAACAATATAGTTTCATTGGAAATCATAACTCACGAGGAGTGGATGCATCTGCCCGACCGATAGCTGCTACTTTGACGTGGTGGTCGGGCTTGCACATCGCGATGACCCAACAAGCTACACTGACTGGAACTATTGTTCCTACAGGTCCTACCATACCAGGAAGGTTGTTTGGATAGCGGTTAGACAAAAAGCAGTTACCCAACCCAATGCTATGATTCAAACAAATTCACAAAACATCATGCCGGATCGGTCGGGGCCCGGATTAATAACGACCGCGCTTCCTGCTGCCGTGTCACAGAGCAGAAGTGATAAATATGCTACTGAGACACACCAAATGAAAAAGAACAAACAAAAACAGGCCGCGTGTGACCGGCCTCAAGCAGTTGTCCCCTGGGCTCTGAGGTCACGCAACACTTTCTGTTTCAGGTACCCGAAGAATCAATCAACTTCCACGGTGTGGCCAGCCGGGAAGTAACAACCGCCCACACACTTCCGATAGCACACGAAGCCTTCCTGAGCATATATATGACTTACATATTAAGTGTAAAGTTTCATGCTTAATGCGTCTCTCTATCACATAGAATGTGAGCCAAATAGGTTGTCGTTGAGTTTTTGTACTTAGTCGTGTGTGAGCGAGAATATAATCTTTTATAATGACTTCTAGTCCTACCTGACAAGATATAAGGTAGGGAGAGTTGGGTAAATAAAGATGGTGATGTGAGAGTCAGACAATATGGCTTTAGTCCCATTTCTCACATGAGTTCAGGTGTGTCTGTCGACTACAATAATAACGAGCTGGCTGACTTAGTGGCACACTACTTGCCTAACCGACTGACAACCCTTAATACCCTTCGAAATATGACACAGTCATTTTCGAGTAACCCAGAAAATTCATGTATAATCCCCATCCAGGCATTAATGAAAACAAAACACGTAGATCAGCGAAGAGTCTCTTTTCGGTGAATTCATTTTCTTAGCTGTACAATCGCAAATATATATATATATATATATATGTGTTATTTTGTGTGTATGTGTACATTAATTTCATCAAACAAAAATACAATTGGTTATAGTTATTTAAACTAAACGCTAAGAATAGTGTTATCCAGTCGCCCACTGATCTGCAGAAGCCTCAAGGACAAGATCCCGCATCTGACCACTTCTATGTGCATATATCAGTTCACCTGCTGCTGTGCAGCCAGGTACATCGGTCGTTCGACGCGCACCCTGTCCAAGAGGATTCAACAACACTATCCAGCATGGTTGCGAAAAGGCAATAGTGGTGCAATAAGGAGTGCGATAATTGAACATCTGGTTAACACTAATCATTCCATTTCAACAGAAGCCTCCTTCAAAGTAATCTACAGAGTCAAGAACAACCTGTCAAAGTAATAAGGTTTTGCCTTCTTTATATCGCTGTGTATACAAAAAAGGATTACTCAACCACTTCTACTGTCTTGGTAACAACTTTTTTGATTTGATTTTTTGATTTCGATGACTTAATTTTGTTTCTTTGCCTGTTCTTTAATTGCTTGTGATTGTTGTATTCACTTAGAACTCTTACGTAATTTCGTATTATCTACTTTGTTCCTATGTGTATCCTGAGTAAAACTCATTCATCAAACTATTCGTATTATTACATAACTTCTTTTAACAACTGTTTGTGACAACTCATCACCTTTGTTACTACCCTAATTTCACTAACACCTAATTTTCTTGACTGATTTTGTATTACGTAACTTCAATTACCAATCTTCACCTGTTTAGTTTAAATAACTATAACCAATTGTATTTTTGTTTGATGAAATTAATGTACACATACACACAAAATAACACATATATATATATATATATATTTGCGATTGTACAGCTAAGAAAATGAATTCACCGAAAAGAGACTCTTCGCTGATCTACGTGTTTTGTTTTCATTAATGCCTGGATGGGGATTATACATGAATTTTCTGGGTTACTCGAAAATGACTGTGTCATATTTCGAAGGGTATTAAGGGTTGTCAGTCGGTTAGGCAAGTAGTGTGCCACTAAGTCAGCCAGCTCGTTATTATTGTAGTCGACAGACACACCTGAACTCATGTGAGAAATGGGACTAAAGCCATATTGTCTGACTCTCACATCACCATCTTTATTTACCCAACTCTCCCTACCTTATATCTTGTCAGGTAGGACTAGAAGTCATTATAAAAGATTATATTCTCGCTCACACACGACTAAGTACAAAAACTCAACGACAACCTATTTGGCTCACATTCTATGTGATAGAGAGACGCATTAAGCATGAAACTTTACACTTAATATGTAAGTCATATATATGCTCAGGAAGGCTTCGTGTGCTATCGGAAGTGTGTGGGCGGTTGTTACTTCCCGGCTGGCCACACCGTGGAAGTTGATTGATTCTTCGGGTACCTGAAACAGAAAGTGTTGCGTGACCTCAGAGCCCAGGGGACAACTGCTTGAGGCCGGTCACACGCGGCCTGTTTTTGTTTGTTCTTTTTCATTTGGTGTGTCTCAGTAGCATATTTATCACTTCTGCTCTGTGACACGGCAGCAGGAAGCGCGGTCGTTATTAATCCGGGCCCCGACCGATCCGGCATGATGTTTTGTGAATTTGTTTGAATCATAGCATTGGGTTGGGTAACTGCTTTTTGTCTAACCGCTATCCAAACAACCTTCCTGGTATGGTAGGACCTGTAGGAACAATAGTTCCAGTCAGTGTAGCTTGTTGGGTCATCGCGATGTGCAAGCCCGACCACCACGTCAAAGTAGCAGCTATCGGTCGGGCAGATGCATCCACTCCTCGTGAGTTATGATTTCCAATGAAACTATATTGTTCTACGTTATTACTATTCCTTTGTCTCACACCTGTGTTTACTGTCTCTCTCTATTATGCATTTCTCCTACTTTCTTCTCTTGCTTTTTGTGCTACATGGAGGGAGTGTGGCGACTTGAACTGCCGCACATCGGTGCAAAGTTCTATGTCGAAAACAGACAGACAATGAATGCATAAGGTGAGATGAATAAGTGTATTAAAGTTACGTTGTAATCAGTATTTGCACATAGAAACGAAGCAAAATGTGGAATTATGTGAGAGTTGTAAAGAAATACCATAGTTATAAGGAGTAATAGAAACAAATAAATGAAAACCAAGTCGGTAGAAATCAACAAGGTTCTTACCATGATAGTTAATACTACTTACTTTACTTTACTTCGGCTATCTCCTACGGGAGGATGAGCCGGCTTCATGAACATCTCGAATCATCGCTGCCCAGGTACGGCGATCTGATGCAAGGTTTCGCGACAGGGTTATCCAATTCTTGTTCCACAGACGGAGTCCGTAGACGGTTTGTAGCCCCAGGCACTCCATATCAGCCTTGACTGTACCATGCCATGTTTTCAGCTGTCCACCCCTGCGACATCTCCAAGATGGTAATGGCGAGGGATTTAGAACTGATTTGACCAGGTCGTCATCTGGTCTGCGCAGAACATGGCCAAACCACCGAAGGTGACGTTGTTGGACCAGTACTGGAATTTGGTGAGAGTCGTTTGTAAGAGAGTTCATGAAGTTTCATGGGAATTTGGTACGAGTGATGTCCCCAGAATCGCTCGGCCTTTTGTTTGAGAGTGCAGCTCTAGCCTTTACACAACCAAGTGTGACCTACAAGGCAGTAGGAGTGGAGTAGGGAGTCCACTATCCATTGGCAGCCGGTGACCGGAGTTCGGTTCATATGCCTTTTTGAATGGGGCCAGATTCTAGGACATCCAACAAGCCCTTTGTCCATACGTCTGCCGGTGAGCTCCAGTGAGCTTCATACGCCAGTCGTTGGAGGTTTGGAATCAGGGTTTAGCCATCTCCCCTAGACTGTCATCCAATGGACAGTCAACCCGGTGAAGAGCGCCGGGCATCCGCTTTCGCCCTCTCACTTTGGTGAAAAAACACCTCCGCCACGTGAAGGCAGTGAGTAGGACTTCCTCAGGAGAGGCTATGTAAGACGCCCGGTCATATGGGAGCATTTCAAGAGGTGTGTGGAGGGGTGGCCAACCCGCAGCGCAAGGCACCCACCCCCGACCATCCTGAGGCTTTGGAGGCCATGATAGTTAATGGAAATGGTTGAATAATTTTCTTTGGAATACAGAGCTCCAGTTTCTCTAACTAGATGGCTAAAGCTACAGGATTGCAAAGGAGATGAAAGCATATTGCCTTTGACAGACAGGTTATTCTTTACTTTGTAGGTTACTTTGAAGTAGGCGTTTGTTGAGATGCAGTAACCAGTGTTGAAAAGGTGTTCGATTACCGCACTCCTTATAGAGCCACTATTAACTTTTTGTAGTCATGTGGGATAATGTTCTAGAACCCCTTTTAGACAGGATACGCGTGAAACGACCAATGTACCTGTCTCCATAGCAACAGGTGAACCTATATATTCACATAGAAGTGGTCAGATGCGAGGCATTATCCTTTAGTTTCTGTAGATCAATAGGCGACTGGAGAACACTATGTTCATCGTTGTTGCGAAGAAAGATTTTCTTAAAGAAGCTGCGATTCTTCTCTTAAGGACATCACTGAGTAGGTCACCTTTGCAGTCGAGGTTCATGTAAATTTTCTCTCCTTGGCATGGATGGCGTCTCTTGTCTTCGAATTTTCAGCTCAATTTTCTTGTCAATAAATCTCGGCAGGTATCCGTTTTGCATGAAGATTTCTTTGAAAAAGTGTAATCCCTCTTCTAGAGCATCAATAGTTGATTTAAGTCTGATAGCAGTCGAGCCAGGAGAAATTCCACTGCAATTCCAACTATTTGTCTGCTGAACCTGAATTGCACATAAGCTGCATCTCAGTAGTAGTTCCTTTAAACAGGCTGTTGGCGATCCGATGCACAACTGCTTTTCGTCCATATATTGACAAATATGATAGACAGTTTGCGTCAGTGAAACGTTGGTAAATAGTTGTTTAGTGTCAAGAGAGAGAGAGCATACTTTTTTTCTGGTGCGTTGAATGGTGGCCACATTGCAAAACTGACTGACTGATAGAATTCAGTCCGCACCAAAGAAAGGACTAGACACATCACACTAGTTACTGACTAGTGTCCAATCAAAGTATCTAATACAGTCCTACGATAGATCAATCGTCAGCCCGAATAGCTACTCAATGGTAACTTCTCTGATTGCACACAGCACTGGGTGACGCGGGTTTAAATCTCAGAGGGGACATGAATTCCTTCAAGGTGATTACAGATACGCCTTGCTGACTGACTGGTGAGTGCCAACTAGCACGAAACCTAGGTCAAGCAAGGCTTCCTGCCGATTGCCTGCAACCAACTAACATCAACTTTGATATCTTGTATGTACAGTCGATGAATTGAAAGGTGTCATGAAGTGAATAGTGGCACATCTGTTTTCTTACAGGTTCTAAAATATTAGCTAATCATTTGGCAATTGAATGGTGTAAGGAGTGTGACGTGTTTAGAAGTTGTTCAGTTTGGAACAGTTAGATCGAGATCGGTCAGATCATCAGCGTATGAAACGAAATTTATTTCTTCCGAAAGAAGCAAGTGTCATGTAAGAAGAAAGAAAAAATAGAGGAGGATGAGGAGAGAGAGAGAGGACAACACTTTGAGGGACACCGGCTTCAGTAAGCAAGGCAGAGGAAGATTTGCCTTTATATACTGTTTACTGCATTCTTCCGGAGAAATAAGAATGCAACCAGTTAACACTGACTGATTGGTTTCAACGTAGAACTTTGCACAGATGTGCAGCAGTTCGAGTTGCCACACTCCTTCCTTGTAGCACACAAAACAAGAGAAGAGAGTAAAGAGAGATAATAAACAGAAATATGAGGCAAAAGGAATAGTAATATCGAAGAACAATAGAATTTTATTGGATATTATAAATCAAAAGGAGTGGATGCATCTGCGCCAGCCATTAGTTTTTACCATCTCGAAGACCCCAACCAGAGAGTCAGGAAGTTTACACCTTCCTACGTGGCTTAAACTAGTTGTTATGGGTTTCGCTGACTGATGATGGCATGTTTTGGTTTGACCACCACCAGCTCTTTTCCAACCTAATTCTATATCCGCTAATATTTCTCGCGGAGGGAGGTGATGATCAGGAATGCGTAACACATGTCCTAACCATCTCAATCGGTGTAGTAGCTTCACAACCTCCTTACCTAGCACTCGACGCCTAACCTTAATATTGCTCATCTTATTATACCACTTAACACATAGGAGAGATAGAACGCAGACATCTATGATCAAAGACAGCTAGCTAGCCTTTTCATGTCTTCCACTTCCAATGGCCAGGTCTCATAGCCATAAAGGAGGATGGCGCGGACTGCTGAGCAATACAGACGCCCTTTTGTCAATAGTCGGATATCACGTCTACACCAGAGATGACGTAGGTTGGCAGATAAATGCGAGACGAGCCTTCTGTATGCTTTGGCTGAGATTTCATCAGAGACCATCCCGTCGGGGAGCCAGTTAACAGCCAGCTCACGATTCGGTTTGTGTCAAGGAAAGCTTATTTAACAAAAAGGTATCTGGGTACATATATACGTGTATACATTTTTTGTATTTGATTGTTTGTTTCTTCTTGTTATTATTTTAGAATAATAAACCTCTGCTGACAAAAGCTGATAACAGTAAATTCGCTTTGCTAGGCCAAATGTTTCTATGTGAAGGGAAACCTGGACCGGTAAGTGAAATAACAAAACAAAAGTGTTTAATTCTTTTTAACTTTATTAGTCATTTAATTGGTGGATGTTGACTAGCAGTGGAATCCAGGATAAAGCGCGTTTCGTCGTATTTGAGACTCGTCAGCTGGATGTACCTGCATTTCTCAGTGAGTGATGATGTTCCCACTGAGGCTCGAGCCCCATGCCCACAGTTTCAAATGTCAAAGCGTTATCCACTAGACCACTTAGGCCACGAGAGCCACCTCTTGTGCAATGGGTCATATTAATTTGATTGAAACTATGGGCACTGCGTTCGAGCCTCAGTGGGAACATCATCACTCACTGGGGAATGCAGGTACATCCAGTTGACGATTCCCAAATAGGACGAAATAAGCATCTTGGATTCCACTGCTAGTCACCATCCACCAATTAAATACCTATTAAATGCCCAGACATCGTCGAAGCATCTGCTTAAGAAGCCGATATGTCAACCTGAGACCGAGCACTTCGGTCCAATCAATCGACGGGAAAATCTAAAATTCAATTAAATTTATTAGTCATTGTTTACTTATCAGTAGAATATTGTCTAAATGCATCTCGTTCTGTATACTTTATACCTCGTCCATCATCAAACGGTGGATTAGACGCATGACAGTGGTTACTTATTAACTATCTAGTGTCCAATCAAAGCATTCAGCACACTCCTCATATTACTTATTATTGTCCCGTTGGGTTACGAGTAGAACGAAATAGAGTGGCCTTCAACACCACGTCTCCACTTTGTTCTATTTTCTGTTGCCCCCTTTAGCTGGTCCCGTGATTGCCCGTAATCCCTCATCCTCTCCTCGCCATACGATCTCCTGCCTGTCACCCTTGGACCTGCGCCCAACTCGTCGTTTACCATTCGAGTGATGGCATGGAGCACGATGTTGTTGGATGATTTCCTCAGCGTGTGTCTGATGCATCTCCATTTTCTTCCGATATATTTGTTGAAAAATAATTTCTTGGTTAGTTTGTTCTCATAGTTTCGCGTTGGTAATTCTTTGTGGCCGACCGGCAATCTGATCTTCAGAATGGAGTTACAGGAGGCAGCTGTGGTGGTTGATCTTTAGTCTGGGAACAAATCAATCAGAACTGGCCAACATAAGCCATCGATATCCAGTCTGGAAATAAACCAATCAGAGTAGGCCTCCGTAAAATAGCTTCCAGTATTTTTGATTGGACAGTAGTAACTAATGTGATGTGTCTAGTCCTTTCTTCAGTGTAGACTGAATTCTATCAGTCAGTCAGGTTTGTAATGTGGCCACCATTCTAGGTAGCTCGTCATCACGGTGCATATTGATTTGATGATAATAGATGGTTGATCATGAATACAGACTGATTGACATATCCTTGATGATATTTTGATTCATGAAGTATTGCGTAAGGCATACTTTTCGGTTGTGTGTTCTTGTTTAAGTAGTGCGGGCTGGGGAACAATTGGTAGGTTGTCGTATAGTGTCGTTGTTGTTGTTGCCATAGTGAAGCGGTATTCGTGATCAGTGCGTCTGTCACTAACTTGGCGTTCCTATTTCAACCTCAGCGTATTGCAAATCACAATGCACACACACACACACTCAACTGTTCACTCTACACTCAGGCTCTATCGAAAGGCGTAGACAGTCAGTGCTGTATCATCGCTTGAGTATTTTGGTGGCTATCGCCTCCGAAAACGTGGTGGCTCCCACTTCCCTGGCAACCTTAGTTCCCGTTCCAATTTTAGTCATCATAATCATCATCCCATTACATAATTATCTATTTTATCGTCATTATTATCATTATTTCTCTCTGAATGTTTTGTATTTATTATTTACCACACATACACACACCCACAGGTCATTGAACTGATTGTCTCTGGTCGACTCAAAGAAGGGAAATTCGATGCAATGATTCGTGAAGCCTTGCATGCTAGATATAGTACTGCAAAGAATCCTGTTGGTTTGGGTGGAGTTATAGTGCAAGAGAAAGGCAAATCATTTTATCATGTCCTTGTAAGTGTAATATTTAACCCTCCCTTCTTTTTCTACCTATATGTGTATATATATATCTTTATTTGGTTGGAGAATTTCATCATGGGCTGACATCAGTTAGAGAACCGTTGAAAAAGCAGCTGAGAGTACTGGACAGCTATTTCATCCACCTAGTTTGGGAATCTGGCTCAGCATGGGTTCGAACCCAGGACCTTCTGGTTACAAGTCATCAGCCACTGGGACCCGATCCAAAGGTGCCAGTCCATGAATTCTAAATTTCGCCAATTCATGCACGACATAGCGTGACCAATTCGCAATGTCTTCTTCGATGAGTTACTGCCTCATCTTCAACCTGCTGTACCCTACTGGTCACGGCTTCCTCTGTAGAACCCCAGGTAACCGCCTACCTAAATAGGGCCAGTCGCTAGTGAGCATCAAATCGATTTTCAAGTATTGGTTTTAGTAGGGATTTTGTCTGATTGGTAGGAGGATTTCATCATGAGCTGACATCAGTTATAGTATCATTGGGAAACCTACCAGGGAGTACTGGGCAGCTGTGTTTCATCCTAGCGCTTGGGGCTGTTCATCAGTACGCACCCACCAGGTTTCGAAACCAGGACCTTCTGGTTACAAGGCGAGCTTGTAGACCAATCAATCAAACAAAATCCCTACAAAACCCATACTTCAAAAAACATTTGTTTACTGTGAAAACACCAAATTTGGTACAATATAGACACACCAGAAAGATGCGCCACACAATAATATTAATAAAACAACATGTAAAAAAGAAAAATAGGTAGAGAATCAATAAAGAAATTTATCTGGGAGGGAAGCAATTATATTTAACAAGATTAAAAAAAATTTGTCAGTTATTGTCAGAAAGGGAAGAAAGAAGAAAATTGCAGCACGTCCGCTATTAGTGATTGCGATTCTTGGCTATATCATCAGACGATAACGTTTCCAGCCAGTGATTCGAGTTATCTCTTGGACTCTAACCAAGGAGCTGTAACGCACCAACTAATGCGCTAACTTGCCAAAAATATCCTTTATCCTTTGGACGCCACGTCATGGGCTGGTCACCTCTCCACTTTTTCCATCCTGTCCGACGACTAGCGAACAGAAGCTGGTACGGAAGCTGACTTTGGAAAAGCCTATGACAGTGCCAGTCGAGAAGTAGTAACTTGGGGACTGCCTCAACAATACAGAGTGCAGGGACGGAAACATTTATAAACCCCGTTCAAGAGCTACTTGGTGGTGTCACATGTTAAGTGTCTTACAATGAAATAGGTCACTGGAATCTCTGGAGGTAAAGACATGATAGAGGTAAAGCTGTCAACTATCACCGACGATCTTCCCGGTTGTAGTAGACAAGGTCATGCGACAGTTAGTGGGGAGTGAAAAGAAAACTGCACGATGAACCGACAAAGAGGCTGTAGATGATTTAGATTTCGCGACTGTTTAATGCGTCATACTGCACAAACTCCGGAGACTTACAAGTAAAGGTCGGCAGCAAACGCAAGATTTCAGAAGAACTTGAAGAAAGCGGAGGTGGTGAGGGTATCCGACCAACAAAATAGACCAGTCATCATCATTGTCAGCGAGAGAGAGATCTTAAGATATTCGTCTCATTCCCTCGTTTTGGCAGCACCGTTTCATCAACTACAAGTAGCTGACTGGCCGGATTCAACATAGAACTTTGCACAGATGTACAGCAGTCCAAGGTGTCAAACTCCATGTAGCACATAAAGCAAGAGAAGGGAGTAAAGAAAGTTTCAAAAGAGAGAGAGAGAGATAATAAACAGAGATATGGGGCAAAAAGAATAGTAATATGGAAAAACGATAGAGTACTTTAATTGGATATAACGAATCACAAAGAGTGAATCCATCTGCTCCATCCTTTGAGAACGATTTTGAGCCATTTCACCAATTATCTCCAGCCTTCATTGGTTTTTACTATCCTGAAGACCCCAGCCAGGAAGTCTACACCTCCCTACGTGGCCGGCTTAAACTAATTGTTATGGATTTCATTGACTGGTGAAGTCATGTTTCGGTTTGACCACCACTAGGTCTTTTCCACTAGAAGGGGCACGAATGACGATGTCAAATCTTTAGCTACGATCGGATCAGGTAAGTGAGATAGGTGTCCATTACTATGAAATCACTTTGGAGATCCATAGAGTTGTTCAACATGGCGAACAAGGTTCGAATTCTCATTACTCATGTCAAGTCATCGCATCCATATGATACGATGACTTGGTTCACGCGTCTCTAGAAGTACTAACAACTGTTGACAGCGAACTTCCATCAACAGCCTCCTTCGCTAGGTATTGAAGATCCGCGATAAGGAGATCCGGAAGGTAGTGAATGAGCCAAGAACCTACTCCGCGAGAAATACCTAGAATAAAATGGAGGCGGATTGGAAACACCCTGAGGAGCCTATTGAGCGGCATCGTACTACAAGCCCTCGAGTAGTATCAGAATTTGAGCTATGGTTTGGGTGTCCGAGTCCGATAAAGATTGTATGAAGCAAGTTGAAAGGGATTGCAGCTCCAAAAGTGTATATTAACGCTGCTGCAGTTTAAAAGCTTGTAGTTGAACCTTGGTTGTGCGGTGGCATGCTGTTGCTTGTTTGTGGTTTTGGTTACAATCAGAACTTGTGTTGGGCTCGGTGTAGTATTGGTTGTGCAGCCTTTCAGCCCTGTATCTGTGTAAACGGGCGCTAATGGAGATGGGTGAGATTGTCTTGCTATCTAATGGCATCCTTTCGGATACCTTTAACTGGGTGTCAGGAGCAGATGGTATTTTTACTGTAAACAAATTTGAGTGGTCGAGGCCGGCTTTCGTGCCTATTAATTCTTCCATGGAATAATGAAATAGAATTTCGGTTCTATTTTGTTGGTTTTGGATCCGAAGTAATGGTGAAGAGGGATAGACAGGGACACATTTGTATGGAGGTGTTAGAGGTGAAATTCTGGGGTCCTCGCCAGATAAACTACAGCGAAAGCGCTTGTCAAGAAAGTTTCCATTGATCAGAAGTGAAAGTCCGAGCTTGGAAGATGATCAGTGACCATAAACTGTACCAACTGACGACCCGCTATGCTTCTGTAGTTGACACTGTTGGCAGTCCCAAGGAAACTTTTGAGTCTTTGAGTTCTGGGGAAATTATGGTTGCAGAGCTGAAACATAAAGGAATTGACGGGAAGGCACCACCAGGAGTGTGGCCTGTAGTTGCGGAGGACCGACTGTTGGTTGGGACGTAAGCGGAGACTGTGAAAATCATCGATGGGCAATGCAGGCCTTCCTTCTTCTAACAGACCTTTTCAAACGGACTGCACACATACGACTACCTGCTGGGATCCAGTGAAGAAGCGATTTTTCTGCCCTAACACTCAATGCTATCCTTACACCTGCGAGTCCTTGCGAACTAACTGAAGAATTTCCTGACACCCTTAAGGTAAATTTCGCAGACTAACCTTGTTAGGCATATGGGGTTAAGTGAGTAACCACACTCAGATCTTGTATGTGTGTCTGCGAAACACAACATCCATCCGTAGCTCGAGACGCCTGAGTTCTGGTTAGTGATGTCTGTTGTCCGATTCGGCATAGGGGCGTGATGTTAAATACACCAATATGAAGTTGGCGGCATGTCTTTAACGCGGATAAAGGCGAATGATGATCAGGAGGGCCTCGTGTGCTTTCGGATGTTTTTGGGAGAGAACCGACTGTAGTGAAGATGTTTTGTTGCACCCCCCCTTATGTCCCAATTGGAGAGCAAGAAACGCAAATTAATATGATGCGCCTATTTTACTCTTACCTTAGTGACATATTTTTGTTTTTTTTTAAAATTTTTATTCTCATTAAAGCCGGAATTCGCTCAGGAACCTCTTGACTCAGGGGATAAAGTTCGTAATTGGATTAAAATGTTTGAAATGGATTCTCCTGTTATCTCAGTCGGTATAGCAGTATCACATGATCCGGTAAGTGTATTGTTTTAAACTGTGACACCAAAATAAAAGACAAATTCAGCGAAGAAAATTTTCTTTATCGACGAAATCATCTTCAGAGGCTATACAGTCGTATTTATGCTTACAAAAAATATAAAGTGGTCTATTATTGAGTAATAGGGGGTGATATAATTGATATAATTACTCAGAAGTGGCTTTAGAAGTGAAAATTAAAAGTTGTAAATGTGTGTTTATAAATTCACTTGCTCGTGGGGAGCTAGTTATATTGGCTGCACAGAGCGCATGCTTTCCAAGTGCATCTCTGAACATTATCCGGAATGGTTAACAAAAGGACAATGAAAGACAATTACTAGCTCAATTCTCGAGCACTTGGTGAACCCAGGCCATGTAGCTCCAACAGAGTCGTCTTTCAAGATCATCCACAAGGTGAAGCCAAATGGTACAAAGGGAGTCAGGTTTCGGCTTTTGTGTATGGTGGAGGCGCTGGTAATTCGTCAATACAACCCTGAACTCTGTATACAGAAAAGTTTGTGCAGTCTCTTATTCTACCTTGGTCTTAACCTCTTCACTAATCGTTCCCTGTAAAAGAGAATTTGATTTTTTTTGTAATTTGTAATTTTACTTTTATTTTGCTTTTGCTTTTATAATTAATTCACTGTTATCAATCTCATATGTTCCTTTTGTACATTTTCACACCCTCTTCACACTTGTTAAGTTGACACTCAACTCTAAGTCAATAGCAATTTTAACCTTATCAAATTTCTTTGTGCTGTTGAGTACTACGTAATTTACAACTTTTAACTTTCACTTCTAAAGCCACTTCCGGGTAATTATATCAGTTATGTCACCCGCCGCTATTACTCGAAAATAGACCACTATATATTTTTTGGTAAATATAAATACGACTGTACAGCCTCTGAAGATGATTTTGTCGATAAAGAAAATTTTCTTCTCTGAATTTTTCTTTTATTTTCTTCATGACTCAATGGGTATTTTCGGTGATGTGACACCAAATTTTTCCTTACGAAAGAAAGTTAGTGCTTTTTCGGTCAAATCTAGTATTCAAAACATCAAGCGCAGTGGATTGATTAGAAAACAGTTTTATTTTCCACCTGGTCTCTTACCCCAGGACCCATTCGGGTTACAAGGCAAGCTCTTAGACCATTCAGTCACTGGGATCGGCTCGATTCACTGGCTAACCCATGAATTCTAACTCATACCAATTCGCGAATTTCAGCTCGTCTGGCACCAGCCATCAATGTCATCGCTGGCGAGTATTTGTCCTCATTCTGGCTCGACCTGTGGGCAGTCGCTAGCGAGTTTCATTTTGTTACAGCATCACGATCTGTCTTTGCATTTTGTGTAGAAGTAAGTGATGAAATTAAGGTTAAGGATCAAGTAATATGCGTCGTAGTCTTTTAAAGTTCGATTCTACTGTGTGTCTATTAATCAAGAGACATATGGGCTGGTGCAATAGGCCATAATGAGGTCTAAACACTTTTCATTTCAGAACAAATCATCCTACTGTGTAATATTTATTACTATTATTACTTATTTAGATTTTCTCGTCGATTGTTTGGACCGAAGTGCTCGATCTCAGGTTGGCATATCGGCTCCTTGTGCAAATGCTTCGACGATGTTTGGTCATGGAACTTGAAGTCAATTAGTGGATAGTGACTAGCAGCAGTGGAATCCACTAGGATGCATATTTCGTCCTATTTGGGACTCGTCACTGAGTGTACCTGTGAGGAGAAAATCTAAATCGAAGCAAATGATTAAAATGACCTGTTTCACAAGAAAGAGGTGGCTGTAGTGGCCCAGGTGGTCTAGTGGATAAAGCTTTGGTGTTTGGAATGATGGGCACTGAGTTCGAGCCTCGGGGGGCGGGGAACACCATCACTCACTCACTCACTCACTCACTCACTCACTCACTCACTCACTCACTCACTCACTCACTCACTCACTCACTCACTCACTCACTCACTCACTCACTCACTCACTCACTCACTCACTCACTCACTCACTGAGGAGTGCAAGTACATCCAGATGATGAGTCCTAGGTAGGACGAAATGCATATGCTGGTAGATCCCATTGCTAGTCACCATCCACCAATTGAATATTTATTACATTTTAAATAATCTTTTGGATAAATTTTTCTTCATCAGGCTCTATAGGTATATGTCCATAGTCGTTTAAAGAATCGTCTAAAACGTGTATATGCGATAGTATGCATTGACGCATAGCACTGAACTGACTGAATGCATCAGATAAATTTTGGGGAAGTGTAAGACAAAATCTATGAATTTATAGGCCAGTGTAGCAGTAGTGCTGGCTTGCTGGCTGGACGTGTTTCTTTTGTGCACGCAGACCTTCAGTTATTTTAAGCAGAATTGTAATAGCCTCTGCTGTGTTTAGAGTATTCGGTATCTATCTAGACGTCTTTGGCAATTTATTTGGTACTCGATAGTGTTAGCTTTATGACGTGTTTTGATCAGGTGATGTATTTTTATCAAACTGTTGATGTGGATATATAGTACACGTTTATATCTAGTCACATCGGCAGGTGTTCTTGAAGACGAAAATGACATAAACTGCATAGAGGAGAGGAACAGTTGAACTGATGGGTGGAAGTAATATTTTAATAGGTCTAACTAAATTTAACATTCAAGTGTTGGTTTGTAGGGATTTGATTTGATTGCCGGTTACAGGATTTCATCATGAGCTGACATTGGTTAGAGAACCATTGAAAAACCAGCTGGGAGTACTGGACAGCTGTTTCCTCCTAGTTTGGGACTCTTCATCAGTGTGCACCCACCACAGGGGTTCGAACCCAGGACCTTCTGGTTACAAGGCTAGAGAGCTCGTAGACCATTAAGCCACTGGGACCCGATCCAATGGCTAACCCATGAATTCTAACTTCTGCCAATTCAAGACATAGCGCGACCACTAGCCCATGTCTTCGGCGAGTATTTGTCCTCACACCCGACCTGTCGTACCCTACTGGTCACGACTTCTCACTAGAACCCCGGTGGGTGCGTACTGCTGAAGAGTCCCAAACTAGAACGAAACAGCTGTCCAGTACTCCCAGCTGGTTGGTCTTCCAATGGTTCTCTAACCAATGTCAGCTCATGATGAAAATCCTGTAACCAATCAAACAAAAACCCTATTGATTTCATTTAGGAAGAAGTAATTTCAGTAGGTCTAACTAAATTTAACATTGTTGATACTTTTAAAACAATTAGTTCCCTTTATGAAACAATAAGAAGACGTAATTTGTCTGAATCGTGTAATGTGTATTTGTGCAACACATTTCGAACAATCTGATCACGCACGGACTTGTCATAGGAATATATATGAAATTAGTAAAGAGTAAAGAGGTGAGAAAATAGACTACTTAGGTCAAGTTAAAAAGACATACTGAAGGTCAAAATAACAGTAAAGATTAATCACTACACCAAATAACAGAGGTAATACTACACCTACCCTGACTGGTATCAAAACAAAGTTTACCAAGGAAGGTTTAGTGTTATAACGAATTGTTATTGAACGCATAAAGGTGGCTTAAACTTTCTAATTGCTAGGGCTTTCACAAACTTTAGGATACGTCCCAAACACGTTTTATAGATAGGTTTAAAAGATCTGTTAACATCAATTTTATGTCCTTCTTTATAATATGTTTCGCATTAGAAGAGCTAGGACTCCTGATCTCACCGTTAATAGGTTCTGAAGATTCCATTTGTTTTTGGAGCCATTTAGGAATATGC
Organism: Trichobilharzia szidati; assembly: GCA_944472155.2. Taxonomy (NCBI): domain Eukaryota; kingdom Metazoa; phylum Platyhelminthes; class Trematoda; order Strigeidida; family Schistosomatidae; genus Trichobilharzia; species Trichobilharzia szidati. Next base: position 8,005,073 of record OX235277.1, read on the forward strand.
TCTGAAGCCAGCACTTACTTGCAGAGACCGATGAGTCCTCCCTCCTATGTATGTGTGTCGACACGTACATTCAAACTGGTAAATACAGTGGGATGTGACATTATTTTTCGGATGTTCAAAGGGCTTAGATAGATATTTTGGCCTTACATTCTCTATTATTATGATATTAGCTGTATAGAAAAGTCTTTTTGACAGCAGCGTTCAGTCTTTGTCTAGTTATCAAGCTGCTTTGATGCCCCAGATAGGGTAGGTAGCTTGATGTACACGTATTTCTTAAGGGCGATACTGTTTAAACAGTATTAATCTTGTCAATAACAATAATTCTTTAACTACCATGGATCGTTAACCGTAGAACTCGATGAAGAAAAAGAAGTTATTCAAAGGTATCACATTCCCTGTTCGCTAAACCTCAGTCTTTAAATATCTCAGTGAGTAATGAGCATCTCTGATCGTATTTTTTCTTTTTTTTGATTAATCTGTTTTTTGTGTTTTTGTCTCTACAGCATCAACTTGGTCTACGATTAGAGCATTTTCATTGTTTCAATCAAGATCAGACCAATTGTGGTCATTGTCATTTTGATACACACGGTCCAACGGTCGCCTATCGAGCATATTTCGCCTTAGCTGAGAAATTAATACGGATAGATCAACCGAAGAGAGGATGTTAGACGGAGAAAACAAAAGGGTTGTGTCTAGTTCTGTGTTTTTATACAGGTTTATTTATATTTATGTTGTATGCAATAGGACAAGATTGTATGATGTATTTGTGTACACCCTACTGTGATCGATCTCTTGATCTGGATAATTTTAGTGTTTTGATTGCCTTTTTCTCTTTTTTTTTACTTGATCCTAGTTTATCTTATTTGAATAATGATTCATATCTGTTCTAGTGATGTGTATGGAATTAGTTTATGTACTTGCTTATTTACGTATGACAAATGAATATTTATTAAAAAAAAAAGACGTTGTTCATTATTGTTAATATTATTCCCTTGGGTTCCGAATAGAATATAAGGGGTCAGCAGCACATCTCCGTTTCCACTGTGGTATGTACTGGCTTTTATTCTGGCTACCTCCATGGTCGCCCATACGCTCTTTCATTCCTTCCTGACGCCGATCTCTTCACCTTGTCATCCTTGGATGCACACCCGACTGGTCGTTTGCCATATGGATTCCACTCGTGAGTGTCTATCTAGGATGTGATTTCACTCCGTGGTGGTCTCCTCAACGTGGGTCCGATCCAACAGTTGTTAGGTGATAAGTTCTTGGTTGGTTCATCTCCAGAGTTCGTTGTTGCTAATTCTTTCTAGCTGGCCGGCCATCTGATCTTCCGTATATGGAGCCAGCGAAGAAGGCGGTTTTTCGTGACGCACGTGTCAAGTTTGTTAACCACATAATAAAATCACTGATATGGCGTTAATGTTGAAAAATCCGTATCTTCTTCTTTATTTTTGAGTACAGTTGGTTTCCACACTGATGATTTCAGATTGATGCGGGTCTGTCGTCCTTTTTGTGTTCGTGGTGCGTGCCACCTTCACCTGAAAAGACACTATCTAGATAAGTGAGAGAAGTGACACAATTCAAATTTATCCCTTTTGGTGATAGTGGTTGGTTGGTTAAGTAACTCCATCAGCTATCTCTTCTCGTCTCGTTAACGATCCCACGCCGGAAATTCACTGTAATTGCTACAGAAACTTCAAAAAAATATGAAATGGTCGTAGAAAATGTCAACAAATACGGTTTGGCTACTAATGTCAGTTGATAATACTACCTAGCTATTTGCATATTTGGAATTTTATTATTGTTATTATTGTTCCTTTGGGCTCCGAGTTGAACATAGGCCTTCAATGGCACATCTTCACCTCGTCCTATATTCTGCGGTCCTCTTTAGCTGATCCCACGAGTGCCCATAGTGTCTGTTCTCTCCATCGCATGATCTCCTCTATGTCACTCTCGGTCAAACACCCAACTGATCGTTTGCTGTTGGGGTTTCACTCGAGAGATGGTTTGCATTGAGTGCGATGTCATTCGCTGGTTTCATCAGTGTGTGTCCAATGCACCCCCATTTACTTCGGGATATTCATTGAGCAATAAGTTCTTGATTGGTTTATTCCCATAGTTTTTTGTTATTGATTCTCTCTAGCCATTCGACTTTCAATATGGAACTAGGGAAATGAGCAGCTGTTGATAAAGGTCTTCAGTAGCCTGTTTTGAATGCTTTCCGTGACGTGAACGTCAAGTTTTGACTTGACATTGGGGTTGAAAATCCGAATATATTGTTCTTTATTTTCAGTGGAGAAAATTTCCAAACAATATACCAGGAAGCAGATTGGTAAATTGTGAACCATTCCTATGTGATTGATAGTACTCAAGAAAAATGCTTATTATTAGAATTGGTAAGATTTAGGAATAGAAATATTGATCTTCAAGTATTGGTTTTGTAGGGATTTTGTTTGATTGCATGGAGGATTTCATCATGAGCTGACATCAGTTAGAGAACCATTGGGAAACCTACCAGGGAGTACTGGACAGCTTTTTCGTCCTAGACTCTTCATCAGTATGCACCTTCCGTGCAATCAAACAAAATCCCTACAAAACCAATACTTGGAAATTATTCTGATGCTCACTAGTGACTGGCCATATTCAGGTAGGCAGTTACCTGGGGTTCTAGTGGGAAGGGTACAGCAGGTCAGGCGTGAGGACAAATACTTGCCGAAGACATTGGCTAGTGGTCGCGCTATGTCGTGAATTGGCAGAAGTTAGACTTCAAGGACCATTGGATCTGGTCCCAGTGGCTCAATGGTCTACGAGCTCTCCTTGTAACCTGACTTCGAAGTCTGGCGGCGGGTGCGTACCGATGAAGAGTCTCAAACTAGGACGAAACAGGTGTCCAGTACTCCCAGCTGGTTTTCCAATGGTTCTCTAACCAATGTCAGCTCATAATGAAATCCCCCATGCAATCAAATATTGATCTCATTGAACAAAGGATATAACAAGTTGGTTTCTGTTTCTCGGATTCTCACCAACATCTCACAACCTTAACACTATATCAAATTATAAGTTACACAGTGGTGTCTGAATATGCTTGTATCACAGTGATATTGTATTATTGACAGTATAAGCAAGATTATTCCGAAATAGCATGTAAGTGGACAAATTATTCAGTGTTAAAAAGGCGCTAACTATTCTTATAATTGAAACAAAATCAAAGTAGCCCCCAAGGTACCAACAGTTCTTGAAAAGGCCTTATTCTTATAAATGCAGTTCCTCGTTTGACAACATCAGCGAGATACTAACACAACGCCTTAGAAATGCGGTAAAGCGAAGAGCATTCCCTGCTGCTGAATTGCGCTGTGTCTTCAAAACCACACCCCTATTTCGCGTTCGGGAGTAAAAGACAAACTGCCTAATTTCGCCTCTTCTATGCGTGTGTATCTGCCAATTTAACTGCTCCTGTGGAGTGAGGCAGTTAGAATAGCGCTATATGAATAGATTTTGTTTGTCCTTTGCTTAACCACCAGGCAGGGTGATGTTCAGAAATCCGACGAGAAACACGCTTAATTGTACGGCCTATCTATCTCATCTTGTGGATACAGAATACAAGATTGATGTTAACAACGCAGCTTTCAGAGTCATTTACCGCATACCAACAAATCTTAACTTCACCTTAAGAGTTCGTTTAGTACATAATGCTGAGACCGTTGGGATCCATATTAAGAAGCCTAGTTTATGTGTCCGAAACAAGTTAGTTTATACACTGTCCTTACCTTGGCCATCTATGTTTGAATGATCCTCGATTTTTTGCAGAAATTTCCTTAATTTTAGTTGATATTCTATTCGCTATGATATTTTTATTCTTATTATAATTTATGCATCTTCAATGAACTGTAATTCCGTTGTGATCTTACTTTACAAATAGATATTTAAAAAAAACACTAATATTGTTATGGACCACTATTCTAGAATATTCTATGTATATAAACATGCATATATAATTGTATAGCCAGAAGAGGAGGAAATTATCGAAAAGGATATTCTTTGCTCAATTATTTTCTGTTTTATAGATGTCTGAATGAATATTTTCGATATATTGAAACAAAATCTTCGAAATACAAGGAGGTTGTATTATCCTGCAAGTATGTTCTTTCTTTCCTCAAAATCAAATTCACAATTTTCAATGTACACAGTTTGAGGAGTGGAATTTCATCAAAGTTTCCTTCGGGAAACCAATTTATTCAGATCAAAACATAGGATCTGCTTGATACGCGTCTATGCATCGTCATCACTGAACATAGCATAGAATGGCAGTCAAACCCTATACCTCAACTTCCTTTATCGACCTCGAAAAGACCTTCGGCAGACAGCGTTGACCGAGAAGTAATTTGGAAACTGCTTCATCAATACGGCGTGAAGTGCCTAAGTTTTTATCATCCTCATTCTACATCTGGCTATATGACAATGCCACGTGTCGGCTGATCCACAACGGAAAACTCAACGAGGCATTCGAAGTGCACACGGCTGGTTGTCTATTTTCACCGATGATATTCTTACATGTGGTGGACTGGATTGTGCAGAAGACTGTGGGGAGCGAGGCGACAAAAATACACTGAAATGACCATTAAGAAGACTAGAAGATATGGATTTCGCTTGTGAATGATTTAATGTTTAGTGTCACACAAACTCGAAGACTTTCACACAGGCGATAACCGACAAACTGACTCAAGAGGCAAACAGCCGACACAGGACTCCAGTTGAACATAGAGAAGACGGAGGTGATGAAGATAATCAACCAACACCAATCACAATCAACAGAACAGATTAAACAGAGGTTCCTTCCTTCCTTCACTTATCTAGGAAGTACGGTTTCAATCACAGGCACTCGGAACGGATGAGGATGTCAAAGCTAGCCAGTCAGAATCGGAAAGTCTACATACGCCTTCATCACCCTGACATCAGTGTGCAAAATCTTCTGCACTCACTCAGTCAGCATAAACAGCCAGATTCGGATTCTATTCAACACATATGTGGCGTCAGTCACCTCTTCTATACGGGTCAGGAACTTGCACTGCGCGTCCGCCACGAAAAGGCTTTCCAACCGGCCACTACAGACTTTCGTCAACAGCTGCCCCCCATATTCGCTGGCACCAGACTGAACATCAAATGGCCTTTCAGAAAGAATTAGTAACAAGAAAGTCTTGCTGGGATCAAACCAACCAAGAGTCGATTGCTCAACAAATATGTAGGAAAAAATGGAGATGGATTGATCAGGCATACGTTGAGGAGACCGTCGAATGACACAGCACGCCACCATTAAGTCATCATCGCTTAAGTGGAATCCCAATGAGAAGCGACAAGTGAGTTGTCGGTGCGAGTGTGACATGGATGAGATCGTGTGAGTTGGAGGACGAGATGATAGAGTTTGGACAATCATAGACCCAGCTGAAGAGGACAGCAGAAAATAGAAGAAAGTGAAGGTGTGTTGTTAAAGCCCCATGCTCCACTCGGAACCCCAGAGAACAATAATGATAATGATACGATAAATGTTAATCAAGAAAGCAAACATATTTCCGCAAAACTATATACTACTGATTGGCTGACATGAGTAGTAATTGTTTGCCATACCATCCACATGAATCAATAATACTGGTGGCTAACAGGATGGAAATGATCTCGAAACCGGATGACCGGTTTTATATGAGTACTATGGTATACAGCTATTCATTTAAATCAATCAGCAGTGTGCGGTTTTACAACATTGGGTGGTGGTCACACGAAAATCACTAATTGGTAGAATTTGGAATTCCATAATGGATAAGATTTTATTTTGATAAAATCACACACAGTGGTGTTATACAGTAATATTAACTGATGACCACCTTTCGAGCACAAACCATTGCCACTCATAATCATATCAAGTTACTCACACAACTTTTTCTTCGTTTATGTAGATGAGTGCAATTGATGATTAGACATTTGAATAAAAATCAGTATGGGATAATGTACGTTCAGAAATAATAATTTGAGTATTATTGATCAATTACAATCAGATGGGAAATAAGACGAGTGTTTTTATAGTCATAATATGAGTAACTTGTTAGAATGTTGTGATGTGCTTGAATTGAAATAGAATTTTGAGATTATTTATTATCCTCCTCTGATTTGACTGGTGGTGATAATATGAGACAAGCTCTTTAGGTTAAAAGACCCGGTGGACCCAATTAAACAAAATAATATAATTTACAAAATACCCTGCAATGACTGCGAGGTCAGCTATATAGGTCAAACTAGTAGATCGGGGGTAATCAGATTGTCGGAACATAAAAATGTAGCTAAGGGGAGAATGGTTGACCCTGAAAAGATAAGTAATTTCGAAAAAAGCTCAGCCATTGCACTTCACACATTAACAAACAACCACACAATAGGGTGGAGGGAGAGGGTTAAAATTCTAAAAACGAATCTAGGTACGTGGAGAGAGAGAGATTGATTACTGAATACTGGTTCATCGAGTCTACACCCAACACAACACATGCAACAGAAATGACTCAATGCAAATACCAGAGATATATATGGAAGATATTATTACCACCAGTCAGTCAAATCAGAAGAGGATAATAAATAATCTCAAAATTCTATTTCAATTCACGTACATCACAACATTCTAACAAGTTACTCATATTATGACTATAAAAACACTCGTCTTATTTCCCATCTGATTGTATTTGATCAATAATACTCAAATTATTATTTGTGAATGTTCATTATCCCATATGGATTTTTATTCAAATATATGATCAACAATTCCACTCATGCATATAAATGAAGCAAGAAAGTTGTGTGAGTAACTTGATATGATTATGAGTGGCAATGGTTTGTGCTCGAAAGGTGGTCATCAGTTAATATTACTGTATAACACCACTGTGTGTGATTTTATCAAAATAAAATCTTATCCATAATGGAGTGATACTCTGCCACAGTGCCCAAGTTTTATACTCACATCAAGAATTTGGAATTCATAGATTGGCCGTTGAATGGTCAACAAGACTGCTTTATAGCCAGATGATCCTGATTTGGAACTCTTATGATGTGTATGTGTATTTCCGATAATTTCCAAACTAATGGGACGAAACAGTTGTGTGCAGTACTCTGTGCTGGTTTTCAATGTTTCTCTGGCTGTGATATCAATCCGTGATCAAAATTGAAACAAATCAAGTTCTGATTAACTAACACGTAGAAATCGATTATACGTAAATATTATAAACACGCATGCTAGTTTAAGGTCATACACTATAAGAACACTGCAGTACACATAAAAGATTGTGGTTATTATTACTTTTCACGACTTTTAAATGTGATTGACCTAATGACCATATATTAGATGGTATCATAATGCATATAAGTAAATTTTTATAACTAGTGCAATGTATCTAGTCCTTTGTTTGTTTGTTTAGTGCAGACTGGATTCTATCAGTCAAGTTTGAAATGTGGTCATACACCATGCTAGGTGGCTCACCATGACGATGCAATTTAAATTGTTGATATTAGATGGTTGGAGGCATGCAGCCAGAGGAATCCTTGCGTGACCTAGACTCCGTGTGCTAGTTAGGCACTCATCCGTCAGTTAGCAAGGTGTTTATCTGCAGTTACCTTGAAGGAACTCATGTTTCCTGTCTGAGATTCGAACCGCCGTCATCTACTGCTGAGTGCAGTGAGAGATGCGTTACCACCTACCATGGTGGCAACATTGAAAACTTGATTGATAGAATTCATTATGCGTAAATTTTATTTTTATAGAGTCTCACAGTGTTATACAGTAATATTTACTGATATAAATATAACTGATATAAATATTACTGTATAACACTGTGAGACTCTATAAAAATAAAATTTACCCATAATGGAATCACACTCTACCACAGTGCCCAAGTTTTATTCTTATATCAATGATAGAATTCAGTCTTCACCAAACGAAGGAATGAATACTTATACATGTCCAAACCAAGTTCACTTTTAACGGTTTGAAAAAATTTGGGCATTAGGTATATGATATTCATTATAATAAAGATTTTTTTATTTCCCATTGAATGAATGAAAAACAAAACGATATTGTTTTTACTGACGTTTCGCTGTTTAATGCTAATAGCTTTATCAAAGTATTATTAAACTAGAACTTACAAAATCTCAGCATATATATAACAAACAGTTAGGGGGTGAGAAAATAGACAAGTTAGGTCAAGTTAAAAGGATATATTGAAAGTAAAAATAGCAATGAAGATCACTAAACCAAATAACAAAGGTGACTGTACATCTGTTATGATATCAAAACATCAGACACTTCAAAGCAACCTTGTCCATATAAAAGACCAAATCCCTAAAGATTCTCTATCTAATTGTGTCTATAAAATAAAATGCTTGGTATGTGATGCAATATACATCGGACAAACATCCCGAGAAATCAAAATCAGAAGAGATGAACACCGTAGAGCATCTGTTCAACCACCGAGAAATCCGACTGAACTAGAAAAACTTGAAAAATCATCAGCCATAGCTTGTCTACATGCTATAGGATCAGGCCACAAAATTGATTTTGACAATATTGAAATAATCCAGAAAAACTTCAGAAATCACATAGAACGTCTAATGTCATCAGAAGCACTTCATATCAAGCGGAATCCAAATTGTCTGAACTGAATAGGAATGATGGACTAAAACAGAATCTGACCTGGTTGCAACACCCGCTTCCTTCCCCCATGAAGTGACAAAGTCAACACGAATATGATATGCAAGTTCACTATGTAAACAAACACACGCTGCTTTTATAATTTTACACACTGATCAAATCCAACAATCCACACTTGGTTTTGTTATCTTTACCAATTGACCAACGTGACAACGAAAAATGCCCCCAGACAGACGAACGCTGATCAAGTTAGTAAACTTTATTTTGATATCATAACAGATGTACAGTCACCTTTGTTATTTGGTTTAGTGATCTTCATTGCTATTTTTACTTTCAATATATCCTTTTAACTTGACCTAACTTGTCTATTTTCTCACCCCCTAACTGTTTGTTATATATATGCTGAGATTTTGTAAGTTCTAGTTTAATAATACTTTGATAAAGCTATTAGCAGCAGTAAGTAGGGAAATGTCAGTAAAAGCAGCAACATCGTTTGTTTTTCATTCATTGGGAAATACAAGGAAACCTTTATTATAATGAATGAATACTTACACTACAGAGGAGGTTAATCGTTAGCCCGAGTAGCTGAGTAGCAACGGGTCTCTGACTATAGGCTAAACTGGGTGAAGTGGGTTTGAATCTCAGTTAGGAGATATGAGTTCCTTCTAGGTTGCAGGTAAACGCCTTGCTGACCGACTGATGAGGGCCAACTAGCCCAAAGCCTAGGTCACGCAAAGCTTCCAACCTACCTATTGCCTCGAACTATGTAATAACATTGACACTATATATTATTATTGTTCCTTGGGGTTCCGAGTGCAAAATAGGGCTTCAACAACACATCTCCGCTTTCTGTTATTTTCCGCTATCCTCTTCAACTGGGTCCATGATTGTTCAAACACTTTCGTCTCCTCCTCCAACTAACACGATCTCCTCCATGTCACACTTGCACCGACAACCCAGTCGTCACTTCCCATTGGGATTCCACTCAAGTGATGATGGCCTAATGGTGGCTTGCTGTGTAATTCGACGGTCTCCTCAACGTATGCCGGATCAATCTACATTTTTTCCTACACATTTTTTGAGCGATTGACTCTTGGTTGGTTTGATCCCAGCTAGAGTTTCTTGTTACTAATTCTTTCTGAAAGGCCATTTGATGTTCAGTCTGGTGCCAGCGAATATGGGGGGCAGCTGTTGATGAAATTGTGTAGTGGCCTGTCGGAAAGCCTTTTCGTGACAATCGCGCCGTGCAAGTTCCTGACCCGTACTGAAGAGGTGACTGACGTCACATATGCTGGCTGAGTGAGTGCATAAGATTCTGCACACTGATGTCAGAGTGATGAAGGCGTATTTGGACTTTCCGATTCTGGTTGGCCGGCTGACTTTGACATCCTCATCCGTTCCGAGTGCCTGTAGTTGAAACATTGATAGTGCTTACCACTTCTATCCAGACGGAGGTGATTTAAACACTGGACGGCTTTTTCGCTCATTTGGACCCAGTTCTTCATCCCTGGTGTATGCGACCGGTTCGGCTACGGTCAGACAGTCGAATCAGTTGAAACCAGCCGATTTCTGGCTAGTTACTTGATTGAACTGGTCATGGCATAAATTAACTTAACAGTTTTCAATGTACACAGTTCGATAAGATGAAATTACACCATAGTTCCCTCGCTAGCAAGTACTACCGGTTGAGACATATGAGATGTATGCAACTACTTATCTCATTCAATCAGTAGTATATAGACAGTTTTATGCAAATTCGCTTACTGTTTTGCTTACGATTTATGGCATGAATAACTTCGTTTGTAAGGAGAACTACGGTGGAGTTTCACCACTCGAACTGTGTAGTTTGAAAACTGCTAACTTATTTGGTAATTATGAATTTGTTTTAATCCAATCAATGCCCAATAGATCCAAATCATGACGGCATCTGGTAAGGTAACATAAATCTTTTAAGTTTTTTTTCAAAATGAATTAAATATCACGAGAGGGATTTCACCAACAGGGTTCATAATATCTCCAGAAGCAGCTTTAACAGTGTGGCACTTAGTGGAAACTGGAGAGAATTCTGCCTTCTTCTCCTTTGAGATAAAAGAAAGTGGGGGTGAAAATCTCTGCACTTGAACAGATCATTTCTCCGAGTTTTGCACAGATAGTGCCTTCACTAGATTTTGATGTATTACTGGAATCCAGATTATCAGTCTGATGATTAACATCAATGTTCATAGATGCATTGAAGGACGAGTGTGTGTGCAGATAATACTTCATCAATTGATAAATTACTGTGTACTTCTATGACTGATTGCGTAATTGAATCAATCATCTAGGCATGAGGATAACTAAATGGACTTAGAATATGCAGATGACATAGTCCTGTTAGGGGAGGATGCTGACAAAATGCAGAGTCTTCTGAACACCTTGAGCAGCAATCTTCGTATGTTTGGTATACGATTCGCCCCTGTAAAATGTAAGATGATTCTGCAGGATTGGACTACGTCAACTGCTAGCTTAGTGATAGAGAGTGAAGTGATAGAACATGTTGACCACTTCACCTATTTGGGAAGTTGTATCAGCGCCAACGGACTGATTGGCGACGAAATCTCAGCACGGATCCAAAAAAGGTCGAGTTGCTTTCGCTAACTTACACCATCTCTGGCGAAGGCGTGACATCCGGCTATCAACCAAGGGACGTGTGTACTGCTCATCATCAGTTCGCTCCGTCCTTCTCTATGGCTCTGAAACATGGTCAATACGAGTTGAAGACATGAAAAGGTTGACTGTTTTTGATCATAGATGTCTACGATCTCTTTCTCATGTTAGGTGGTATAATAAGGTAAGTAATGTTGACGTTAGGCGTAGAGTGTTGGGCAAAGAGGGAAAGTCAATCGACAAGGCTATAAAGTCACATAGATTGAGATGGCTAGGTGACGTGCTGCGAATGCCTAACCATCGCCTCCCACGACGGACGGTCATTACTAACTGATATAGGTGCATGTTGGAAAAGAGTAAGTGCTGACGAAACAAAAACATGGCCTCATCAATCCATGAAATCCTTGACAGTTAAACTGAGTCAGGTAGGGAGGGAGATGCAGACTTCCGGGTTGGGGCCCTCGAGACTCCGAGAATCAATGGCTGGAGACAATTGGTGACATGGCTTAAAATCGTTGTCAATGGCTTACGCAGATGTATTCAGTCTCTGTAATCTTTCATATTCCTTTCTACCATTATTCATTCTGTTTCACTCTTATACTTGTTAAAACTCTATTGATTGATTCTCTTCACTCATCTTCTTGTCTACCTTTATGTGCTATTTGGAACGTGGCAACTGGAACTGGTGCACTTCGGTGCCAATTTCTATGTTGAATCCAGACAGACAGGAATGACTACAAAGGTAACACGATTTCATCATGAGCTAACATCGGTTAGAGAACTATTGGAAAACCAGCCACAGGGAGTACTGGACAGCCAGCTGTGTCTTCATCCTAGTTTGGGACTCTGCTTCAGCGGTACGCACCCACCACAGTGGTTTGAACCCAGCACCTTCTGGTTACAAGGTTGGCGGGCTCGTAGACCATTCATCAGCCACTGGGACCCAATCCAGTGGCCAGCCCATGACATCTGCCAATTCATGATATAGCGTGATGACTAGTCAATGTCTTCACACCGGACCTGCTGTACCCAACTGGTCATGACCTCCCACTAGAACCCCAGGTAACTACCTACCTGAGTAGGGCCTATCGCTAATGAGCATCTCATTGATATTCAAGTTTTGGTTCTCTAACCAATGTCAGCTCATGATGAAATCCTGTAACCAATCAATCAAATCCCTACAAACCAATACTTGAACAACAACTTTATTATACAAAATACAGGGTACATATATCACTTACACATTGACGGAAATTTAAATCCTAAATAGATAATCGATATCTGACTGATATTATTAATATTACTACATATATATTACTATTGTATGCATATCTCGATTGATTTTTTGTCTGCAAATGAACTGTCTGTGCAAGTATGTTAAACTTGTTTCTGTAGATATACTTAATAAGGAATGACTTTGGGCTGTGCGCAGTTGAGCTGATTAGAAGTCAACGAACGAAATAAACGATCATGTGGTGCCATTTTATTATTCTGCAAAAACCAACATTATTCTTGTTTTTATTCAAATCCAATAAAGGGGGATAAATGTATGAAATTTATGATTTTAGATTATGTTGTTATTAGCTTTGAACAAAGCAAGATCTACGGTACCATCTTTTGTTTCATTGCCTTCTCGTCAGCTGCTTACAGGCCAAAGACATTATTAAATGTATCTACAAAAACAATTTGACATACTTGCACAGAGTTCATTTTAAACAAAAATCAATCGATCATTATACGCATACGCCAATAATATATATATATATATATATATATGCAATATTAAACACAATTCCGAACAATAATAATCATACAAAATGGAAATGTTTCAGCATTACGCATTCAGATGAAAGAGATGAAAATATCCAGTTACCAGGTTGGCAAAGAAAGACTGATAACCGCTTCTTTCTGAACGCATAAATCATGTTTCAGGTGCTTGATGGATATGGCTTCAGCGAACGTGAGGAGAATTGAGCTCTTTCGCCTATTGATAATTTTGAACGATCTTACGACATCCACCTCATGACCCATGTCAAGGAAATGCCTGGCGATGGCACTGTTTAAAGCATTTCTTCCCTTTAGACGTAAGCTTTTTGGTGCATGTTCAGAAAATCGTAGATATGCCCTTCTTCTTTCTGTCCTTCCAATGTAACTGCTCCCGCAGATACATTGTAAATTTGTATATACAGTTGGAATTGTTAACATGAGAAGGATATCTATCGATTTTTGATTGCACCAAAGAGCAAGTTGTTCGATAGACGGGAACGAGCTTAGCTGCAGGATAGGCTCTGGCTAGTGATGTATTCAGTCTTCTATTGATCATCGCTGCAATGTTTTCGCCTTTATAATCAAGCTCAAAGTAGATTAGGTTTTTTACTACTGTGATTTGTTTTTCATTTGTGACTTCACATCTTCCATACTTGTTGATGAACCTTTGGGGATCAACATTGCTCTTCAATGTCTTTTCAAGAAACTCAAATTCTTCCTCTAATTTTTCCATAGAGCATATTCTCCTCGCTCTATAGTACAGAGTCTTGACTAGTCCACGGTTAAAGCTATTTGGACAAAAACTATTAGAATGTAGATATTGTCCTTTCCATGTAGGCTTTCGATAAACTGACTTCTGAAGACTACCGTCGAATAAAAGAAAACTTGAAGAGAAAGGGTTACAACAAGATTTTCGAGGTTAACTTAATTACTAGAATATTGTTAATACACAAATGAGATATGAAAAAACAACTCTGTGAGTTAGGCTCATGTAGTGAAATAATTGATATAAAGATAAAACTTGGTCACTGTGGTGGTAGAGTTTAACTCCATTATTGATAAGATTTTATTTTGATAAAATCACACAGTGAAGTGTTATACAGTAACTTCATGCATTTGTTCCCCTTGATTAATTTGAGTAAAGCAAGAACGATTGTGGTTTGTGCAGAATAATCTGGTACCATCATTGCTTTTTTCGTTGGCATCTCATCAGCTCAGCTGCCTGCTTACAGCCTAAATAAATTATAAGGTTTATGTGCAGAAATGTTTTAACATATTTTCAAATTTTACAAGATGTCAGTTGACAGAAATTACCACTCTCTCTAAAAAACCTTCGACGTATTACGAAATCACATACTGAATCAACAGAATCTCTGATTTCAAAATTGAGAACTGAAGCCTGATCCTTCGATGGTGTCGTCAATAGTTTGAATATAGTATGCCGGATCAAATTTATCAATTTCATTCAAGAGCTTCAACAGAAAACATGTGCAAATTTTTATAAAACTCTGTCGAAATCCCTGAAGAAGGAGAAACTATATCACGTCTTCCCAGAAAATCCTGAGGAGTTTGTGTATAATCTATCGAGTCTGAATTTAAGCCACACTGAAATGGAAGCGCTTTCCTTCGGATTTAACTTCCCTATCCCGAATAACTTTGTTAAAAGAACCGATGTTGCAGCTCAATTCGAAAACCTTTTCTATCAGCTGAATGACCTTACCCCAGTTGATGAGGACAAGAAGAGCTGGTTCAAATCTAAGCTGTACCGAAAAGCCTACATCCCATGGGAACAAACTCTTATAATAGTGCTATTACCGGGCATCTCCCTGATACGGGTCATCAGGTGGAATACGCGAAACCCCTTTAAAATTATCAATAGACAAAAGAGCTCGATTCTCCTCAAGTTTGCCGAAACAATTTCTATCAAACGCTTGAAACCCGATTTATGTGTATGTTCAGAAAGAAGCAGTTATTAGTATTTCTTTGCCCTGCCTGGTAACTGGACGTCTGTATTCCCTCATTTGATAACGTAATCTTTGTCTTTAACCTCATCCCCCTTTTATAATCTGCAATTTTGCTTGTCTCTTGTTTCAATAATTTGAGTTGAACTCAGTACATTGTTACCTAATTTATTAGTCACTCTGCATCCCCTTACACATCCCTCGTCTTTATTACGTAACCAACTCCTTTGCCATTGTATGCATACATTTATTTTGTTTAAACTTGAACTGCCTGTGTGAAAACTATATAAGCGTAATTTTCTGAGCACTGTACACTAATTGCAGAGTCTTCTGAACATCTTGAGCAGCAATCTTCGCATGTTTGGCATGCGATTCGCCCCTGTAAAATGTAAGATGCTACCACAGGACTGGACTACGTCAACTCCTAGCTTAGTGATAGGGAGTGAAGTGATAGAACATGTTGACCACTTCACCTATTTGGGAAGTTGTATCAGCACCAACGGATTGATTGGTGACGAAATCTCACCACGGATCCAAATAGCTCGGGCTGCTTTCGCTAACTTACACCATCTCTGGCGTAGGCTTGACATCTGACTATCAACCAAGGGACGTGCGTACTGCTCAGCAGTTCGCTGCGTCCTTCTCTATAGCTCTGAAACATGGCCAATACGAGTTGAAGATATGAAAAGGTTGACTGTTTTTGATCATAGATGTCTTCGATCTCTTTCTCACATTAGGTGGTATAATAAGGTAAGTAATGTTGACGTTAGGCGTAGAGTGTTGGGCAAAGAGGGAAAATCAATCGAAGAGGCTATAAAGTTACATAGATTGAGATGGCTAGGTCACGTGCTGCGGATGCCTAACCATCGCCTCCCCCTAATGACGGGCATTACTAGCTGATATAGGTGCAGGTTGGAAAAGAGTAAGTGGTGGCCAAACAAAAACATGGCATCAATCAATCCATGAAATCCTTGACAGTTGAACTGAGTCAGGTAGAGAGGGAGGTGGAGACATCCGGGTTGGGGCCCACCCTCGGGACTCTAAGAATCAATGGCTGGAGACAATAGGTGAAATGGCTCAAAATCGTTGTCAATTGCTTATGCAGATGTGTTCAGTCTCTGTAATATTCAGTCTCATATTCCTTTCTACCATTACTCATTCTGTTTCACTCTTATACTTGTCAAAACTTTATTGATTCTCTTCACTCATTTTCTTGTCTAACTTTGTGTGGTATTTGGAACGTGGCAACTGGAACTGCTGCACTTCAGTGCCAAGTTCTATGTTGAATCCAGAGAGACAGACAATTGCAGAACTTCCTGTCACCTGTCAACTGACATCATGAAAAATTTGCAAGTATGTTAAAACTTTTCTGTACATAAACCTCATAATTTACTTAGGCTGTAAGCAGCTGATGAGAAGCCAACGAAATAAAGAATGATGGTACCATCTTGTTATTCTGCACAAACCACTGTTGTTCTTGCTTTATTCAAATTTATAGAGTAACATTGTGCTCGAGACTTGGTCATCAGTAGGCATTACTGTAGAACACCACCACTATGTGACTTTTATCAAATAAAAATTTTATCCATAATGGAGTCATATATAGTGAAAATTATTACAGAATTCAAGTTGGCTTAATTTGTAGAGGTCAAGTACAAGTAACTGCATAATAATAGCATTATTACTATTAATAATTCATTAAAACAATTAGTCCCTTTGATAAATTTGAAAAAGGCATTTAGAAGACAAATTTCGTGAGATGATATCGTCATTTCGTAGTTTCTTTACAACCGCTTTACAACTAACATGCTTAACAATAATAAAATAAAGTTCGTGACAATTACTCAGTTAAATAAAAAACACAAAAGTACATACTAATGACCAATCACATTTAAATAGGTTGTGTAGTACATGGTAGGCGAAGATTGAAGTCTATTGATTTTTGTACACACAGTTTAGGCTGTATGGGATTAATCCAAAGTTCTTTCATCACCTTCAATAACCAACCTTGAATTAGAGTTATGTGATGAAATAATTGTGAAACAGTCATTAATATTGATTTTGTGACCTGACATTAATAAGTGCTTTGCAATGGATGATGCTGGATTTCTATTCAGATTAATAATTCCATTGGGATTTTCTATATGATTTAGTAACCGTTTTGGAACATGTTCTTTTCGATGACATTGAAACATTCTATTGGTCCTATCTATATGGGTGTCACCGTAGCTGCAGGTGAACTTGTAGATACAGTTTGAAGTAGAGTCCACAGAATTTCTTCCTTTAGTCGTAGGTACAGGAATCGAAAATGTTCGGCAAGTTAGAAAAAGAGATGTGCCATAGAATGTGCGTTTGATGGCTGACCGAAGTCTTTGAGCTATCAACTGCATAACTGGTCACCCTTGAATGGAAGTTTAATAAAGATAGCTTTCGTTGGTACAGAAGCTGTCTTTTCGAGATGTGGTCTTTCTTTACTGTGACAAGTGATTAAATTTTCCGGATAACTATTAGCTAATAAAACTGAATGTATATGTCAAAACTTATTCTTCAATGTGTCACTCGTGCATACTTTTTGAGCCCTTGAGAACGAACATTTCACTAGGGAACGTTTATACTGGATAGGAACAAAACTGCTGAAATGAAGATATTGTCCACTCCATGTCTGTTTACGAAAATTAGATCGCTGAATCGTTCCATCATCTATCCTGGTCATTGCAATATCGAGGAAACCGAGTTTGTTATTCGATTCGAGTTCGGAAGTCACTCGGATATTTGGCTGAATATGATTAAACAGAGTAATAAAGTTTTCAATTGATTTACTATTATTACCAATAATGGACTACATGACCTATTTAGAAATATGATTGGTCATTAGTATGTACTTTTGTTTTTTATTTAAATGTGTAATTGTCATGACCTTTATTTTATTATTGTTAACCATGTTAGTTGTAAAGCGGTTGTAAAGAAACTACGAAATGATATCATCTCGCGAACTTTATCTTCTAAATTCCTTATTCATATTAATAATTCGTTTTATTCCTAAACATTACTTATAATACAACATGGAATTCTATACATTTCGTACAATATAATAAAGGCATTTTTTTGTATTTGCCAATGAATGAAAAAGAAAACGATATTGTTGTGTTTTACTGACGTTTCGCTATTTAATGCTGCTGCTAGTAGCTTTATCAAAGTATTATTAAACAGGAATTTACAAAATCTCAGCATATATATAACAAAGAGTTGAGGGGTGAGAAAATAGACAAGTTAGGTCATGTTAAAAGGACATATTGAAAGTTAAAATAACAATGAAGATCACTAAACCAAATAACAAAGTTAATAGTACATCTGTTATGATATCAAAACAAAGTTTACTAACTTGATCATCGTTCGTCAGTATGGGGTCATTTTTCGTTGTCTAACTGGCCAATCGGTAAAGATAACAAAACTAAGTGCAAATTGTTGGATTTGATCAGTGTGTAAAATCATAAAAGCAGTGTGTGTTTGCATAGTGTACTTGCTAAACACATTTTGTCACTTCATGAGGGAGGGGGTTGCTGTAACCAGGTCAGATTCTGTTTTAGTCCATCATTCAGACTATTCAGACAATTTGGATTCCACTTGATATGAAGTGCTTCTGATATTAGACGATGTTCTTTGTGATTTCTGAAATTTTGCCTTGTAACCGGAAGGTCCTAGGTTCGAACCCCAGTGGGTGTGTACTGCCGATGATTCCCAAACTAGGGTGAAACAGCTGTCCAGTACTCCGTAGTTTTCAATTGTTCTCTAACTGATATCAATCCGTGATCAACTCATAAAAACAAAACTAACCCTTACAAACCAATCATAGAAGATTTCAATATTGTCAAAATCAGTTTTGTGTCCTGATTCTACAGCGTGTAGACAAGCTGTGACTGATGATTTTTCAAGTTTTTCTAGTACAACCGGATTTCTCGGTGGTCGATCAGATGCTCTACGATGTTCATTTCTTCTGATTTTGATTTCTCTCTGGCGATGTTTGTCCGATGTATATCGCATCACATTCCAAGCATTTTATTTGTTAGATACAATGAGATAGAGAATCTTTAGGGATTTTGTCTTTTATATGGACAAGGTTGCTTTGTAGTGTGTGTGTCTGATGTTTTGAAGAAAACTCTGTTGTCGAGCTTATTGAGTACTCTTCTGATATCGTCTGAAAACCTTTATTATAATGAATATCATATACACAATGCCCAAATTTTTTCAAACTGTTAAACGTGAACTTGGTTTGGACATATATAATTTCGTACAATATTTCCTCTAATTTTCTCAAAAACACCAAAATACATTACAGGGTATAGGTATCGAAAATTAACACTTTAGGACTGGGGAAGCATATGCTCTGAATGGCCTGGAGAACAGCTGAAGTCAAAAGCCTCGATAAACTTTAGGTGGTAAATAGCCAACTTTTCTACAACAAAATACCTTTATTGATAAAACCCGCGAGTACTGGTTTTGTAGGGATTTTGTTTGTTTGGATGGAGGATTTCATCATGAGCTGATATCAGTTAGACGGCAAAGTTAAACTTTAGACACCAGTAACTACCAATCAGCAAACGACCTTGAACGGACCAATCACATGAAAGAGGCGTTTGTGATAACTGGTAATGTATATTTATAGAAGAATGCATAAAAAATAGGATAAAACAGTTACAATGGGTATCTTTACCGAAAATGGGACAGAAACATTTCCCAATTCAGCATCGGACTGTCAACAGAAAAGTCGCACCACATTCTATACATATATTCATCTAAATAACTATAAATGAGATCCTTTTGGGATCCATTTATAGCCCTTTTCCGATTTTTCAACCCGCCCCAAAATCCTTCAATTGAATTCGTATGAGTCCCAGTAACAGGACCCACGAAATCATTTGAGTGGTTCACACTATGGTGAATGTAACCCATAGATATCTCTGACAATGAATCGTATAAACCGATAACCCAAATGTTGTTTGCTCTCTGACGACCACGATTATATTTCTTCTTTACCAACAATGTCTCATACAAATGTATAAAATATGGTATAGGGAGAGATGCGATCTAGCAAAAACAGTTCCTATGAAATATAACCCTCTCTAATACTAACTCGCTTCCAGCATATTACACAACGATGTACAAAACCACCAGTTGACCTAGTATAGCTTTTTAGAGTCATCACACCACCACACGAACAACTTCTCTCCTTTCGAAGCAAGCCTAAGTCTAGGCAATACTGAAAGACACTATCCTTCTCGAATTGCAAACTTAACCTTGTAAGGACACGCAGTGAAATCAATCAAGCGCTATACAACATTGAACTACGTTCGTTAATCTCATTGGATAATTTGACGTCGTTCGCTGATTGGTAGTTACTGGTGTCTAAAGTTTAACTTGGCCAGTTAGACAACCACTGTAAAACCTGGGTGTACTGGACAGACATTTCGTCAGCCTGGTTTGGAACTCTTCAACAGTACGCAGCCACCGGGGCTCGAACCCAGAACCTTCTGATTACAAGGCGAGCTTGTTCGAACCCCGGCGGGTGCGTACTGTTGAAGAGTCCCAAACCAGGCTGATGAAACAACTGTCTAGTACTCCCAGGTTTTACAGTGGTCGTCTAACTGATGTCAGCTCATGATGAAATCCTCCATCCAGAAACCACAAAATTGATAAAGAAACAGCTTCCAAGACTGTCGAAAGAACTTGTTACGTGTGTATATTGTAATAGGCTGGGGGTTAGATGTCCCTAAATATAGGTCTGTGTGCCTCTAAGTGTGGAGCGACAATTTATTGTTACTATTATCCTATCTTAGTAATTCTTATGTGATAACATGATTAACTAATAATAATAATAATTTGCTTTATTCCATAAACAGTACTTGTGATACACAATGGAATTCTCAGCATTTTGTTTACTACAGTATTGCATCCAGTTAGTACATTATCAATAAAAAAATCCTACATAGATTAAGGAAATCTCAGTTCATTATTACAACAACATATTGGCATGTCGGTAGCAAAGCCAAAGTTGAACAGTGTTTGAAGGTGTTAGAAAAGTAGGTGCTATCATATTTATTGGCGTAAGCGAGAGAAAGAAACAAAGCAGCACATAACGGAAAATCAAAGAGAGAGAGAGAGAGAAAAGGAAAAGAAAGAAAGAAAACACTGTACCTATAAATGATATGAGTTGGAAAGACGAGATCCAGTTGTTCTACTGACCATTTAATGAATTATAGGTGTCACACCTGATGCTTTCTTTATCGCACAGAACACGAGCTAAGTAGGGTATGGTTGAGTTCTTGTACTTGCTAGTGCGAGCCTATAGCTTTCTATATAGGCTTCTGGTTTTGCCTGATGAGATACAAGGGGAGAGTTGTGAGTGAAGAGGTTGGTGTGAGTTAGATAAAATGGATTTGGCCCATTTTTCACATGAGTCCATGTGCCTGTCAACCAGAATATTGACAAGCTGGTTAAGTGGCACGTTGCTTACCCTGCTGACAACCTTTAACATCCTGCGTAACAAGGTGTAGTCTTTCTTCAGTAGCCCGGGAAAAACTAAGGGGGAACAATAGAGAATAATAGGCAGAATGAGAGAGTTAACGAATTGTGGGAGTGAGGATTGGATTATACCAGAATGTTTTAACTTCTTGATGTAGAAGGTGAGACGGAATATTTTCTTAGAAAACTAAGAGTAGCGTTAAGTATTATCCTCAGTACTTTAATAGTACTGAGTACCTCACCACTTTGTTAATTTTGCTTGATATTCCAACTTCTCTTCCTTTATGTGAATTGGATTGACAAATGAAAATGGGGTCAAATAATTCGAAATGTGTTGTGCAATTACATCAAATTTTATTCATATGAGCTGCTTTTAATAAAAGACAAATTCAGCGAAGAAAATTTTCTTTATCGACGAAATCATCTTCAGAGGCTGTACAGTTGTATTTATATTGAGTAAAGGGGGTGACGTATTTCATATAATTGCTCGAGAGTGGCTTTAGAAGAAAAAAAAATAAAAGTTGGAAATTATATGGTACTCAACGGCACAAAGTTAAAAATCTGATAAGGTTAAATTGCTATTGAGTGAGAATAAAGGGAAGGACTAGTGAAGAGGTTAAGACAAAAGTTGAATAAGAGACTGGACAAACTTTTCTGTATACAGAGTTCGGGTTTGTATTTACGAGTTGCCAGTGCCTCTGCCATACACAAAAGCCGAAAGCGGACGTCCTTTGTACCATTTGGCTTCACCATGTAGATGACCTTGGAAGACGACTCTAGTGGAGCTACGTGCCCTGAGTTCACGAAGTGCTCAAGAATTGACCTAGTAATTGTCTTTCATTATCCTTTCGCTAACCATGCCGGGTAATGTTCAGAGATGTGTTTGGAAAGTGTGCGCTTTGTGTGGGCAGCCAGTAAAACTAGCTCCACAGGAGCAGCAGGTGAATTTATAAACACACCTTGAGGTGGCCCAAGGCGGTCAAAACGCTAACCAAAAAATATTTTCATATAACAATTTAACTACTCATAAGTAGGACAGAAGTTTGAACCAAATAATTAATTGGAATGAAGTGAAAATTCCCATTTACGCATTTATGAAAAACAAAAGAAAGTTCCAGGAAAGGATGTTCGTTTCAATAAGTCCCTTTTCCGGTTCTACAATTATACATCTGTATAACATCAGCGTTTTTCTTAAATAATATTGAGTGGTTAAGAGAGGAGTGGGATTTATACAATTCAAGAAGGATGCATAAGTTATAATGTAAGCACAAAAATTGCAATACTATATGGAACAGCAGATAAAATATGTTGAAAACTTATGTAATAAATTAAGGATAGTTAAAACAGTGGTCATGGCGAAGGTACATAAAGAGTTTGGACCAACGTTTTCTTTTGCATACATAAATTATGCTTCGGAATGTGGATGCCAATAGCTTCAGAAATATGTAAGAGACGAACACTCTTGAGGTAAAGTTTCGGTTAGTCAGAATATGGCAGATGACTTTGAAAGCCACCCTGTCAACATAAATTTTGCTTTTAGTATCCGCAAGAGATGAATTAGAATGGAATTCTGAATAGTGATTGTTTATGCTTTGTTGGTGTTCAGGTATCCAACGATAAACACACCTAATTGTACGCCATATTTTACAAACTAGTTCTACAGCAGCAGTTAAACTGACAGGTACACATAGAATAAACAAAATTAAGTAGCTTGTCTTTAACTTCCGAACGTAAAACAGCGGTGGTTCTGGTGGGGAGGGGAGCGTTATTGAATGCTCTTTTTACCACCGTATTCATTAAGAGTTGAAAAGGAAGGAGTGCTGAACACTTGTTTCCTTCTAGTTTGATAGTTTCAGTAATATACATCTGGCTAATGAGGCCAGTTTATCGACTCTGTCGGAATTCAGTGACTCATGTTCACCGACGCCATTCATTAGAAGTAGCGATATACCGCAAATTCATAGAAGTTAAGTCGATAAATCTCTACCCAGAAGATAAATGGTTAATGAATTGATATCTTAAATTGAATGTTTGTCTCTGTCTGGATTCAACATAGAACTTGGCATCGAAGTGCAGCAGTCCGAGTTGCCACGTTCCAAAGAGCACACAAAGGTAGACAAGAAAATGAGTGAAGAGAATCAATAGAGTTTTGACAAGTATAAGAGTGAAACAGAATGAATGAGTAATGGTAGAAAGGAATATGAAAGATTACAGAGACTGAATACATCTCCGTAAGCCATTGACAACGATTTTGAGCCATGTCACCTATTGTCTCCAGCCATTGATTGATTCTTAGAGTCCCGATGGCGGGCCCCAACCCGGAAGTCTGCATCTCCCTACCTGACTCAGTTTAACTGTCAGGGATTTCATGGATTGATGAGGCCATGTTTTTGTTTGGCCACCACTTACTCTTCAAAATATTTCAATAATTACATTGACTTTGCAAGTAAATTGTCTGGGGTGTCCACAGTTCCCAGAAATATCATTGTTGATAAGACTGCGATTCACAGGAGATATTAATAGTGAGAATATATCACAACTACTGAGAAGTTCCTTCAAAAGGACTTTTAATGCAGCTAAATTCTGCTGTTTATTCGCTAGCTAACTAATAATCACTTCAAGAAATAAAGACATTGGCACACAGTGAAGTAAGTTCATCTTCGAGTTTCCGAACACCCCCATCCTTGGTTTGGCAAAGGTCCGAATGAAGCTCTACACAGGTCATTACTAGCTCATCTTGTGGACACTGGACGTCAGGTTGACTCTATCAACAAAGCTTTCAAAGTTATTTATCGTATTTCCCTCAACCATGGATGCTTGCATTTTCTACAAGTATGACTTTTACCTACAGCAGTGGCAATCAGAATTCTTCTGACCAAGCCAAATCTGTGTGTGTGTTCAAATGTAATTTGTACAGCCCCTTTCTTCTTTACCTTGGCCAACTAAATAATATTGCAATAAGTTGTACAAACGATTTCATTCCTTCCTCCTCCCTTGTAACTATCTTTTGACTTCGGTATTTTATTATGATTGCAATTCTAGCCAGTTCAATTAACTCCTTTTTGTATCTTATGTAATTCTACTTAGTCACCATCGCTATTTTACAAGTTTCTCGATTATGTAATAACTTGTAAGCTAACAAATAAACTCATCCTTGAATCTTATAATCAATTATTTTCATCTCTCCCTCCTCCGAAACTTAGATATCTTTTTGCTAACTTCTGATGGTCAACTGTTTTGATGACTTTAAATCTTTCATTTTAACCCCACCCCGTATACCTAACCACAGGACTGACATAATTTTGATGTAAAAAATGACTATGTATTAGTGTAGAGGCAATGAAAAGGAATATATTTCTTCGATTGTTAGTTTGTAGGGATTTGATTGGTTACAGGATTTCATCATGAGCTGACATCACTTAGAGAACCATTGAAAAATCTGCCAGGGAGAACTGCTACACAGCTGTTTCGTCCTAGTTTGGGACTCTTCATCAGTACGCACCCACCAAAGGGGTTCGAATCCAGGACCCTGTGGTTACAAGGCGAGCTCGTAGACCATTCACCAGCCACTGGGACCCAATCCAATGGCAAGCCCATGAATTCTAACTTCTGCCAATTCACGACATAGCGTGACCGCTAGCCAATGTCTTCGGCGAGTATTTGTTCTCACACCTGACCTGCTGAACACTACTGGTCACGACTTCCCACTGGAACCCTAGGTAACTACCTGCCTGAATAGGGCTAGTCGCCAGTGAGCATCTCATTGGTATTCGAGGACTGGCTTGTAGGTATTTAATTGATTGGTTACAGGAATTCATCATGAGCTTAAATTGGTTACAGAAGCACTGGAAAACCTGGGAGTACTGGACAGGTGTTTCGTCCTAGTTAGGGACTCTTCATCAGTACACACCCATCACAGGGGTTCGAACCCAGGACCTTCTGGTTACAAGACTGGGAAGCTCGTAGACCATTCACCAGCCACTGGGACCCGATCCAATGACTAGGCCGTGAATTCTAACTTCTACCAATTCACGACATAGCGCGAACCCTAGCCAATATCTTCGACGAGTATTTATCCTCACACTCGACCTGCTGCACCCTACTGGTCACGACTCCTCACTAGAACCCCAGGTAACTACCTACTTGAATATAGCGATATATTTCTTCTCTGAATTTGGTGTTTTCTTTTCTAAATGTGAAAGTTTCAAATTACTGTAGTGCAGTTGTGGTTTTAGGTTTGATGGATCATACCCTTTAGTAGTAAAACTAGGCAGCTCAATAATTGAAACAGAATGCCTGTAAAAATCTTGCCTGATACAATTTTCAAGTTTGGCCATGAATTGATATCAATTTGAGAACCATTGGAAACGAGTAGGGAGTACTGTGAAGGTGTTTTCTCTAGTTTAGGATTCATCCGTTCTACTTACCCATCGGGTTTCGAAACCAGGACCTTCCGATTACAAGGCGAGTTCATAGACCATTCAGTCACTGGGACCCAACTAAATGGCAAGCGCATGAATTCTAACTTATACCGATTTGTGATTTTAGCGCGACCAACAGCCACTGTCGATCGACAGCGTTGATCGAGAGGTGCTTTCGTGACTACTTCGCTACTATGGGGTGCCACCGACAATTATACATCTCATCCAACAGCTGTACGACAATGCTGCATGCCAAGTAATACACAACGGGAAACTTGCGGAGTCCTTCGAAGAATTGAAGACAGGAGTAAGACAAGCTGGCTGCCTACTATCGCCAATGATTTTCCTGATTGCAGTAGATTGGATAATGCGACAGACACACAGCGGGCAGCGAGGAAACAGGCATAAAATGGACTCACAAAAACAAACCTGGAGGATCTGAACTTCGCCGATGATATATGTCCGATTTTACACAAACTGGAAGATATGAAAGCGAAAAGCAACAAGTTTTCAGCAGAAGCATCAAAGATAGGACTCCAAGTAAACACGGAGAAAACAGAGGTGATGAAGATTCCTGGGCAACACCACCAACAGCAACAACAAGAACAACTGACAACGATCAGCATAAATGGGAGGAACCTGAAAGAAACAACCTCTTTTACCTACCTACCTGAGAAGCATCGTTTCAAATACAGGCGAACGGAACTGACGAGGATATCAAAGCAAGAATCAGAAAAGCAAGACAAGCTTTCACTACTCTCAAGTCTGTGTGGAAGTCAACAGCACTCAACATGTAAAATAATATCCTGATTTTCAACTGCAATGTGAAGTCAGTGCTACTTGCTATACGGATCAGATACTTGCACTGCGCGTCACAAAGAGCATCTCAAACAAACTACAGACCTTCATCAACAGTTGTCTTCGCTCAATACTCAAGATCAGATGGCCAACCAGAAAAGATCAGCAACAGGGGTCTCTGGCAATGAACGAACCAACCCAGCAGGAACTGATTGTGAAACAAATAGGCAGGAAGAAATGGAGATGGATTGGCTGGCCATACTCCGAGGAAACCATCAAGTGAGTGACATCACTAGGCAAGCCATTGCTCTAGTGGAACCCGAAAGGGAAGTGGCGAGTTGGTCGTCAGTGCAAGGGTGGGTGACTTGGAGTAGGTCATGTGAAGAGGAGATGAAAGCGTGTGAGCAGACATGGAGCCAGGTGAAGATTCTAGCAGAGAACCGAACGCAATGGAGACGCACGGCTGAAGCCCTCTGTACCTCTAGGAATTAAAGGAAACAATAATAATAATAATAGAAATCTGTAAATTTTTGTTTATTTTCTAAATAAACTATCTGTTGGCTGGCTGTTGTCTTCTGTCGTTACATATATATACTTATACATATATATATATATATTTATAAAGCCGAAGAAGCACAGAACAGGCCTCTCAATTCCACAGTTCTGACCTACTAATAAGTTATTACTAATGCCCTTATTACTTACTGGTAGTAATGAAACATGTTCACATGTTTTCTCATATTTTATTCTGATACCATCTCAGATTAACAATATATACTAATATACGTTTAAATAAATCACGTTTTGCCCCATTTACGCCTCATATATTTCACTAACCGGAATATTTGAATTATTATTATTATTATATAAAATTAATTTTAACAAACTAATTAAACTATGCTCTATTAATTTGAGAAATGAACTCAAAGGGGAATTGAACTTATTTATAATTACCATTATGTTTTAAACATAATGAGAAAATGCTTTCTTTAATCTGTTTACTAAAATTCTAAAAGCGCTCGCCTTACTTCATCAGAATTTATCGTAATCAGGTATAAATATAACATATTCAATCTGTGATTGGTTTAAATTATTGAAAAAATGGATCTTTTCAAGAGTTGGTTTGTAGGGATTGGATTTGGTTTTCAAGTTTGACCATGTACAGATTGATATCAGTTAGAGAACCATTGAAAACGAACAGACAGCAGTGAACAGCCGTTTCCTGGCAGTGAGGTCAAATGTTCGCTGATGACCTTGACTTTTAGTCGCGCTAAAATCACGAATCAATAAAGTTGGAATTCCTGAGCTTGCCATTGAGTTGGGTCCCAGCGGCTGAATTGCCTAGGAGCTTGCCTTGTAACCAGAAGGTCCTGTTTTCGAAACCCGATGGGAACGTACAACGAATGATTCCTAAACTAGGGCAAAACAGCTTCCCAGTACTCCCTGCTCGTTTCCAATGGTTCTCAAACTGATATCAATCTATGGGTAGACTTGAAAACTGTATGAGTTAAGGTTGTTAAAGGCGTTTTGTTTAAATTATTGAGCTGCCTAGTTTTACTAATAAAGGGTATGATCCATCAAACCCAGAACCACAACTGCATTTCAGTAATCTGAAACGTCCCTGTATATGTCGTCGTCTGAAAACAGGAAGCCGATGTTTGCAGTCTATTTTATAGCTGACCAGAAGTCCTTTGAGTTACTCAGAATCACGTAATGCCCAAAAGACAGCAAAAAGACAGTTATTTGAGATAAAATCGATGAGATTGCTCAGCAATCATAACACTAGTAAATATAGAACAACACATTGAAGCGAACAGGGATATTGTGCTTTCAATTAGATCTCATCACGAGGTTTAACCCTAATATGCCTACATAACTTTACAAATAAAAATTCAAATATAAACCAATCATGGTGTTTTGTCAATAGGATAATAAGATAGCGAATATAAATTGTGCAATTAGTCATAATAACAGTAATGATAATAATAATAGTTATAGTAATAATAATAATGGTTTTATCAATAATAAGGATGAAAAAGTGAGGGGATCTGAGATAACACGAGTAATGAAAAAACCGCATGATTAAACAAACAAATGTTCAGGTAGAAGTAGTCGATAAAGGCTAAGAAAAACAAATGAACCGATTAAGTAATGCTAGACTGATTGTAAGGGAAGTAAGTGAAACACGTTTTTAATGAAGATGTGATAAGATTAAGGAATGATAAGAGAGGGATTGAAAATATAAACAAGGGGTGGTGGTGTAGAAGTCATCAGTTGGTTATGTCTTAATAGGCCAAGAAGGGAGGAATAATGGCTGTGTGCACGAACTTCTTTTGAATGCATAGTTTAGGTTTAATAGTTCGAATGCCTATCACCCCAGCTGTGTGCATTAGACAAATACGAAGTCTACTGGAGAAATTCGATGGGATACGATGAATTACTTTGAAGGCTCTCGTTTTCTCCACTACATGACCACTATCAATTCAGTGTGACAAAATTGAGCTACGGATTGTTTTAGTCTGTCCTTTGCCAAACCAACACGATAGGAGATTTTCCATAACAAGTTGGCTGGTTAAGCTGTCAAGTAGTACGCCCAACATAACTATCACTGCCGGAGCGCAGTTGAATTGATAAATGCACATAGATGTGCCAAAACTATATAGCTGATCCTTCGTTTGCGTTCCAATCATTCGTTGGCTAGAGAATGACAAATATAGGTTTGCTGCGTAAAATATTCTTCGTATACTCATGGAAAGTCTTTGGAATAAGCTCTCACTTGACAAGTCGCCATTAAATTGTAACTTTATAAATAGAGGTTGTTTTTGCGTGCAATCATAGTCGCAGGTTTTCTCTCCAATGTTTTCTAGTGGTCATCCGTACACTATCTTTCTTGCTCTGCTCGTAAGACATTTAACAACACTTCTACATTTAATGTGCACGTAACTAGATATTAAGTAGTCAAAATTACCTCACCAGTACCATTTGACAACTATACAGAAAAGAATTAGTTAACCATAATTCAGCCGTACGAAGTAGCTAAGAATTGTGCAGAATATTCCAGACAAGATGGGATGAAAACTCTGTCATCATGAATCACACAATAACACTTCCTGAAGACAGTCGAAGAACAGAATAAGTTTGATTGACTCATACGAGATTATCATCAATTTCATCAAACAACCACGAAGGAAAGCATTACATTTAGAGACTGAACAGTGGCGGAGATAAGTAATAATGTTAGGGGATTTCATCATGGGCTGACATCAGTTAGAGAACCATTGGAAAACCAGCCACAGGGAGTACTGGACAGCCGGCTGTGTCGTCATCCCAGTTTGGGACTCTTCAGCATTACGCGCCCAACACGGGGGTTCTAAATCAGCACCTTCTGGTAACAGGGCTAGCGAGGCGGTAGACCATTAAACCACTGATGTCAGCTTAGGATGAAATCTTCTGACCAATCAAAACAAAATCCCTACAAAAAATTATTATGGTTCCCTTGGGTTCCTAGTGCAACATAGGGCTTCAACTACACGTCTCCACTTGCTTCTGTCTTCTGATGTACGTTTCACCTGCATCCATGTTAGTCCATACTGTTTCAGCTCCTCTTCACATGATCTCCTCCATGTCACTCTTAGACGCCGCACTCGCCGCTTCCCTTTTACGGGGTTCCACTCGAGCAGTGGCCTGACGCGCGATTTCACCCAACGGCCTCCTCAGCGAGTGTCCAATCCATCTCCACTTTCTCCTGAATATGTGTTGAGCGACTGGTTCTTGTTTTGTTCTTTCCCATAGTTTCTTGTTGGTGATTCTTTCCGGCGGCCATCTGATCTTCAGTATAAAGCGAAGACAGCTAGCTGTTGATAAAGGTCTGCAACAGGCTGTTGGAAATATTCCTTGTGACCCGCCAAGTTTCTGATCCATCCGTATAGAAGAACTGACTCACTTGACATTGGTGTTGAAAATCCGAATTTTGTTGTTGATGCTGAGTGACGAAGATTTCCAGATTGGTTTCAGCTTGATGAAAGTTTTTCTCGTCTTCCCAATTCTCGATTTGACATCCTCGTCCGTTCCTCCTGTGGTTGAGACAATGCTCCCTAGATAAATGAATGAAGTGACCTCTTTGAAATCCCTCCCGTTGATGGTGATTGGCGCTGGATGTTACTGCTATTACCAATACTTGATAAATAATAAGGATTAAGTCAACAGGTGATATAAAAATTCTGGGAAAGCAGTAGCATACTTTTTAAGAGAGGAGTGGATAATAATTCCAAGGTTAGTTGAAACACCAAAATGAGTGTAAACAATGTTATGAGATGGTTCGGAAGGGATCTTCCAAACAGTTATTCTTTTACAGATCTCGTTTTTAAAACTCCATCGAAATATTAACACAGGACCTGAGGAATGCAATTAAAATGGTATTCGGTGCAGGGGATGTACACTGTGTCCTCGTAACCACCACCTCAGTTTTACCTTCGAGATATAGGGACAGACTACCTAATTTTGCATTCCGTCTGTTTATTTACCATTTTGACTGTTGCTGTGAAGCCAGTTACATCTGGCGTGTTCATCATCGCATTTGCGAACATCATCCAGCATAGTGGTTTAACAAGGGACAACTAAGATCTATTTGTAGCTCTGTTTTAGCACGCCTTATAGATAACGTGCATAAAATTGATGTTAATAGGCCATTTAAAGTTATTTATCGCATTTCGACCGATATTAATTTTGATTTACGAGTTCGCCTTCTACACACACAGCTAAGGTCATTAAGTCACCTGAAGAAGCTAAAATTTAGATTTTCAGAAGAAGTTCGTTCAGACACTTTCTCCACCTTGATTGCGGAATTCTAACAACTTCCTCTTCTCCCTAAAGCATTTCTCAAGTTATTATCAAATGTGATATGACTTTTGGTGATACAGCAAAAATATTCATTCAGACATCTATAAAACACAAAATAACTGAGCAAGAATATCCTTTTCGATAATTTCCTCTTCTGGCTCTACAATTATATATATATATATATGCATGTTTATATACATGGAATATTCTAGAACAGTAGTCAATATTAATATTAGCGTTTTTTTTAAATAATATCGATTTGTAAAGTAAGATCGCAATGGAATTACAGTTAATTAGAGATGCTTAAATTGAAATAATAAGAAAGATATAATGACGAATAGAATATCAACTAAAATTAGGAAAATTTCACAAAAATTCAGGATCATTCAAACCTAGATGGCCAAGGTAAGGATAATGACTGAACTAACTTCTTTTGGATGCACAAATTAGGCTTGTTAATATGGATCCCAACAGCCAGCCTCAGCAATATTTAGAAGTCGAACTCTTAAAGCAAAACTGAGATTCGTGTGTATGCGGTAAATGACCCTGAAAGCATGATTAACGTCAATCTTGTGTTCTGTATTCACAAGATGAGATAGAATAGCGCTGCGAATAGAATTTGTTCGTCCTTTGCTTAACCAGGCAGAGTGATGTTCGGAAATTTGACGAGAAACTTGCTTAATTGTACGGCCTATGTAACTGGCTCCACAGGAGCAGTTATATTGTGATAATGTCATATGTGAATTAAGTAGATACAGTCATAAAGATTTCATCGGCACCAAAGATACTATCAATTAAACAAGTTCCAACTGGATGTGAGAAGTTCTAGGGATCAAATCATAAGCATCTTAATTAGTTACCTCAGTGTAGTGTTGGGTGACTATTTATTTTAATAATTATGTTATTGCTATCTGCATGCACATAATAATGCTATTTTGTTGGGTTAGGAATAGAACATGAGGCTTCAATAGCATACTCTATCCCCTGCAATCTTCTGTAGTTGGCTCCACAATCTCCTCCATGTAACCCTTGGACTCATGTTCAACTAGTCTTTTCTCAGTGGCTTTTCATTCGACAGCATGAGATTCTATGTCACATGGTGGTCTATCCACCGAATGTGCAGTCCATCTTGGTTGATGCGATGCTAAAGTCCCTTATAACTAGACAAGACGGAGGTTATGAAAAATAACCAACCACCACCACCAACAACAATAACAGTAACATCCAGCGCCAATCACCACCAACCGAAGGGATTTAAAAGAGGTTAATTCACTCACTTATCTAGGGAGCATTGTCTCAACTACACAAGGAACGGACGAGGATATAAAGTCGAGAATCGCGAAGGCGAGAAACACATTCATCATCAACCTGAAACCAATCTGGAAATACTCGTCACTCAGCATCAACAACAAAATTCGGATTTTCAACACCAATGTCAAGTGAGTCAGTTCTTCTATACGGATGGATCAGAAACTTGGCGGGTCACAAGGAATATTCCCAACAGCCTGTTGCAGACCTTTATCAACAGCTGTCTTCTCTCTATACTGAAGACCAGATGGCCGCCGGAAAGAATCACCAACAAGAAACTATGGAAACAAACAAATAAAACAAGAACCAATCGCTCAAGAAATCTGCAGGAGAAAGTGGAGATGGTTTGGACACTCACTGAGGAGGCCGCTGGATGACATCGCGCGTCAGACCATTGCTCGAGTGGGACCCGAAAGGGAAGCGGCGAGTGGTTCGTCGGTGCAAGGGTGACATGGAGGAGATTGTGTGAAGAAGAGTTGAAACAGTGTGGATTAACATGGATGCACGTGAAAAGTACAGCAGAAGACAGAAGCAAGTGGAGACGTGTAGTTGAAGCTCTATGTTCCTTTAGGAACCCAAGGGAACAATAATAAATAATAAATAGTCGATGCTGACAGGCTGTCTGATCTCCAGTATCAAGAGATGGCAATTATTGATTAAAGTTTGCAGAAGCCTGTTAAAGCTGCTCTGCGTAATATGCCATTTGCCTGTACTATTAGTTTCACACTAGTGTTGAAGGTTCGGATCTTGTTCTTTATGCTGAATGCAGTAGGCTTCCGTATTGATTTCAGAAAAATGGACGTTTGCGTTACTTTTTTCAATCCTGTATCTCATCATCTGTGAGGATTGCTTGTATTTAAGACGAAGCTACTTGGGTAAGTTAAGTATAGAAGGTTCCTTCCTTTGAATTTCTGCTGTTGACGGTGGGTGGTGCTTCTTTTTGGGTAGGTGACTTCATCATCTACGTCTTCCCTGTATTCACCTGAAGTTCCGTTTTTCCTACCGGCCTCTTCTGACAGCTTGTTGGCTTTCACCAGTAGATCTTCGAATCTGTGTGAAATTAGACTTGGGTTATCGTTGGAGGCTTACACGCGAAAACCAACAAACTGTATGAAGAAGCTGGCAGAGAAGACAGGACTCCAGGTAAATGTAGAGAAGGTGGAGATGGAGGTGATGAAGATAACCAATCAACCAACCACCACCAAAAACAACCAGCACCAATCGCCATCAACGGAAAAGATTTGGCAGAGGTTACTTCCTTCACTTATCTAGCAAGCACTGTTTCAACCACAGGCTGGCGCGACGGATGAAGATATCAATGTCAGAGAGGATAGGAAAGGCAAGATACGCCTTCATCAACCTGAAACCAGTTTAGAAGTCTTCTACGCTTCGCCTCGTCATAAAAAACAAAATTCGGATATTCAAAACAAATGTGAATTCAGTCAGTTCTTCAGTACGGATGAGAAACTTTCACGAAAAGGACTTCCAGCAGACTTCAGACTTTTGTCAGCAGCAGCTTTCGCTCCATAGTGAAGATCAAATGGTCAGAAAGAATTAGTAAGACGAAACTCTGACTGGGAACAAACCAACGAAGAGCCGATCGCCTGGAAAATTTGTAGGAGAAAATAAAAATGGATCGGACAGACGTTTAGGAAGCCGTTGAATGACGTCGCACCGTTGCCAGACCATTCCTCGAGTAGAATCCCAATGGGAAGTGACAATTGAGTCGTCGGTGCGTGTGACATGGAGGAGATGAGAGATTATGGGCAACCATGAAGCTAGCCAGACGAAGAGGACAGAAGAGAATAGAAGAAAGTGAAGATGTGGGTTTGAAGCCCTATGTTCCACTTGGAACCCAAGGAAACAGTATTAATAATAACAATCGTAGGAGTGGCGATCTTCTCGAGTCTTCTCTTATGCAATCCGTGACATTTGTATTACTAGAATTCTTATAATTCTTCACTTTTGTTCTGAGGTTTGACTTGATTCTATCTGCTAAAATCAACTCTGCTAAAAATGTCACTGAACTGATAGATACTATCTCTTTCAGTCGCTTTCTTATCGCATAATCTGTAAATTAATAATTTTCAAATTTTACTGAACAGTAATTTCTTTTCTAAGGGAGTATACAGTTGATTTCTATCTCTGACAGTTTGACATGAGTTATAAGAATTGCTTTATTCTTAAGAGAGTAGCAAAGATGTAATTAATTCCCTATTATATTATTATTATTCCCTTGGGTCCCGACTGGAACAGTATAAGGCTTCTACGGCACATCTTCATTTTGCCCTCTTATCTACAGTCTCCTTCATCTGACATCACGATAACTTGAATCAGGTCCCAGTGAATCAATGTCATAAGAGCTCGCCTTATAACCAGAAGGTCCTGGGTTCGAACCCCTCTCGTGAGAGCGTACTGATGAAGAGTCCCAAACTAGTCTGACGAAACAGCTGTCCACTACTCCCTGTGACTGGTTTTCCAATGGTTCTCTAACTGATGTCAACTCATGATGAAATCCTCCATCCAACTTATCTACCCTTACATGATCTCCTCCATGTCATAATCGGACCGACGTCCAACTAGCTGTCTTCGATTCAGGTCCCAATCAAGAGACGGCCTAGCGTGCGATATCAACCAATTATCCCCTCAGCCTGTATTCCATCCATCTATATTTTCTGTGCCATATTTGCTGAGCAATAGGTTCTTGAATGGTTTGTTGTCAGAGTGCCTTGTTGCTAATTCTTTCTGGTTGGCTATCTATTCTTCAGTATGGAGTGAGCTAAGGCAGCTGTTGGTGAAGGTTTTCAGTAACGTGTTGGAAATGCTTTTCATGATGAGAACGCCAAGTGTCTGATCCATGAAGGAGAAGTGACTGACTTAACATTGGTGTTGAAAATCCAAAATTTGTTGTTGATGCTGAGTGACGAAGATTTCCAGATTGGTTTCAGGTTGATGAATGTGTTTCTTGCCTTCACGATTCTCGATTTGACATCCTCGTCCGTCTGTTCCTCCTGTAGTTGAGACAATGCTCCCTAGATAAGTGAATGAAGCAACCTCTTTCAAATCCCTCCCGTTGATGGTGATTGGCTTTGGATGTTACTGTTGTTGTTGTTGGTTGGTTATTTTCATCACCTCCGTCTTGTCTATGTTCACCTGCAGTCCTGTCTTTGCTGCCAGCGTCTTCGACCAGTTTGTCGGTTTTTGCTTGTAAGTCTTCGATTTTGT
This sequence comes from Trichobilharzia szidati, assembly GCA_944472155.2. Taxonomy (NCBI): domain Eukaryota; kingdom Metazoa; phylum Platyhelminthes; class Trematoda; order Strigeidida; family Schistosomatidae; genus Trichobilharzia; species Trichobilharzia szidati. The sequence goes on from OX235277.1 coordinate 8,041,234, forward strand.
GTGACATCAACCATAGATCATCCGCGAAATCCACGTCGGTCCAGGATATCCCTGTCTTGTCGTTTCCCACTGTCTGACGGATAATCCAGTCCACCACAATTAGGAATATCATTGTTGATAATAAGCACTCTTGTCTGACTCCTGTGTTTACTCCAAACTCTTCGCTGAGTTTTCCGTTGTGGATCACTTGACATGTGCCGTTGTCGTACAGCTGTTGAATAAGGTTGATGAATATTTGGGGTACGCCGTAGTACTCGAGTAGTTTCCAAATTACTTCGCGGTCAACGCTGTCGAAGGCCTTCTCAAAGTCTATAAAGTTGAGGTAGAGGTTTGATTGCCATTTCATGCTTTGTTCGATGATGATGCGCAGAGCTGCGATTTGGTCAGAACGTGATTTGCCTTTCCTGAATGCTGAGATCTTATTATTTCCGAAGACGCTTCGAATCGAGAAATGCTAAGCACAGATATCAACTTTAATTCCAAAACACAATGGATGACAAGGAATCGTATTCTTCGATTGTTAAAATCAGTATTCTTTACTAATTCTATAAACGGACGTTTTTACGAGGAGTGTAATGTACTTTTATTCGTATTTCTTCGTCTTCTTCTAACATGCAGACGATCGAATCACCCGCGCCTTCAAGTTACCCGCTAATGGCGACTAAGGCTAATAAACAAACGCTCAATGTTCGTAATCATTGACAATCCTCGGCAAAAAGGCGTCCATCCCTTTTTCTATTGCGCCGATAACCTCGAACTGAACTGCCAAGGCGGAAACCTGGGCCAACCGGGACTAGGCTAAAATGGAAAAGCAAGACAAAATAGCCCAACACACAACAAGCATACCAAATCACACCAGTACGCTCCCCCCTGCGTTTAGGATCTCCCTCAGTGATCGGAACTTTGTGTCGCTCTCTGTCAACAATACCACCATTGATCTGGTCCTCGGGGTGTTGGTTGCTTCATGTCACTCTGGCAAAATCCCCCTCCCTGGCGTATCAAATCGCGTGCACTGACTTTAACGCCATTCGATTCGTTGACAGTTGTAGAAGACTAGAAACGACTTCAGAAGTACTAACAATGACATTACAAGATGATTCACACACAATGCGACAACTAGAAAATTAACCAACAATTAGATGAATTGGAACCCACTATAGTAATTAACACAAATTTATGTACATTCAATACATCAAATATTGTGGATTCTGCCTTGACGAGCTACCCGTGAAGAATTGTAGGACTTACAGCAGTACGCCTACAACCTTTCTCATGTTGATGCCCTAAGCTGGAAAATCGTCACAGAGTTCATTTGCTGACCTCCTTCTATCATCTATATCCTTAACTCTGAATGGTGAATGGTGACACGCCCATGACATTTTATCGTGGAATGTAGATGACTAACAAACATACGACATATCTGACTAACCAAGCGAAGGTACGGAGTAATTTACACTAAGGATAGTAACATTCAAATAGTAGCTCGAAACATGAAAGGCTTTTGTTCATGGAAGTCAGTTTAACAATTACCCTCTCGAAGAAGAGTATCTATTCACTTTTGATTGCACCAAATGACGTGTGATAGAGAAGATTTGTAGCTCAGGTGGATATCATGTCCATGGACATGATATCCACTCCCCCATATCAATACATACAGACAACCACGGGCATTAATTCGACTGGGACAACGTTCAAATATTAGACAGAGGAAACAACATCAAGAATGCTAGAGAATTTTTAGAAGCTTGGCATTCCAGTGAATCATCAATCAATAGACACATCAAGATAGACAAAATTTATCAACCGATAAGAAAGAAACCTCACACACAAAGGGTCAAAGTTCAAGTCTAAGAAACAATCAGTTCCAATACAAGTAACCTAGAAGATGTGAAAACACACAAATACAATTAATCACGTTCTAGGTCGCCAGGAGAGATGACTTAAAAACTTGTGTAGAAATCTGAAAGCTCACTTCAAATTGAAGTATGGTTGGTTTGACACCTCCCAGTATCAAGAGAATGAGGTAGCTATTGATTACATTTTCCGGTAGCCAGTTAGAAATGCTTTTATGACTGACTTTCATCAAGTTTCCGACCCATATAGAAGAACTAATTGACTAACTTAACATTTGTGTTGAACAGAACCCGAATCTTGTTGTTTAAGCTGAGTGAGTACAGGAGACTTTCAAACTGATTTTAGCGTGGTGAAAGTTTGTCTTGCCTTTCCAATTCTGGTTATGGTATCCTCACCCGTTCCATCTGTAGTTGAAAGGATGGCGCCTAGACAAGTGAAGGAAACTAGTGATGATAACATAAATAAGGGAGAATATAAGTCAACCACTGTTATACCATATAAAGAGGGAATATCTGAGACCCTGCCTGGTAGGATTCTAAATAAACCAGGAATTAGGGTGGCATTTAAACCTACAAACTCACTCATGGACAAGCTTTGTAGGTTAAAGGACCCAGTGGACCCAATTAGACAAAATAATATAATATAATTTACAAAATACCTTACAATGACTGTGAGTGAGGTCAGCTCTACATAGATCAAACTAGTAGGTCAGGGGTAGTCAGATTGTCAGAACATAAGAATTTAGCTAAGGTAAGAATGGTTGACCCAGAGAAGATAAGTAATTTAGAAAAAAGCTCGGCAATTGAAATGCATGCATTAACACACAGTCACACAATAGAGCGGGAGAGGGTTAAAATTCTAAGAAGCAACCTATGTAGGTGAAGAGAGAGATTGATTACTGAATCCTGCCTGGTTCATCGAGTCTACACCCAACACAACACATGCAATAGGAATGACTCAATGTAAATACCAGGAATATGGAAGATATTATTGCCACCAGTCAAATCAGAGGAGGATAATAAATAATCTTAAAATTCTATTTCAATTCAAGCACATCACAACATTCTAACAAGTTACTTACTTATTATGCCTATAAAAACACTCATCTTATTTCCCATCTGATTGTATTTGATCAATAACACTCATATTATTATTTCTGAATGTACATTATCTCATATTGATTTTTACTCAAATATGTAATCATAGATTCCCCTCATGCATATAAATGAAGGAAGAAGGTTGTGTGAGTGAGTACCTTGATATGATTATGAGTGGCAATAGTTTGTGGTCGAAAGGTGGTCATCAGATAATATTACTGTATAACACAGTGTGTGATTTATCAAAATAAAATCTTATCCATAATGGAGTTATGCTGTACCACAGTGCCGAAGTTTTATACTTATATCAATAAGTGAAAGACGCTGCCTTTTTCGAATTTCTTCCGTTGGTAATGATTGGTGCTTATTGTTGTGGTTGCTGGTTGATTATCTTCATTACCTCCGTCTTCTCTATGTTCACTTGAAGTTCAGTATTCGTTGCTTCTTCAGCCAGTTTGTTGGTTTTCGCCTTCAAGTCTGTGTGACACTGGACATAAATCATCGCCAGAATCATGAACTTGTGGAGTCTTCATATCCACATTAGTTTGTTTATTAGATGTATCACACAGTGAAACAGTACTATTTACTGGATGACACAGTTTCGAACAAAATTTGTTGTTGATAATCATTTCATCAATTATAATTACACGACTTCGAAACCTGAGTTTTATAGTTATCTTTGTTCTCTCCTATTTGCCGTAAGTATAGCAGAAAATACACAAGGGAACTGAAGGAGTTTCTATAGGGTCACCGATATCCCTGGTTGTGGCTGATATATTCACGGATAGGTGGGTAAACCTAGCGATCGAAACGTTCACCCCCACCTCAAAAGTATGGTGGAGGTATGTAGATAACACATTCACTGTACTTAGAACACAGGATATAGATAGATTTTTCGAACACATTAACTCAAAGGTGGAGGCAGTTGAATTAACTTATGAATTGGAATGTCGGGAAGCGGAGCTTCCAATGTTAGATTGCAGTGTAAAAAGTAAAGAAGATGGGAAGTTTAACACAAGTGTTTACAGGAAACCCACACATTCAAGCAGATATTTAGACTTCCGATCATCCCATCCTATGTCAGTGCAAATAGGATTGGTGAAGTGTTAAAGTAATAGAGCACAAAACCTAATTAGTACCAAGGAAAATCTAAGGCAGGAGGTGAGACATATAGGAGAAGCTTTGAAACTTAATAATTATCCTGATAAATTATCCAGAAAGTATGTAGGGAAATGTAAAAATGAAATAAATAATGATAGTAGTGATAGTGACAATAATAATAATAATAGTGATAATAATAATATTAATGACGACACCAACAATAAGGAATCTAAATCATCAGTAGTAATTCCATACGAGGAAGGAACCTCGGAATCCACCTTACGCAGAATTCTTAACAAGGCAGGAATAAAAGTGGCTGGCATTCAAACCAACCACAAACTCAATTAGAAACATGCTTTGTCGGTTGAAGGATTAATCCTGTGGAGCCTTTAAAACAAAACAATTTAGTTTATCTAATACATTGCCTGCAATTATTATCAGGTCAAATACATAGGTCAAACTAGTAGAACAGGAGCAGTCAGACCGGCCGAGCATAAAAACGTAGCAAACTCTAAGTTGCTTTACCCAAATAAGATAAGAAATCTAGAGAATTTCTGAGCTATAGCACTCACTACATGCAATTACACACAACCATACAATAGGATGGGATAAGGATGACAGTTTTAAAATCTATTGTAACAGGGTAGAGGGAGAGATTGATAACAGAAGCTTTGTTTATCGAATCAACTGCAAATACATGAAATAGGAATGATTCATCACCTGTCCCCGATATCTGGAAAATTCTACTACCGCTACGACGACAAATAGGAGAGAACAAAGAAAGCTATAAAACTCAAGTTTCGAAGTTGTGTGATTACAATTGATATGATTATGAACAATGAATTTCGTTCGAAACTGTGTCATCCAGTAAATAATACTGTTTCACACACTGTGTGTGATACATCTAATAAACAAATTAATATGGAATTGCTTACTACCACAGATTCTCCATTTTAGTCCACCGTATTCCTGTATTCTCACTCCTGTGCACATTCTAGCAAAACAAAATAATACCTGAGCTTTTCCATATCTCTTTTCAAGTATCAATTGTTTTTCTTGAGTGTAATTTACTCCTCAATTTAACTAATTTAAAAAGTCAACTTTTAAATTTCTAACATTTATCATGGTGACTATCGTTACCATATTATTATTAATATTATTAATATAAATGCATAAAAAGCAGCATAATTCATGCTAAGCAAAATCAACGGTAAGCATTTTCGTCCGATTGAGTGATTGATTGGTGAACTGTTTGTCTAGTTTTATTTAATGGTGTTCTAATTGAGTATATATACATATGTATTGTCCAATGTTCAATCCTTTGGACTTCTTGGTAATATTTAAACAAGTTGTCTAAACAACTGCTGTCAGTCAAAACGGTGTTTTATGTAGGAGAAAGTTAAACACACACAAAGAAAAAACGCTGTGTCAATCAGTGAGTGGAATTTCTGGAGTCTATTAATGGTTTTTATTGTTTAGAAGGTGTCCGTCTATAGAGAAATGCAGATTTCTGATGAAAGGTACAGGGTTGTGGTCATACAACTCTGTAATATTGTTGGGAGAGAGATTAGACTGTTCGATATGCGTCACTGTCTAGGTATTTCTGTTACAAGTGAGTGGGAAATGTTTGTTTTCATTACGTCATTGAGTATAAACTAATAAACTAATACTAGTACTTATTTTTATATGGTTACTAATTAAGCTATGAGAATGATGAATATAGCTCATTCAATGCTATTTTGAATACAACCTCTTCTCAACAATGCTAAAACATGAAACGCTTATCGAGTTTAGAAGAAAGACTATTGCTGTTTTTCTGTCCTTCTGTTATCTTTCCACTAGGTGGTTGGTGAAGCCATTTCGGTGATGTCACTATGTAGCTGTTTTGATACTGCCGAACTGATTTATTTCCCCGGTGACCACCCTTCGTTCGAGCATTAAAAACATCCACATTATAGTTAGGTGCTAAATGTAAAGGAATAATTGTTTAGCAAATTAAACGAAGAATTTCTGATTCTCCTTGAAAAGATGTTGAAAAACAACGCTTACCCTTAAAGGTTCATTAACAAGTATGGGAGATGTGAAGGCTCAAATATCAAACAAATCACAGCGGGAAAAAAGCCCATCTTTATTCAACTTGATTTTACAGCAGTTGTCCACAGAAGACTGATGACATCACTAACCAGAGCCTATCCTGCAGCTAAGCTGGTTCCCGTCTATCGAACAACTTGTCCTTTGGTGCAATCAAAAATCGATAGACATCCTTCTCATGTTAACTTCAACTGTATATACAAATTTACATGTATCTGTGGGAGCAGTTACATCGGAAGAAGAGAAGAAAGAAGGGCATACCTCCGATTTTCTGAACATGTATCAAAAATCCTATGTCTAAAAGGAACAAATGCTTTAAACACTGCCATTACCAGGCATTTTCTTGATACGGGTCATGAAGTGGACGTTACAAGATCATTCAAAATTGACAATATGCAAAAGAGTTCAATTCTCCTTAGGTTTGTCGAAGCAATCACTGTATAGCTAGCTCCTGAAATCTGATTTGTGCGTTCAGGGCGAGGCGGATATCAGTTTTTCCTTGCTATGGCAACCAGATATCTTCATCATCTCTTTCATTTGAACAAGTACTCCCAGAACTTTCTATTCTGTATGATTATTATTGTTCTGGAAAATGTCTTTATTATTATTACCATTGTATGCCTCTTCCATGTGTATCTACCAATTTAACTGCTCCTGTGGAGTCAACCAGTTACATAGGCAGTACAATTAGGCGTGTTTCTCGTCGGATTTCTGAGCATCGCCCTGTCTAGTGGTTAAGTAAAGGACAAACAAAATCTATTCGTAACGCTATTCTACGTCATCTTGTGGATACAGAATACAAGATTGACGTTAACCAGGCTTTCAGAGTCATTAACCGCATACTAGCAAATCTCAATTTTGCCTTAAGAGTTCGTCTACTACATATTGCTGAGGCTGTTGGGATCCATATTAGGAATCCTAATTTGTGCATCCAAAAGAAGTTAGTTCAGACATTATCCCTACCTTGGCCATCTAGGTTTGAATGATCCTGAATTTTTGTGGAAATTTCCCTAATTTTAGTTGATATTCTATTTGTTATTAAATTTTTATTATTATTGTTATAATTCATACATCTTTAATGAACTGTAAATCCATTGAGGACAAACACTCGCCAGTGACATTGACTAGTGGTCATATTATAATTACAAATTGGTAGAAGTTGGAATTCATCAGCCAAATGTTCTACAAGATTGTCTTGTTACCGGAAGACCATAGGTTGGATCTCTAATGGATGCTTACTGCAGATGAGTCCGAAACTATGACGAAACAGCTGTCCAGTACTCCCTTCTTGGTGGTTTTCAATGATTCTCTAACTGATATCAAACCAGGAAACAAATCAAACCCCTAAAAACCAATTCTTCAGAACTATTTGTACGTACATATAACTTATGCCGGAAGCGTTATCAGGAAGTAACACAATATCGATATGCGTCTTAGTAAAAATGAGAGAATGAACTCAAGAAGCTTGATGCAGCTACAGTCAGTAAGAAGCCTATTTTCATTAAACTCAACTACAAAGGCGATGACATTATGAGAATGGTAAATAAAAGATTAAGCGGAGCCCTGTCTAGGACGTATCTTGCAGCATTATTAGTCTCTCTACCCCGAACAACTTCCTCACTGGTGCAGTCAAAGATTGACAAGTACCCCTCACATGTTACCTCCAACTGTGTAAACCAGTTCACATGTATCTGCGGGAGCAGTTACACTGGAAGAACAGAGAGGAGGGCCTACGTCAGATTCTGCGAACATGTACCGAGGAGCCTCCGGTTAAAGGATCCGAATTATTGAAGCTCTTCAATCGCCAAACATCTGATTGACACAGGACACCGAGTAGATATGCTGGAATCATCTAAAAGAATTAACAGACAAAGTACCTCAAGTCTTCTCAGGTTTGCTAAAGCTATAGCAATAAAACGATTGAAGCCTGACCTATGTGTCCAAAAAGAATCCTTTCGTGGACTTCATTTACCCTGGTAACTCACTTCTTAGTAACTCTTTGTTTTCTAATTTTGTTAACTTATCTTTTCACTCCTCCCCCCCTTTATGTTTCGCTTGACTCTCTTAAGAGATAATTTTTCTTGATCGTCTGAGTTCTGCTCACTGTACTACATCGTCAACTTCTCAATTGACCTCAATCTTCTCTTATCTAATTACGTAACTATTGGTAATTGTCTTTTGTTACCACCTTAGTATGACGCTCTGACACTATGCTTGCTAATGGACAAAAGTTTGTTAACATTGTACACTTTTTATTTTAATTTTATTAAAGAATTCAGGTTGTACGCAGCTGCTGATGGGAACCAACGAAATAAGATGGATCCAGATTATTCTGCGCACCAATGTTTCTTCTTTCTTTGTTCAAATTCATGAAATGGAATCATTGTATGAAAAAAATAAAAGTACTCTCTGATAGAGTTTATAGTTTAATTCATAGCTCAGATACAAAATCTATGTCTTCAAAGATTCATACTGTATCATGACGGATTCCTGGCCTAATTTATCTGCCTGCACTATAGCATGACGTTATAAACCACTAGTGTCTAAACCTCAGTCTTCTAACTTTCATCAACAGCTACTTCCCTTGCTAGCTCCAAACTGAAGGCCCGATAGCTAATCAGACATCCAGAAAGAACTGACAACAAGAAGCTCTGACAAGAAAGCAGTCAAGAACCTGCTGTTCAACAAAGGAATATGCCAAAGTAAAACGAAGAAGGATTGGACATATAAATAAATAAATAAATAATAGTATATTCTCATTTTGTACATGAGGCACGCCAGTTTACAGGCATCATCAATATGATAAATTACATATACGATTAGTAAACATATTTAATAATAGTAATTTAATAAAATACATCTTTTCCTACCTGTGTAGGACACACCAATTGTACAGGCATGGATAAGTATTATTTAAATTACATAAATTTGGTTCATGGTAAAATTATAAGGTTGCAGTCATTTTGTCTATGGGAACAATATGATAACTAGTCATTCAATGGAGCACATCAAGAAATATAGAAATATTGTCTTCGCATTAACAAAAAAAACCCAAGTATGTTTTGGATGGATTACAAATACTTGGGAAAAAAATAAAGCTTGAAGTAATTCCTCCATATAACTTTGGTGTGTACGGCATCGAGTCTTATTCTTGATAATAATTTAAAATAAGTAATCCACTTGTATACTTTTGTCAGCATTTTCTTCGTAACATCACAAGTGAATAGTACTCAAGGTAGACTAATAATAATGGTAGTTTATATTTTCTTATAAACGGGTGTTTTCAAGAAATGCAAGCTATTTTTGCAGACAAGATCAGTTATGTTGTAAGTTACATTCGTGAGGCTGTTGGGGAACATTGCGTGTCAGGTTATCATTCAAATGGAACCCAATGGGAATTGACGAGTTAGGCAACCGAGGGTGACATGAGGCAGATAAAAGCTTAAGGTCAATCGCGGCATCAGATGAAGAGGAATACATAGAATAGGACCAAATAGAGATGTGTTGTTGAAGAACTATATTCCTCTCAGAACCTAAGGAGATAATAAAAGTGATATTACAACAGTGTAAAACTCAACACTTTAACGACGAAATTGGTCAAACTCTCGAAATCTATATATTGTCTTATGAGATCAACCACTAGGTAATTTGAGACGTTCACTAAACGGCAGGGTAATATTTATATTTCCAGTGTGGAGTTGTAGGAACTCATTGATTTCATCGTCGCTAATCAACAGCTGTTTAGAACTTATTCGGAATGCGCCCTGACGACCCTCAGGCTGTAAGATTAGCCCATCCGATGGAATCCAGTGAAGCATGGATCCTAACTTCCATCAGTTTGCGTTATTTTATGGCCACTGGTTGTTATATGTCGTCAAACCAAATACTGTCAACTCTACTGGTTATGAATTGTCATTTGAACATCACGACTGCATCACGGCGGCTCGTTTAGATCCTTTACTTGTACGGCCATGAAGATGCTCTGTTAAATAATCCAAAGTAAGACAAGAGACCTGTCTAGCCGATATCCATTTGCACAGATATCTATTCTGCAATATTCATTCGTCATACTTTTGATTGGATACTAGTCAGTAGCTAGTGTAATGTGTCTAGTCCTATCTTCGCTGCAGACTCAGTTCTATCAGTCAAGTTTGTAATGTGGCCACCATTCTAGGTAACTTGCCATTATGGTACATTTTAAATTGTCGGTATTAGATGGTTGGAAGGAATCGGCAGGAAGCCTTTTATACTTAGGTTTCATGCCACTTGGCACTCACCAGTCAGTCAGCAAGGTGCTTATCTCCCACCTAAAAGGGATTCATGTCCCCTGTCTGAGACTCGAACCCGCGTCAGTTAGACATGTAGCCACCTAGCATGGTGGCAACATTGAAAACTTGACTGATAGAGTCCAGTCTGTACCAAACAAACAGGCAAAGGACCAGACACATTACACTAGTCACTGAATAGTATCTCATCAAAAATATCCAGTATGGTCCTACAGGAGGTCAGTCGCGAGCCCGAATACCTCAGTGGTAACGTCACTGACTGTGCAAGCAGCAGTGGATGACACAAGTCCGAATCTCAGGATGGATATGAGTTCCTTCAAGGTAGCAGATAAACGCCTTTCTGACTGGTGAGTACCAACTAGCGTGAAATCTAGGTCCAAGGCCCCCTGCCGATTGCCACCAACCGTGTAATACCAATTATTCATTATAGGTTTTACGTCTCTATGAAAATTATAATGGACATCATCACAACGAATCTTGGGTGATTTATTGATACGTATATTATAAAAGTATATTTAAGTGTTGGTTTGTAGGGATTTGGTTGATTGGTTACAGGATTTCATCATCAGCGGACATTGGTTAGAGAACCATTTGAAAACCACCTGAGAGTACTGGACAGCTGTTTCGTCCTAGTTAAGGACTCTTCATCAGTACGCACCCATCGGGGCTCGAACCCAGGACCTTCTGGTTCCACGGCTAGCGAGCTCGTAGACCATTAAGCCAATGGGACCCAATCCAATGACCCATGAATTCTAACTTCTGCCAATTCAAGAATTCATGGGCTAGTGGCTTAATGGTGTACGAGCTCGCTAGCCTTGGAACCAGAAGGTCCTGGGTTCGAGCCCCGATGGGTGCGTACTGATGAAGAGTCCTTAACTAGGACGAAACAGCTGTCCAGTACTCTCAGGTGGTTTTCCAATGGTTCTCTAACCAATGTCCGCTGATGATGAAATCCTATAAAAGTATATTAGTTTAAAGTTTGTGAGGTAAAATTTTCAAAAACATTTCATGCATAATTTAATATTTCTCTTTTTTTAATCCTAATCGTAATCAACACATAAAATCTGGTTACTATCCCCATGGTTTCACTGCCATCAATTATCACCTTGGTAACACAAACGAATTATATATGTATATATATATATATATATATTTAACAAGTCATTAGGGCAGTTTATTACGGTCTTTCTCTTGTTACTGTATTTTTAAATTATGTCCTACGATTTTACTGATGATACATTTCAGGAATCAGAGAAGTTTTATTTTCGTTCTTTTGAGTTCTTATTCTGAAATATAGAACTTGAAGCTTAGAGCTTGGAAGCTGGTAGCCTTATGTATAACCTTCCCCATCTTTCACTCTTACTACAGGCTAAATAATACGGGGAGTACATTGGTTAGGAATCGACCACCACCTACAACGCTCCCAACAATACCAACAACGGAAGCAGAATTACCAGTGAATATCAACCCCCCGACGAGAACACGATTCCCGAAGGCAATCAAGATTCTAAGAGCTGGAAAAGCAGCAGAACCAGATGAAATCCCGGCAGAAGCATTGAAAATGGTTCCAGAGACAACGGCTGACTTTATGACGCCACTACTGGAGAAGGTGTGGAAAGAAGGTAAAGTACCCGAGGATCGGGAGAAAGGATATTTATTCAAACTACCAAAGAAAGGAGACTTAAGTCAATGCAAGATCTGTCAACAAGTTAGCAGAAGAAGCATCAAAGATAGGACTTAAGGTGAACATAGAGAAAATAGAGATGATGAAGATTCCTGGACAAGAACAACAACAGCAGACAACGATCAGCATAAATGGGAGGAACCTGAAAGAAACAACCTCTTTCACCCACCAACCTGAGGAACATTGTTTCAACTACAGGCCAACGGAACTGACAAGGATATCAGAGCAAGAATCGGAAAAGCAAAAAAAGCTTTCGCTTCCCTCAAGTCTGTGTGGAGGTCAACACCACTCAGCATCAAAAATAAGATCCGAATTTTCAACTTGAATGTGAGAAGTCAGTGCTACTTACTAAACGGATCAGAGACTTGCACTGCGCGTCATAAAGAGCATCTCAAACAAACTACAGACCTTCATTAACAGTTGTCTTCGCTCAATACTACTCAAGATCAAATGGCCAGCCAGAGAAGATCAGCAACAGAGATCTCTGGCAATGAGTGAACCAACCCAGCAGGAAACGATTGTGAAACAAATAGGCAGGAAGAAATGGAGATGGATTGGCTGGCCATCAAGTGAGTGACATCACTAGACAAGCCATCGCTCGAGTGGAACCCGAAAGGGAGGCGTGAGTTGATCGTCAGTGCAAGGGTGATTTGGAGGAGGTCATGTGAAGAGGAGATGAAAGCATGTGGGCAGACTTGGAGCCAGGTGAAGACTCTTGCAGAGAACCGAACGCAATGAAGATGCACGGCTGAAGCTTTATGTTCCTCTAGGAATTAAAGGAAATAATATATATATTCATACATATTTAACAAGTCATTAGGGCAGTTTATTACAGTCTTTATCCTGTTACTGTATTTTTTTAAATTATGTCCTGCGATTTTACTGATGATACATTTCAGGAATCAGAGCAGTTTCATTTTCGTTCTTTTGAGTTCTTATTCTGAAATATAGGAATTCAAGCTCAGAGCTTGGAAGCTGATAGCGTTATGCTCAACCTTCTTCGTCTTTCAGGCTTAACTACAGTCCAGGAAAAACAAAGAGTGCATCAGGTGGGAATCGAATTTCAGACCGTCTGAATAGCTGGCGAATATTCTACATTTGAATCACGGATGCATCGTATTAGCCCTAATAATTAAAAGTTTGTAAATGTGATAAAGTGTGAAAGCTTAAATCCAAAGAGTCTGGTATTCCCAAAAAGAGTAGGCTACTACGCATTCAACTGGTCATAACTGAACAGTTTATAGTTTCGGACTTGTGCAGTCATCTTTAGCTGGCTCAAACATTGACCACACACACGCACACACACAAACACATACTGTCTTCTCTGTGTCAATCTCAAATCTACGCCTAACTTGTCATTTTCTACTCGGGATGCACTTTAAGGTCTAATAACAATATGTATTATTCTAAAACAGTTCTTATGAATTTGAATTTCCCAATGAATAAAAAATAAAACAGGTCAGTACACATTTTTTGAGTTTTGTACCTTTGAAATATAAACGTAACCTGGTAACGTGTCTGGTTCATAGAGCTGAGTTAATATGTTCAGACGACTGCCTCAATGAGGAGCTTACGATTATTAAAGAATTACTTAGAAAAAATGGTTATCCAGATAAATTTATTGAGAAGAATATGAATTCAGCACCAAAGAGGGTCAGTATCGCTACAGTTTCAAAAAAGCCAATGTTCATAAAATTGCAGTTCCTCGGTGACAACATCAGTGAAATCATAACACAGCGCTTAAAGAATGCGGTTAAAAGAGCTTATTATGCAGCAGAAGTACGTTGTCCCTTCAAAACCACCCCTATTCTATGTTCGAGAAATAAGGACAAACTACCTAAATTTGCCTCTTCTATGTGTGTCTACCAATTTGACTGCAGCTGCGGAGCCAGCTACATTGGGCGTACAATTAGGCAGTTTCATCGTCGTATTTCTGAACATCATCCAGCGTGGTTAGGCAAGGGACAAGTAAAATCTATCCGTAGTTCTATTTTAGCACACCTTGTTGATACTGAGCACAAGGTCGATGTGAATACTGCATTTAAAATTATTCATCGTATTCCAACTAATCTTAACTTTGCTCTAAGATTTCGTCTTTTACAGACAGCTGAAGCAATTGGAATCCGCCAGACGAAACCAAGCCTATGTGTACAGAAGAAATTTGTACAGCCACTTTGCTTACCGTGGCCATCGTTACAAGACAGGACTACGTCGCCCCCCTCCCCCTATTAAATTATAATTGTCCAAATTATTTTTATTTTTATTTTGACTTCTTCTTTAATCACGTGTTATTCTTGTAAAATTACATTATAATTGTCCAAATTATCTTAATTTTATTTTGACCACTTCATCTTTAATTACGTGTTATTCTTGTAAAATTAATTTATTCTATCCATTTCTACCTTTTAATTGTGTGTATTGATTTTCTTCCTTAATTATCTACCCATTGACATTTTGACACTGGTTAATTATTGTTAACAAACATATCGCCACGTGTTTGGTAAATTGTTGTGTATTGTAAAAATTGCTATATATATTAGAGTAGAGCCATAGAAGAGGATCTAATTGAAAAGTAAATATTTCTTCGCCCAATCTTTCTGTTTTCTCAAATGTCTAAATGGGGGTATTTTCATATTAATTATTTATTATTATTTAATCCGGCATGCGAATCCTGGATTCCCCTGCTAGTCACCATCCAACAATTAAAATTCTAATTACATGCCGAGACATCGTCGAAGCATCCACCATACGAGAACCTGTCATGTCAACCTGAGACCGAGCACTTCAGTCCAATCAATCGATGGGAAAATTCAAGATTCAATTAAAAAACCAGAAAGAGATTGTTGGATTTGTTAAGTGTGTAAATTATAAAAGCAGTCTTTGTTTACATAATGAAATTGCTTATCACATTCGTGTTGACTTTTTGTCACTTCATGGGAGACAGGGGTGTTGTAACCAGGTCAAATTCTGTTTTAGTCCGTCATTTCTATTCGAAAAATTTGGATTCCACTTGATATGAAGTGCTTCCGATGATATTAGACATTCTTTGTGATTTCTGAAATTTTTTTGGATGATGCTTTCAATATTGTCAAAATCAATTTTGTGACCTGATTCTACCATAGCGTGTAGACAAGCTATGGCTGATGATTGTTCAAGCTTTTCTATTTCACTAACTGGATTTCTTGGTGGTCGAACAGATGCTCTACGGCGTTCATTTCTTCTGATTTTCATTTCTCGTGATGTTTGTCCGATGTATGTCGCATCACATTCCAAGCATTTTATTTTATAGACACGATTAGATAGAGAATCTTTAGGGATTTGATCTTTTATATAGACAAGGTTGCTCTGTAGTGTGTGTGTATCTGATGTTTTGAAGAAAACTCTAATGTCGAGCTGATTGAGTACTCTTCTGATATCCATCGCCTGACGTTTCCGATCTATATGGAATGATGACTGTTGAGGTCCATGTTTTCAAGAATGTGTTTTCGGCCACACTTAATGTCAGTGTTGATTTTGCTGATGAAGTTCCTTGGGTAGTTGTTTTGCTTGAGAGTTTCAGTAATGTTTGATATTTCTTCTTCTTTTTCTTTCTCATCCGTTATCAGAGAGTGTACTCGTCTAAGAAGAATTGAATCAACTGATACTTTTGCACTGATAGGGTGTGATGATCCGCCCCTTGTTAAGGAACGGTGATTAAGTTGTTACATATAAGTTGAGATTTTTAAATAGCGAAACGTCAGTGAAAACACCAATATCGTTTTGTTTTTCATTCATTGGGAAATACGAAAGAAACCTTTATTATAATGAAAATGATATACCCAATGCCTAAATTTGTCTGAAACTGTTAAAAGTGAACTTGTTTTGAACATATATAATGAGGATTGATAATAACAGTTTTTTGATATGAGCAGTAATTATAAAGTCAAAAAATATACAAAATTTGTAAATTTATGATGATAATAATGTTAATAGCTAAAATTATATGTTTACTAAAATAGTGTCATTATAGATTACAGATAGACGAGAATAAAAGCGCCAGTTATCTTGCTAATAACATAATAAGTCGTGGGTTTCAGGTTTAACATTATTTCTGTCACATAGGATGTGGGCAGGTCATTTATGGAATGGCTGAGTTTCTGTACTTGCTTGTACCGGCACATTATCTCTATAATGACCTTTTATTCTATCTGATGTGATGAAAGGATAGAGTTGAGAATAGAAGGGGTATTGAGGTTCAGGCTATATGGATTTAGACCATTTGTCATATGAATTTAGGTGTCCGTCGACTACAGTAGTAATAAGCTGACTTAGTGACACACTACTTGCCCTATTGATGACAATCTTTAATACCCTTTGCAGTATGATATAGTCCTTTTTTAGCACACACGAACAAAACAAATGTGGTTACCAGGTAGGGTAGTGAGAGATCAGTCACACTACCTTTCTGTATGCATAGGTTGGGTTGAAGTCTTTTGACGGTAATGACTTCTGCAAACCTAATTAACTATAGCTTTCTTTGTGTATTGATTATTTTGAAAGCTTGACTAATTTCCATTGTCATTTGGATGTCTGGCGATTGCGATTGAGAACACTTTGTTGCCATTCAAACGGAGAATTTTACGGATATGCTCGGAGAATCTAGTAGACGTTCTCCTATCAGTCGTTCCTGTGTACTTGCCGCTGCAAGTGCAGGTGTATTGGTAAATGCAGTTGGAGTTGACATGAGTAGCAGGATACTTATCTACTTTTGACTGGGTTAACGATCATTGTGAAATCAATTCAATTCTCATCCTTGAATCAAGTCAACCTGTCCCGGATCAGCCTAGCGTTGTTGCAACCCAATTATCCATGCCTAACGTGTCTATCCCCCTTCGTTTAATGAACTGTGTGTGTTTTTACATCGATCCGTTTAGCCAGACCGTTGCACTCATGACCCAATCAAAGTATTTTGTGAACTGTTATTTTTGCTGACCCATGTCTTACTTTGTACTATCTGTCGAGTTTACCTTATTTATTGATCTTCATCTGTATCAGCCTACCTGGTTAAGTAGCCAATTAAATTCTATCTTTGTGCCTATGCTCTGTCTATCTCTTAACCGCTCTCTGTTCTATACCCTGCCTTACTTGGGTTCATTCTTCTACTGACTGCTTACCTGAACGGTCGTGTCTGATTCCGGCTAATTGGCAATTTCGGCTTTAAAGTTATTCCGCTCTAATAGTGGTACCTTGCTTTCTGTGAAGCGTTGTGCTTTGTACTCTTGAAACCGTAAAGGTTTGTTGTATATATAATCATTGATTTGTTTATTAATAGTACCGTAGAAGCAGTGACTGGCTTCTTGTTTGTTCTGGACCGGAATAGCCTCTATCTACGCGTGACTTAATTTCAAGCGATATTGCGCTTACAATCATACTGTGTTGTGAAGTGGAATGAGTCTAGCGTCAGGAAATGCTATTCTTCAGTGAACCTTTAATTCTGTATTTGGGACATTTTTTGTGACTGTGAGGAACTCAAGAAAGTTTTGATCGACTATACAGTGGAACGCAAATGGTAACATTTAGGTTTTGTTTGTTACATAGATGTTCACAAGGATATAGTGGTCACAGCAGAAATTACACCGACTAATAGATCACTTCTTGAAGAACGTTTTATTGCACACTATTCTGAGTCAGCAAAAGAAATCTTTCAGAGTGTTATATAAGGTTGTGGCAAGCTTACGTCTTCTGTTCGCGGTGAAAGGTCTTACCACATATCCGGTAAATCCGGAACTCTTCATACAGAAGCGGTTTGAACAATTCCCTTTTACAACTGTGGCCTTAAATTGCATTTTTGACCTGTCACTTGACAGTCTTTTTCGACTCGAGTTTTGTCCAAGAGGGTGCAAGAACACTACCCTGCATGGTTACGAAGAGGTGGAAGTGGAGCAATAAGAAGCACGATCATTGAACATCTCCTTGCGATAATGATCACCCTATCTTTATAGCCTCCGCCTTCAAAGTCATCTACAAGGCAAAGAGTAATTTACTCAAATCCCTACGTATCCGACTCATCTGTATTGCTGAAGCCATTTTTGGCCATCGAAACGGAAAAGCCAGATCTTTGTGTACAGAATAAGTTCGTTCAACCTCTTCAACTTTCATGGTCTTAATCCCTCTATGCTACAGTATGGTAATCCCCAATCATATTTTGGCTCTACCAATTTTTCATTTTTTCATTTTGTCTATTCAGTTTGTATTCTCTTCCTTTATTACGTCAATTGTTGCTATTACTACTCTCACTTTGAACTGTCCCCGGTATTATTTCACTTGTTCCACTTGTCATTCTAAATCAATTCCTTTTTACAACGTTAAATTCTAAGCTATCAAATTTCACACTATATTACGTAACGTTTTTATTTTATTCGATTTGTCTACTAATCTTATAATTGCACACCCTTTTTCAAGTTCTATCCATGCTATGAATTATTCTATATATGATATCAATTTGCTTTGCCACTTGACATTTAACTGTGATTATAATCACAAACATTTTAGTTTTAATTGCATTTCATATTATCATTAATATTGTTATTTCATGCATTCACACCAATGTTTCAATTCCCTCACAGGATATAACTTCTTAATAAAACCATATATATACGATTGTACAGCTTGATGATAAATTCATCGTTGAAAAGAGTCTCTTCGCTGAATCACCACTTGTTTTGATTTTCTAAATCTTGTATGTGATCATTTGTCATCTGCTTTCCTAAACTCCTCAATTTACATAACACTTCATAGATGAAGCGGAACTACACAAGTAACCCAGACACATTTTGTTCATAAGCGGTTTGTTAAATCCCTTACTGTCCTCTGTGCTTAATATCATTAAACCTCGCTTTGTCGTTCCTTCTATTGTCATCATAATCATTATTCTTATCGTAAAGGCAGATTCTGCGACAACACATGACCCAGTTTAAATCTCTTCACATAATAATCCCTTTTATATTGACTTATTTGCTTTAATCCTCCTGCTCAGTACCCTTGAGAATTGTGTTAATTCATTTTTATCAAATGTCTATTGTTCAACTGCTATAAACTGCCCACTTAAAGTCGCAAAGTGAACTCGTCGAAAGAAAATGTTTCTTTGCTGAATACTAGTTTTTAAATGTCCCCACGATTAATATTTAAAAAAAAACATATACGCGAACAATATTGTTATTTTCGATTAGATATTCTTCACGCTTTACTCTAATTTACATAGATTTATATATAAAAAGGAATTTAACCAATGCTGTTGAGTTTGTGGATTGAATTATAACAATAAGTGGTAAGTTTTCTATAATTAATTTGTAAGGATGCTCACTAGTGACTTGCTACAGGATGGAGTTTCTTGGAGTTCTAGTGAGAAGTCGTGACAAGTGAGGTCCAATTAGATGTCACGTATATAGTT
This sequence comes from Trichobilharzia szidati, assembly GCA_944472155.2. Taxonomy (NCBI): domain Eukaryota; kingdom Metazoa; phylum Platyhelminthes; class Trematoda; order Strigeidida; family Schistosomatidae; genus Trichobilharzia; species Trichobilharzia szidati. Next base: position 8,060,776 of record OX235277.1, read on the forward strand.
TATTTTATTTTTATATTATTTTTATTAGTAGTTTTCATGTTTAGGCTAGGTTTTAGCTTCATGTTTACTATGTTGGGGCATTTAGGGACCATACGGTCATAGTTTGTTTAGGGATGCTCTGGCATAGGAAAGCTATATATCAATCGATAGCTCTCGACGAAATCTACCCATTGGTACCGGTATCATACCTTATAGCTTCTCCTCAGCCGAATAGGGAATTTTTTTCAAAGGCTACAGGGGAAACCTGTTTCTAGACCTAGAGTTCATGCCACTGGCTGTTCTCTTGACATTTTTAGCTCCGCGACCTCAGGTTGTATGCCGTTGTGTATGTAGCTAGGGGGCATTACCAACCATAGGGCAGCAGGGGGGCAGAGACTGCTAGGCAGGAAAATCCTCGTATTTTTCTTAGAAATAGCTTTTACCCTCTGATTTATATATCATTGGATTCCTCTCGACGAGACAAACCGATTGGTACCTGTCTCGTCACTGTAGGAGCTATGGCTTCTTTAATTTCAGGAGTTATCCTCCTATTTTAGCGTTTCTTAGGGTGAACATGCTCTTTCATTTCATCCACGATGTTATCGGCAACGGTGAGCTGATAATGAAACCGTGGCTGACCGGCAGCTTAACCGGACTTCTACTGATATGACTGTGGCGACGGTATCAGTAGGAGATAACTTGGGTCGTCACACCGTTCCTAGCGTAGCTCCGTTGATAGTAGCAGCTGGCGCCAACCAAATTTGTCAAACCTCACAAACTACTGATACACTGGCGACGGTATCAGTGGGGGCTGGACTTAGTCGTCATCAATTCAACCCCATGAACCAAACGAATTCGAAAAATATCATGCTGGATCGGCCGTGGCCCGGATTAACAACGACCGCGCTTTCTGCTGCCGTGTCACAGGGCAGAAGTGATAAGTACACTACTGAGACACACCAGGCCGTGTGTAACCGGCCTCAAGCAGATGTCCCCTGGGCTCTGCGGTCACGCAACACTAACCTTTTTTCAATTTCAGGTACCCAAAGACTAAACTCCGGCGTGAGGCCAGCAACCCCACCCTGTAAACAAACCTGCTACAGAAACTTCAGCGTGAACAATCTCCTTGCGTCAAAAGAAAAAGTCTGTGTGGGGACATGGAATGTTCGCACCATGTACGAGACTAGCAAAGCTGCCCAGATCGCAAGCGAAATGAGGAGATACGGACTACAAGTATTGGGGATCTGCGAAATCAGATGGAACGGAAACGGACTCACTAAATTGTCAACAGGTGAGTCAGTGATTTACTCCGGTCACCCAGAAGACAACCACACACACACCGAGGGCGTGGCTATAATGATGTCACCAACGGCAACCAAGGCTCTGATACAATGGGAGGCGATCTCACCCAGAATAATAACCGCCAGATTCGACTCCAAAGGAAGAAAAGTGTCAATTATACAGTGCTATGCACCCACAAACAACGCAGACCTCGAAAAGAAAGAAGAATTCTACAGACAACTACAGGCAGCAATAGACAATACTCCAGCCGGTGACATCAAAATACTAATGGGAGACATGAACGCCAAACTTGGACCAGACAACACAGGAAGGGAACTCATCATGGGTAAAGAAGCTCTGGGAGAGATGAATGAAAATGGAGAACTCTTCGCCGACTTCTGCGCCTTCAATGAACTAGTGATTGGTGGCAGCGTATACAAACACAAGGATATTCACAAGGCTACATGGGTGTCACCAGATGGGCGAACCAAAAACCAAATTGACTTCATCACAATCTCGAGGAAGTGGCGGCGCAGCCTACTGGACACAAAAGCAAGAAGAGGAGCAGACGTTGGCTCAGACCACTACCTCGTACAAGGAACAATCCAACTCAAATTAAAAGCTTTCAGAGAAACAGGAGCTGCAGATAGACCACAAGCCAAGTTCAACACTCAAAAACTAAAGGACCAGGATACAAAGGACATCTTTACTGCAAGCATAAAGGACAAAGCTGAGACACAAATCAACATTAGCGAAGAGGTCAGCGTCGGAAAACACTGGGACAACCTGAAAACGGTATGGAGCGAAACCTGCATGGAAGTTCTGGGCAGAAATAAGAGACAGGACAAACCGTGGCTCACGACGGACACTTGGAGGCTAATAGAAGAGAGAAGGATGGTGAAACAACAGATTATCCAGTGCACCGACGAGCAACAGAAACAGGAGTTGAATGCAAGCTACAAGACACTGAACAAAAGAGTAAAGAAGAGTGCCAGAGAAGACAAAAGAAAGTATTATGAAGCCATGGCCAATAAAGCAGAACAAGCAGCAGGCAAAGGAGACCTCGCAACACTCTACCAAACAACTAGGTACCTCTCAGGCAAAAATTCGTCTTAAAGTAAGCCAGTGAAGGATGACAACGGAAAGTCAATCACCAAAGAAGTGGAGCAAAGGAAACACTGGGCTGAACACTTCAAAAGACTACTAAACCGACCGCCACCTACAACGCGCCCAACAATACCAACAACGGAAGCAGAATTACCTGTGAACATCAACTCCCCGAGGAGAACAGAAGTCCTGAAGGCAATCAAGATGCTAAAAGCTGGAAAAGCAGCAGGACCAGATGGAATCCCAGCAGAGGCATTGAAAGTGGACCCAGAGACAACAGCAGACTTGATGACGCCACTACTGGAGAAAGTGTGGAAAGAAGGCAAAGTACCCGAGGATTGGAAGAAAGGATACCTATTCAAACTACCAAAGAAAGGAGACTTAAGTCAATGCAAGAACTGGCGCGGAATTATGCTCCTGTCCATCCCAAGCAAAATACTAAGCCGCATCATCCTGGAAAGGATCAAACATGCCCTGGATGAAAACCTTCGACTGTAGTAGGCTGGATTCAGGAGAAACAAGTCATGTATTGATCAGATCGCCACATTACGGATCATCATTGAACAAAGTTTGGAATGGCAGTCACCTCTCCACCTCAACTTCATCGACTTTGAAAAGGCTTTCAACAGCGTCGATCGAGAGGTGATTTGGAAACTACTTCGCTACTACCGAGTGCCACCGACAATTATACATCTCATCCAACAGTTGTATGACAACGCTGCATGCCAAGTAATCCACAACGGGAAGCTCACGGAATCCTTCGAAGTGAAGACAGGAGTAAGACAGGGTTGCTTACTATCGCCATACCGTATTTTCAGTACAATTATGGAATTTTCAGCATGGATATCGGTAGCCCAAATTTCGCAGGCCGACCATAGATATCGGGTGTTCGTCGGCCGGGGATCGAACCCCGCACCATGTGCATTGGCGGCGAGAGTCCTAACCACTGTGCCACCGACACACAGATAATCAGAGTTTAAATAAACATCATAAAAGTACGAAGGAAATGGAAAATAAGAAAGGGTGGGTGGGAAGGTTCTAATTAGAATTTACCTAGACCAAGGGAAAGATAAAAGTAGAACAAGCTTCTCTTGTATGCAAACACCAGGATTGTTCTTTCGAATTAATTTCCATAGCTTCGGTTACGTGTACTAAAGGTGGGTTCGAATTTCCTCCTAAAGTTTCGATGGAATGTGTGGTAGATAACTTTGAAGGCGCTACTTCTGTCCATTTGATGACGATTTTATTTAGCATTTTCCGAACCATGAAGGAAGATGCTCAGTCATTATGCGTTTGCTGAGCTATGTATTTGTTCACCCTATGTAGCTTTCTCCGCAGGAGCAACTGAATTTGTAGATACACATAGAAGTGGCACAGCTAGGCAGCTTGTCTTTCGCTTGACCAACTACAGATTGGTCGACACCTGGAAAATGACAAACAAAGAATGGAGGCAGTATAAGTCCGTTTTATTTCTCTCGATAATCTCAGATGTAGGACTTCACTAACCACATCCCTATTGAATTGCAGTTTCAGGAACAGCTGTTTCTTTGCAACTGTTTTCAGTTTCTCTTTATTATAGCTGGTGTTCATATATCTCGTTATAAATCTACTAGGATAACCCATTTGGACCAATGTATTTTGGATGCATCCTAATTCATTTTCTAGGCAGTCATCTGTGCAGATCTATCTTGCTTGATTCTTGGGGTATCTGACCAAATTGATTTTATATCGGAATGGTAAAAAACTGAGGATATATGTATATTGTCCTACAGATGTAGGTTTTCTAAAGACATCTCTCTTGAGTGAACCATCCTGTCTTCTGCTCAACTGGACATCAAGGAGGTGTAATATATCACCGAATACTTATTATTTGATCTACAGACTCACTGTCATTGGTTAAATTCGCTTTATATATAAATCTATGTAAATTAGAGTAAATCCTGAACAAGATCTAATTGAAAACAACAGTATTGTTTGCTTATGTGTATTCCTAATTCATGGCTAATATTGATCAAAGAAGATTAGAGATAAGTTCCTAAATGTGTAGAATGTACACGAAGATAATTTTGTGCAGTTCTTGTTAAAAGTTAAAAGGTGACATTCCTTCACGTGAGAACAGATGATGAAAGTTAACTGTGGGTAATATGGAGTCGCTGTGAGAAACTATGAGTCTGTACTCAGTACCTATACGATCAAAGCATGGTAATAAAGAATTTATTTGAAACAGGTTTTTAGATGGCGACTTAGACGTGACTCTTATTAGGGATTGTCATCAGAAAGGAGACAAGGATTACCTTCATAGCGGTTAGTGAGAGTTAGGTGGTAAGATCAGTCAGTAAAACCCTTGAAATCCATTGACTAAGTCATTATTTTGAACGACGTTCCATTGCGAGGTCCAAGAAGGTTCATTAAAGTAGGTGCTAACAAATAACCACATCTTGCCGATGCACCTAGATGGTGGCAAAGTCTCGTTGCTCATCGTCAGCAACTCACTTTGAGCCCATCAGGTCAAAGATTGAAGGTTTGGTGTGAGGATAAGTCCCTATACCACTGGGACTCCCCCAAGTTGGCTTTTTTTCCTGGAGCAATGGATTAAAAAGGTACAGTGGAAAAATCATAAATTCCATCTCTCAAAGTCGCAACATTATTGATATGAGAGAAACTCTAAGGGGAAACCGAAGTACTGGCGAAAATCAAGATTGTGGAGTGATTACCTTTGTTGGTATGCAACAAGCTATGCAGGCTAAAGTGATACAGAATCCTAAGCCTTTTCCAAATGTGCTAGATAACCCAAAGATCATGACTTCGAACGCCAGACGTAATCTTGGTAGTTTACGCATGTTGTTCCCAACCAGCATTACTGCTCAACATGGTCAGAGAAAAAGAAAATTCCAGATTTGACCATGAATTCAAATCAGTTATAGAGAGAACCATTGGAAACCAGCAGGAAGTTCTGGACCGACCTGCCAGTGTTCGAACCCAGGAGCTTCTGGTTACAAGGCAGATTCGTAGACCATTTAGTCACTGAGGTCCGTTTCAGTCGAACTCCACGAATTCCAGCTTTCACCAGTTCGCGATTATTCGATGACCACCGGGTAATGTCATCGGTGAGTATTTGTTCTCACTGCCGAATTGGTACATCTTATTGGTCACAACTTCTCACTAGAACACCAGCCAGTAACTATCGATGACACTGGCTGGTGGTTGCACTAAAATTATGAATTAGTAGAGTTTAGAATTCATGAAATACCGATTGAGTCAGGTCCCAGTGGCTGAATTGTCTACGACCTTTCCTTGTAACTAGAAGTACTTGGGTTCGAACCCAGTCGAGTGGGTACTGCCATTGATTCAGAAATTAGGAGGAAATAGCTGTCTAGTGTTAAAGCTCTAGCAACTGGTTGCATACAGGACGTCATTTGAACGTCTATTGAGAAGCAGTAACTGTTGGGGCCCATCAAGTCTGCTAAGATGACAGTTACTCACTGACGACATTAGTTGGAGATTGAGCTACATAGATAGCTAATTGGCAGAAGTTTGAATTCATGGGCTTGCCATTGGATTGGGTCCCAGTGACTGAGAGGTCTATGAGTTTGCCTTGTAACAGGATGGTCCTGGGCTCAACCCCGGCAGGTGTGTACCACTGAAGACCCTCAAATTAGGACGAAACAACTATCCAGTTTACCATGGCTTTCCGATGGTTCTTTAACTGATGTCAACTTGTTACCAAACCTGTGACCAACTAAATCCCTGCAAACCAACACTTGACGCTAGTTATGTGTCTGAAGATGCTGAATTCTTAGTTGGAACTAATGAAATTCTCTCGGTAGGAAAACACATTTATTTGTGACATATGCGTAATTCGCTTGATACTCAATGTATTTTAGAAAATACTGTGTATCGAAAGTATGCTTAAATAATTTATCTTGTGCTTGTTAACATGAATGTGAAATTTCAAATTTTGCGCCATTTCGCGTTACATATACATAATCTGTTAAAACAATATTGATTTCAAAATTGAAGGGTATTTTCTTGAAGTAGTTATTTAAATATTAATGAATACCTGATGTTTATTTCTTTGCATCCATCCATGAGATTTCATCTGATAAATAACTTTCTGATAATTTTCCCTTCCAAGTTAATTTTTACTAATGAGGGCATTTTAAGGTCTTTACGTTCATCGGTCTAAACGTATTTTATGTCAGCTTATTACACTACTGCAATATTAGTGTCGAAGATGTCGTCCAGAAAGACTATGATATCATTAGCGATTAAATTTCCGAGGTCAGAAAATGCAAAAACCCGAAAACATAATAAAATTTTAGAAAAGAAATATGCTTCTGCTTTGATCACAGGTTGATATCAGTAAGAAAACCACTTGACGATCTGGCAGCATCAAACGGCTGTTTCTCCCCTGTTTCGAGCTCTTCAACAGTGCGCATCCTCTGAAGTTTGAACCTAGGACCTCCTGGTCACAAGGCAAGTCCATGAAGCATTCAACCAACAGGACTTGATCCAACGACCCCTGAATTCCACTTCTGACCAATTCGTGCTATACGTGCTCACTGTATTACATCATCAACTTCTCATCTGACGTCATGTTCACCAAAATTTAGATCATCTCTTATCTCATCACGTAACTATTACTAATATTTTTTGTTACCGCCCCAACAACACAATTGTTAATTATTTTATTTTTTTCAAGAAGCTTCTCTCTAACAACATATATATGTATATGTATATATGTCGTAACACTTTAGACACCTTGTAAATCGCAACGCCTTATTTCACTATGACGCTCTGACAGTATGCTTACTAATGGAAAAAAGTTTGTTAAAATTGTACACTCTTTATTTCTTATTTTATTAAAGAATTCAGGTTGTACGCAGCTACTGATGAGAACGGACGAAATGAAATGGATCCAGATTATTGTGCGCGCCAAAGTTTCTTCTTTCTTTGTTCATGTTCAGTATTTCTTGACTGAATTTAAAAATCTCCTCCCTTATGTGGTTTCACTTCAGATGGTTTCCTATGTCGCTTCTTATTTTAACTAGCCCATTTCTGAACAAACAAGTGCCACTATTTCGAGTTATAGCTGTTTCAGATAATGAAGTACACATTCTGGCCCAGTACTAAAAGCATCCTCATTAAATGACGATCTCCTCACTGAGGCATGGGTCCTGTACTCTTCGTTTCAAAAGCTAAAGCACTCTTCACGTGGGTCACAGTAGATCTTTAGCATTTTGTATATTTAGTTCACGGTTCGAGTTCCAGTACGATTACAATTATTCATCGGAGATTACATGTTCACCCAGGTGACGAATCCCAAACTGAGCGAAATGCACATTCTGGATTGCACGGTCAGTCGTTTATAACAAAAATGATTTCACGTTAGGGCTAAAATATCATCGAAGTGGTCTTACTTGGAGCCAATATGTCAACATTGACCCAGATATTTAGTAAAAAATAATCAATGATCAATAAGAAACGCAAATTAGCCTAAGAGCAAATAATGAATTTGATGATATTTGATAGTTGGAGGCAATCGGCAGGAAGCCTTGGACACCACCTAGGTTTCGTGCTAGTTGGCACTCACCAGTCAGCAAGACGTATCTGCAACCTTGAAGGAACTCATATCCCTTCTGAGATTCGAACCCGCGTCACCCAGTGAGAGCTGCAGTCAGAGACGTTACCACTGAGCTATTCGGGCTCGCGATTGACCTCCTGTAGGACTGAAGTGGGTATTTTGATTGGACACTAGTTACTAGTGTCTTCATTATGCGTATTTTTCTATAAATTCAATTGGAAGACAAAGTCCTACCTACGTCGGTTTAGGTTTAGAAATAGCTCAATGTTATCTACAAGAAAAACGACCAGGAAGAATGTTTCTCAGGTGGTCTTTTTCACCTTCTAATCCATTTTAGACCGAAGATAGACTGCAGGACATGTGGGCTCGGTGGGACTGTTGGCAAGAGATAACAAGTTGGAAGAAGAGGTAGAGAAGTGAACACAGAGGAGACAGAAATAGTGGATTTGTAATCAACTACAACAAGTATCTGAATAAAGAAAGAACAACAGCAGTTTGTGCAGAATTATGTAGTACCACCTCATTGTTTATTTCGTTGGCTTCTCGTTATCGGCTTACATTCTAAAGAAATTAATATTAAGTTTATTTACATAAAATTTATAACATACTTGCAAATTTTACATGAGATCAGCTGAGAGGAATTTCCAGACTTAGTGAATAGTGCCAGAAAATTACACCCATATAGCTTTTACACAGGGAATTCAAGTTTAAACAGAGTAAATGTATTAATACAATGGTAAAGGAGTTATCTAATAAAGATGGGAGGTACGTAAGATGATAAATAAATAATAAATTGAGTAACAATGTAGTGAGTTCAACCCGCATCATGGGAACAAGAGACAAACAAAATTACACTATACCAAAATGGGTGGGGAGGGAGGTAAAAGCCAAAGATTACGTAATCAAATGAAGTATCAATCACCATAAACATTATCATGCGTTGGTGGCACAGTGGTTAGGACTCTCGTCGACCATGCACATGGTCCGAGGTTCAATCCGCTGCCGACGCACACCCGATATCTATGGTTGGCCTGCAAAATTTGGGCTACCGATATGCATGCTGAAAATTCCATACTTGTACCGAAAATACGGTGTGGCATCAAGCTGTAATCAAAAATTAAAAAAAATTAAATTAAATCTAGACAGCAGCGTTTCAACCGCATGCATTTCGTTTGAGGATGTCAAACACAGGATTGGAAAGCCATGACAGGCATTCACAATTATGAAATTAGTGTGGAGCACTACTGCAATGAGCTTCAAATTCAATGCTTCCATATACCTCAGAGACTTGTTGCTGAAGTCATTGAAAACATTTACAACAAGCTACTGCTGCAAAAGGTTTGGAAGGAAGGAAAGGTGCTTAGCTGTTGGAAAAAAGGCTACCTAGTCCTTCTATACAGGTCAGAGTAGCGGGCGGGCCAGAAAGAATTAGCCACAAGAAACTCTGGGAGGTGACGAACAAACTAATAGCCAATTACTCAACAAATATGTAGGAAGAGATGGAGATGTGTTGGGCATACGTTGAGGAGGCAATCGAATGATACTGAACTCATTTCAGGTCATCTCTCTAGTGGAATCTCAGTGGGAGGTGACGAGTGGGTCGTCGGTGCGAGGGTGATATGGAGGAGATCGTACGATTTCGCGGAGATGAGAGATTCTGGGGAATCGTGGAGCTAGCCAGCTGAAGAGAACAGAGCCAAATAGAACAAAATGGCGATGTGTTGTTGAAGTCCTATGTCGCACTTGGAGCCCAAGGGAATTTTTGTTTTCTTTATTCCTTCACGTTCCCAGTGGAACATAGGGCTTCAGGCTAGATGCTTGAAGTTTCTGTAGCAGTGTTTATTTTTACAGGATGAGGCTGCTAGCCTCATGATCAACCTTTCTTCTTCACCAGCCTTTAGTTCTGGCTCAGCCAGGTAAAGGAGTGCGCCGGCCAGGGATCGAACCCCGAGCATGTGCATGGTCGGAGAGCGTCCAAACTGCTATGCTACCGACGCATATGTCGCACTTGGAGTCCAAGGGAATAATAATAATAATAAATGCGGCTTTTTATCAAGAGATGACTTCACCGACTAGATACTGAATATCGGATTTACCTACAGAAAGGATTACCAAAAAAAACACTCTGTGAGGCAAGAAAACCCGCAAATATTCTTCCCGTCACCAAATATACAAAATGACAAGATGCACATGAATTCTAGGTTGACATGGGAGAGATCGTGTCATATGAAGGAAACGAAAGCTAACGAACAACCTTGAAACCAGATGGAAAAGAATTCAGAGGTCAAAGTGAAACAGACACTTGTTATTGGAGCCCTAAGTTCCACTCAGCAACTAAAGGAATAATAGCATTATCCACACAGCATGATTTTCGCTTAGAAACTTATCAACCTGATAACTGCTCCACCGTCGTTAATCGGTAAAACATTCTGACAATAGAATACAATTGAAATTAATTACTTTGATTAGCTAAACAAAAATCGACAAACAAACAATCCAACAAAAGAGAAAAAAACCATTTTTTTAATTTAACTCGACGACTGTCACATTTCATCATCGGCTAAATTCATCTTTGTCACCACTTAGTGTTATGTTAGGGAAAGACAATAAATAAAGAGACCGCTAGATTTTCATTTGAAAAAAACAAAACAAAAAAACAAGCGCGAATTTGAATTTTGTTTGTTTTAGTCTCTTTTGATGATTTAGCAGGAAAAACAAAAATTGGAATACTCTACCTCTTACCTGATAGCTTCTGAAGTCTATTTTCTCCAACTTGCTTTGATTGATGACAATGGAAAATTTATTATCTCTATGGTGTTTCCCCTTCACTCTCCTCTCGTATTGATGTTGGTTACATCAACACAATGGAGAGGAAATGGTTTATTTAACAGGCGAGTAACACTTCTGCTGATCTATTTTTGACTAATTTTTGTATACGGAGAGTGTAGTGAAGGCAGTGGCTATCAATAAAAGTCCCTTAAAAGGTTATGTGGTATCTTTCTGATGAAATGGAAATATTCCACTTAAAATGTGATAACAATTTCATTTTGTTTAATAGTGTTCACGTACTGGACAACTATTTCGTCCCAGTTCAGGACCCTCTCATCAGCACGCAACCACCACAGGGGTTAGAACCCAGCACCTTCTGGTTACAAGGTGACCTAGGCCGTAGACCATTCACCAGCCACTATGACCCGATCCTATGGCCAGCCCATGAATTCCAACTTCTACCAATTCATGACATAGCACGACCAATAGCCAATGTCTTCGGCGAGTATTGGTCCTCAGCTTCGGCATGCTGCACCCTAGTGGTCACGGTTTCCCAACAGAATCCTAAGCAACTGCCTGAATATGGCTAGTCGCTAATTAGCATCAGATCAATTTTCAAGTATTGACTTTGTCTCGCTATGCCGTGAATTGGTAGAAGTTGAAATTCATGGGCTGGCCATTGGATCGGGTCACAGTGGCTGATGAATGGTCTCCGAGCTCGCTAGCCTTGTAACCAGAAGGTGCTGGGTTCTGAGCTCTGTGGTGGGTGCTTTATGATGAAGAGTCCCAAACTAAGCGGATGAAACAGCTGTCTGGCAGTAATCTCTGGTGATTTTTCAATGGTCCTCTAAGTGATGTCAGCTCACGATGAAATCCTCCAACCAATAAAACAAAATCCCTACAAACCAGTACTTGAAAATATTGATGTAGGCCATAAATCTGAAATTGAATAATCACACACACACAGTCTTAGTGAATAAGTAATATTTACTGACGATCACGTTTTTAGCACAATTTATTACTGTTCATAATCCTATAAGGGTACTCACATATCTGCTAAAGGATCCGGTGGACCTACTTAAACAAAGTACCATAATTTACAAATACTTGGCAATGACTGTGAGTGAGGTGAACTACGTAGGTCAGTCAAACCAATAGATCAAGAGTAGTCAGATTATCAGAACATAAGAATTTAGCTAAGGTTAGAATGATTGATCCCACGAAGATAAGTAATTTAGAAAAAAACTCAGCACTACATTGCACCGCATGCATTAACACACAACCACACAATAGAGTGGGAGAGGGTTAAAATTCAAACAATTAATATAAGTAGGTGGAGAGAAAGATTGATCACTGAATCGTGGTTCATCGAGTCTTCACCCAACACATGCAATAGATGTGACTCAACACAAATACGAGAGAAATGGAAGATATTATTACCACCAGTCAGTCAAATCAGAGGAGGATAATAAATAATGTTAAAGTGTATTAAATTCACATTATAACATTCTAACAAGTTATTTATTTTACTACAAAAATATCTTATTTCCCATTATATTGACTAACAACACTCGTCTCATTTCCAATCTTATTGTATTTCATTGGTAATGTTAATTTTTTTTCCCAACGTACTTTATCTTCCATTCTGTTTCACGCAAGTCTTATATTGATTTTATTCAAATCTAAAATCATCTATCTTTACTCATGTAATTTAATATAGCAACAATTACAGTTTTAGCAGAATAAAATGGTACCATATTTTATTTCGTCGCCTTCTCGTCAGCTGCTTACAGGGCAAAAACATTATTAAATGTATCTACAAAAACAATTTAACATACTTGCACAGAGTTCATTTTAAACGAAAATCAATCGATCAATATACGCATACACTAATAATATATATATATATATGCAATATTAAACACAACTCCGAACAATAATAATCATACACAATGAAAACTTTTCAGCATCTCTCATTCGGATGAAAAATATCTAGTTACCAGGGCAAAGAAAGAGTGATAATCGCTTCTTTCTGGACACATAAATCAGGCTTCAGGCGCTTGATGGAAATGGCTTCAGCAAACTTAAGGAGAATTGAACTCTTTTGCCTATTGATAATTTTGAACGACTTTTTGACGTCCACCTCATGACCCGTGTCAAGAAGATGCCTGACGATGTCACTGTTTAAAGTATTTGTTCCCTTTAGACATAAGGTTTTCGGTACATATTCAGAAAATCGTAGATATGCCCTTCTTCTTTCTGTCCTTCCAATGTAACTGCTCCCACAAATACATGTAAATTTGTATATACAGTTGGAGTTGACATAAAAAGGATATCTATCGACTTTTGATTCTACCATAAAGCAAGTTGATCAAAAGACAGGAACGAGCTTAGCTGCAGGATAGGCTCTGGCTAGTGATGTACTCAGCCTTCTGTTGATCATCGCTGCAATGTCTTCACCTTTAGAATTAAGCTGAATGTAGATTGGCTTTTTTCCCGCTGTGATTTGTTTTGCATTTGTGACTTGAAATCTTCCGTACTTGTTGATGAGCCTTTGAGGGTACCCATTCCTCTTCAACATCTTTTCAAGAAACTCAAATTCTTCCTCTAATTTTTCTATAGAGCATAATCTCCTCGCTCTACTGTACAGAGTCTTGACTAAACCGCGCTTATAGCTATTTGGACAAAAGCCATTAAAATGTAAGTATTGTCCTTTCCAATTAGGCTTTCGAAAAATTGACTTTTGAAGACTACCATCTTCTAGGCGTTGCATGGCAATGTCAAGGAAGTGAAAGGTTCCTTCACTTACATGTTCCAAAGTAAACTCAATATTGTCGTGTGCATCATTGAATAGTTTGAGTAAGTGTTAAGCGTGATTTTCATTGTTGCATACTACAAATTACTTTTCATATTTTTTAAATACAACCCTCAAATTATTAATTGTATGTTCAAGAATATACATATCTATTCAAGAAAGTAAAAGAATCCTACGTTATGCCTCAATTTTTTTTTCGCCTTCTTTCTCAACTTCATGTTAAAGATACAGAAATTCTTCAGCACATCTATCTGTTCAATGTTTCAATTCCTTCTAGTTGTTTTAATTTAACAATGAATTTTGTGTTGTTGTTAGCTGGTTTTTTTCTGATTCCTTTGAATTAATTGAAATGAATAATTTGTCTTTCTTTTGGAAATTATAGAAAAAAAATCACATCATACTTTTACTTTGTCATTCATTTTACTTGGAAAAATTTATTTTCATAATTCACCCTGAAGCATAATTTATTTGGTAGTGATTTGAAATCTCATTTTAACATTTCTCTTCCTGTTGGCATGGCATAGACGCACAAACACACTGAAATATAGTTTTAGAGATTATTTTGGTGTATAATAGCTCGAGCGTACATTTCGTCATGTTTGGGACTCGTCAGTGGAGTGTGTTTGCATTCCTGGTGACTGATGACATTGTCCCTACTGAGACTCGGACCCATGATCTCATCATTTCCACAGCCAAAGTATTATTCACCATGCTTAGGAAACGACCTATTTTGAGATGGAAATCAGTCTATCATCTTTTGTTTGGTGTCGGCTTGTAATCAATTCTCTGACTAGCGCAGTACAATAAGCCAGATAAAAAAAACAGTAACTCGCATGTGAAATCGGTTGCTGGTTGCGCCAAAAACATCGCAGATTGGCAGAAGTTAGAATTCATCAATCATTGAGTGGGTTCCCAGTGGCTGAGCACAGCTTGTAGCCAGAAGGTACTGCGTTTAGACCCCAGCGCGTGCGTACTGCAAAAGACTTCCGAACTAGGACTGAACAGCTGTTTAATAGTTCTCCAACTGATGTCAGTTCATTATAACTTTTGTAGCCAATTTGTGTTTAGATCCTTTCTCATTTCCCATCTTTTGATTATATTGGACAGAAATGGTCGAAATGTTGAAATAACAGAGAAAATTTGTAACTCAGATGGATGATTTGCAATTATTAGTGTTCTCTGAGCTGGTTGGTTTGGTTGCGAAACTTCCGTTGTCCTTCTGGACGACATCTTCAGCCCAATTTATAGCATAAAGTGAAACGATTTAAATTTTTCATGAGCGATAGATAGAATTGCGTCTCCCGGTAATCATCTTTACATATGTGTATTGACCACTTTCTATTGACTTAGATTTTAAACTTTCTGGTCACCTGATTGACTTTTTATTAGTTGGTATATTTGGTCTACATTAACGTGTTTGTTAATTCCATTTTCCTTTGAGTACTAGGCTTCTAGGAATTCCCTGACACTTTTGGTGTTTCCTCTGTCTAAGATTTCGACATTATCCCAATCATCAAATCGATGTCCATAATTGTCTATATGCATTGTTATATAAAGAATACATATCGTGTCTTTTCACGGCTGATTTGTGATCTTGGATTCTGATTCGAAGGGGACGCCCACTTCGACCACCGATGTAATGCCTGTTACAGTTCACACGATTTATTTTGTAAATGGTATTAATTTTATCTCCTTTTTCTGTTGGATCTTTCGGTTTGCATAATATCGAATTAAGCGATTTGACTAGCTTGTGTTCTATATCTATATCAAACGGTTTCAGTATTCTAGCTGTTATTTCAGACATATTTCTCATGTATGGTAGAATGAATTTTCTTGTGTTCTTTGATGATGGTTCCTTGTTGGTGTTGTGATTCGACTTTAAACACTTTTCGATAAAATTATGCGGATATGCACTCTTTTTGAAGACCATTTGTAGGTATTTTTCTTCCATTCTTTTCAACTCTGGAGTGCTACAGTGTGTTTGAATTCTTTTAAACAATGTCTGCACACAGTTTCGTTTGTGAGTAAGTAATTGGATTATTGCTAGTATAGTTAAGTATTTGGTCTGGGTGTGCGTTGATTTTCCGTATACTTTTGTTTCTAAATTTCCTGTGTTGATTCTCCTTGTTAAGATATCTAAAAGTGGGATTTTGTTATCTAATTCTTCTTCTCTTGTGAATTTGATATCTTCAAATATGTTGTTTATTAATTTATGAGTATATTCTAAATCACATTTCTCTTAATTATTACAAATGTATCATCAACGTAACGTATCCAGATTTTTGGTTTGATTATAGGTATAGCTATTAATTCTAACGGCTTCATCTAATAATCCTGATATGGGCGATCCCATTGGTGTTCCTTTTACTTGTTCATAAATTTGAGTATTGAGTTGGAAGTATTTTGTAAAGCATAATTTTATGAGTTCTATCCAAGTTGAACATGACTGCGTTTTTATGTTTTCATCACTACAGAGTAATTGTTGCATAGTTTCTGTTGCTAGTTTTGGACTAATTGAAGTATATAATGCTGTGACATCAAAGGACACCATTATTTCATTGTCTTCTACTTGAATGTTTTTGATTTTCTCTAAAAATTGGATTAACGAATTGACAGAATGGTCTCATGATTCTGTTAGGTAATTTAACTTCCTGAAAAGTTCTTTAGATAGATTATATGTTGGTGTTTCTGGAAGCGAAACGATCGGTCGTAAGGGAATGTTTGGTTTGTGTAGTTTTTGTCTGCCGGGAAATCGAGGTAAAATAGGTCCGTTAGATTTCATTCGCCATTGATCTTGTTCTGTAATTTGTCCCGATTTCGTTAGTTTATTTAACGTTGTTTTGATTTTGTTATCTAATTTTTGCATAGGGTTTCGGTCGAAATGTGTTGAAAAATCACCTCCTAGTACAAATGATGTTCGATGAAGATTTACAGCTTATTTGGATTGGCTGTTATCGTCGAATGAATAACTGTTTGGTGTTTAAAACGAACACCATTACTCATAAGGAATTGCAGGCATGTTCAACTAACCAGTCTCAAGTGGGCTAAAATGAGCATCATAGATTTCACTACAAGTCACCATCAACCAAAATAAGTTCACATTAATCCCATAATATTATCAAAACACTTCTACTAAGAGTTGCGATGTCACCAGAGAGCGAGCCATTCAATTTAGCATAATCAGTAGTCAATATGGAATCCACAGTAACCTGAAAACAAATAGTTTAAAAAATATATAAGATATCAATTATTGCATTCTCATCATAAGCCTGGAGCATCAGTAAGAAGTAGTGACTAATGGGTTCCAGTGACTTTCTGAAGTTGAAGTGAATTCTCATCGAAGGGATTGATGACGGCATGACCATATTAAGAGTTGACACAGTTAGTGTTCACGTGTCATTGAATTCCAGCCCAAGTAGCTGAATGATTAATCAGCTCTGCGCCATAACTTGAAAGTAGTGGGTGCAATCTTTGGTGAGTTTGTGGGCGTACACTGCCGAAGTGTCATGAAATAAGGCGAAACAGCTCTTAGGGCCCTATCTGGTTCGCGGTGATTCCTGTAACTAATTTTGGCTAATGGCAAAGATCTAACAATTGTAATTATTCCGAAATCCTTGAACATATTGCAATCTGAATATTTAGAAAGCAAAAAGAATGAGTGAAGAAATTATTTACTCTTCAATTAGATTTTCATTTCTGGTTCTACTTTAATATATACATCACAAAGCATTTTTATTACAAATTCATACTTTTTCTCAATGAAATCATCTGAGAAATATACGAATATGGCACCAAGGAGTGTACCGATAGCTCCAAAAAGCCATTGTTCATTAAGCTACAGTTCCTTGATGACAACAACAGCGAAGTAGTAACACAGTGCCTGAAGAATGCAGTTAAAAGAGCTTTCAATGCATCAAGGGTAAATTGTCTCTTCACTACTACCCCTATTTTACGTTCGAGAATTGAGGATAAACTGCCTAAATTTGCCTCTTCCTCTATATGTATCTACCAGTGTGACTTCAACTGTGGAGCCAGATACATTAAACGTATTTCCGAACATCATCCTGCATGGTTAAGCAAGGAACAAACAAGATCTATTCGTAGCTCTGCTTTACCACACCTTGTAGATAGTAAGCATAAGGCTGGTGTTAATACAGCATTTAAAATTATTTATCGTATTCCTACTAACCTTAATTTTGCTTTACGAGTTCATCTTCTGCAGACAGCTGAGGCAACAGGAATCCACCTGAAGAAGCCAAACCTGTATTTTTCAGAAGAAATCCGTATACAGCCACTTTCCTTACCTTGGCCATCGTTACATGAATGTATAAACCAGACTACTTCGCCTTCCTCTCCCTAAACCTTTGAAAAATTATGGTTTTCCAAATTATTTTTCTGACTACCTAATCTTTAGTTATAAGTTATCATTGTCCAAGTAACTGTATTTTTCTTTAACAGTCCGTTACTTAATCAACCTGACCACTCGCTTTTTCCTTAATTACGCATTGTTTTTTCAAAATTATGCATTACGCAATCCATGTGTTGCAACCATTTCTACCTTTTAAATGTGTTTTTGATTTTATTCGTTAAATATCACCCAACTGACTAATTATTGTTATTGTCCTTTGACTGGTAAATTGCTGTGTATTGTAATACAAATGCTGTATATGTGTATATGAGAGTAGAGCCAGAGATGAGAACCTAGTTGAAAAGTGAATATTTCTTCGCTCAGTCCTTCTGCTTTCTAAATGTCTAAATAGGGATTTTTCTGTATTGTAATCTGAATATATCGTAAATGTGGAATCTTTGTTTGGTTTTAAGGACACAGTTCCTCAGAACATATATGTCTACACCATGCAGAGAGCTTCTCTTATTGTTTTAGGACTGGTGATGTCACCCAGTCGCCCAGGCTGAAACAGTTTGGGGCGGAGGAGGGAAGGGATTCAAATCCAGGAGTTTTTTATTCCTTTATGTTCTCAGTGGAACATAGAGTTTCAAGCTGGAGGCTTGAAGTTTCTGTAGCAGTGGTGATTATTTTTACAGGATGAGGTTGCTAGCCTCATGCCCAACCTTCCCTCTTGACTAGTCTTATTACTGGCATAATGAGGTAAAAGAGTGCGTAGGTGGCCGGGGATTGAACTCCGGACCACCTGCGTGGTTGGCGAGCACTCTACCGCTGTGCCACCGACGCATAAACCCAGGAGTAACTGAATGAAAGTAGATTACTTACAACAATGATCTACATCTCTCTCTCGTACGATATTTAAGGTCAAAAGTCAGCTGACAAATAGATTTCTTTGTGTGGGATTTCATGATTGGCCGCACTACTCAGAGAAATTATATTAGAATCTATGAGTAAATTCATTTTTTCAGCCAAATATGACCACCTTCAAGCTTTTTAAGTCCCAAAGAATATTTAAGGCAATTTTAGCCACCTTGTATTCATACTGGTTTTATGACTGGAATAAACACTGAATCCACTATGTGGGCATAGGTTCGAATCCCACTGTTGACACCATTTTAAGCCCATGTGGGTGATTTAGCGACTACCTGATGGATAGAAGACAGAAGATAATGGGGTTAATGGGGTGCTGTCAGGGTGGAAAGAAGTACTGGGTGGAGTATTTCAGGGGACTACACATTGTCCCCTGCTATTCTTATTGATGATATTAGATGGTTTGAGGCAATCGGCAGGAAGCCCTACCTGACCTACGTTTCGTGCTAGTTGGCATTCACCAGTCAGCGAGGCGTATCTGAAACCGCCTTGAAGGAATTCTGATTTTAACAATCGAAGAATACAATTTCTTGTCATCCATTGTGTTTTAGAAATAAAGTTGATATCTGTGATTAGTGTTTGTCGATTCGGAAAGTCTTCGGAAATAATTAGATCTTTGGATTAAGTTCCTTGTCTATATAAATCTACATGTATCTGCGGAAGTATTTGCATTAGGAAAACAGAAGAAAGAAAGGAACTCCACTGATTTTCTGAACATGTAACGAGGTGGAAGTTCATCACTCTGAAATCAGTTTGGAAACCTTCTGCACTCAGTTAGCATAAACAACAAAGATCGGATTTTCAGCATCAATGTTAAGTCAGTAACTTCTCCTTCATGGGTCAGACACTTGGCGTTCTCATCATGAAAAGCATTTCCAACACGTTACTGCAAACTTTCACCAACAGCTGCCTTTACTCACTCCATACTGAAGAATAGATAGTCAGCCAGAAAGAATTAGCAATAGGGCACTCTGGCAACAAATCATTCAAGCACCTATTGCTCAATAAATATGGCACACAAAATATAGATGGATGGAATACACTCTGAGGGGATCATTGGTTGATATTGCGCGCTAGGCCATTGCTCGAGTGGGACCTGAATGGAAGGCAGCTAGTTGGACGTCGATCCGAGTATGACGAGTATGGAGGAGATCATGCGAGGGAAGATAAGCTGGATGGAGGATTTCATCATGAGCTGACATCGGTTCGAGAACCATTGGAAAACCAGCCACAGGGAGTACTGGACAGCTGTTTCGTCAGGCTTCATCGGTACGCACCCACGAGAGGGGTTCGAACCCAGGACCCTGTGGTCACAAGGTGAGCTCGCAGGCCATTGAGCCACTGGGGTCTGATCCAAGTTATCATGGTGTCAGATGAAGACGACTGCAGAGGAAAGGGCGAAATGGAGATGTGCTTTAGAAGCCCTTTGTTTTCCCAGTCGGAGCCCAAGGGAATAATAATAATTATAATACTAAAATAAGGAATCAATTACATCTTTGCTACTCTTTTGAGGATAAATCAACTCTTGTAACGCATGTCAAACTGTCAGAAATAAAAATCAACTGTATACTCCCTTAGAAAAGCAATTACTGTTCAGTATAATTTGAAAATTACAAAATTACAGATTATTTGATAAGAAAGCGACTGAAAGAGATAGTATCTATCAGTTCAGTGACATTTTTAACAGAGGTGATTTTAGCAGATAAAAGCAATTCAAAACTAAGTGAGAATAAAAGTGAAGGAGAAATGTAAATCTAGTGATCCAGAAGTTGATAGATAATCACGTTCAGACATACAACAGGACACTAGAAGATCTACACTCCGACTATAATCCGTGTCTAGTGTCGCGCCAACTCGATAATTTAGAGGCAAAAACCAATAAGTTGGAAGAAAAAACTGGCGACGAAGATAGAACTTCAAGTGGACACAGAGAAGACAGATGAGGATGTCAAAACGTCTCAGGATCTAGTCGGAAAAGCAAGACAAACCTAAATTAATCTGAAATATGTGCGGACACCAATTATTATTATTGTTTCCTTTAGTTTAGAGCCTCAGCCGCACGTCTCCATTGTGTTCGGTTCTATGCCAACGTTTTCACCAGGCTCTAAATCTGCCCACATGCTTTCATCTCCTCTTCACGTGACCTCCTCCATGTCACGCTTGCACTAACGACCAACTCGCTGCTTCCCATTCGGCGGGCTCCACTCGAGCGATGGCCTGCAGTGTGATGTCGCTTGATGGTTTGATTTCTCAGAGTATGGCTAATCCACCTCTATTTGTTCCTGCATATATGTTGCACGATCGGTTCCTGGTTGGTTCGCTCCCAGAGATCCCTGTTGCTGATGTTTCCAGGCCGACTATCTGATCTTGAGCGAAGTATTGAGTGAATACAGCTGTTGATGGAGGTCTGTAGTTTGTGTGACGTGCTCTTCATGACACAGCACCAAGTCTATGGTCCACAAAGTAACACTGACTTCACATCAG
This sequence comes from Trichobilharzia szidati, assembly GCA_944472155.2. Taxonomy (NCBI): domain Eukaryota; kingdom Metazoa; phylum Platyhelminthes; class Trematoda; order Strigeidida; family Schistosomatidae; genus Trichobilharzia; species Trichobilharzia szidati. The sequence goes on from OX235277.1 coordinate 8,082,070, forward strand.
AGTTGAAAATCAGGATCTTACTTTTCCTGGTGAGTGCTGTTGACCTCCACACAGACTTGAGAGTAATGAAAGCTTGTCTTGCTTTCCCAATCCTTGCTTTGATATTGCCGTCAGTTTCTTGCGCCTGTAGTTGAAACGACGCTTCTCAGGCAGGTAAAGGAGGTTGTTTCTGTCAGATCTCTCCCATTCATGCTGACTGATTGCTGTTTGTTGTTGTTGTTGCTGTTGCTGTTGGTCAGGAATCTTCATCACCTCTATTTTCTCTGTTTTCCTGAAGTGCTCCCTATCTTCTTTGGATGCTTCGTCTGCGAACTTGTTGCGTTTCACTAGCATATCTTCTAGTTTGTGGGAAATCAGGCATATATCATTGGTGAAATCCAGACCCTCCAGGTTTTTTGTGTGGGTCCATTTCATGCTTGTCTCCTCTTTGCCCGCCACTGTCTGTCGCATTATCCAGTGTACCGCAATCAGGAAAATCATTGGAAATAGTAGGCAGCCTACTATACATTCAGTTTAAATAACAAGATTCGATTTCTTAACACTAATTTTGATTTGTTACTTCTCTAAGGTTCACAGACAGCGAGCTTCACTGAAAGCATGAACAAAGTTTACAAGATATTCGTGGATAGGACTGTTGGTATTTTGGTTTTCCCCTTAACCTTAACGCATGACTAGATTAACTAACGGCTGCAAAATATCGTTTGTAAGGTGGCAGTTAGAACTGTTATTTTCAGATAATTTGAAATGCAATCTCTGAGAATTTCTGTCTCAATATAACGTTTGAACTTCAGGTGCATGAAGAGTAGCTTCATAAGAACACCGGTAACCTACAGAGATGGAGGTTTCTTCTCCTATATTTCTGTCAATAATTCTAGGTGGATATCTGTTTTCTACTAGACTATCGCGTCTTAATTCAGTTTCTATCGTATATAATGAACAGAATTTTCGAATTCTCGTTCTCTGAACAGTCTGACAAATCCTTGGAAGTTAATAAACTGTCCAGTCCTTGTTAATGATGGAAATATTGGTCTTTAAGTCAAGTTGTCTTTTCTTCTAGTGAGTGGAGCATCCAGGAATGGAAGAAGTAGTTTTAAAACTCATCCTAGAGGCAGATGATAAGTAAAGGAAACGTGAAACCAGAATAAATAGACACTTAACTTCGATTTGTACTTAACTTGTAATATTTATCAATGAAAAACTTCAAATGTAACCACTATTTATTTTGAAGAATACTCAAGAAATCAATTCAGTCAGAGAAACATTGAAAACTGGGGAGTTCTAGATCGTTATTTCGTCTTTATTTGAGACTTTCCAGCAATACGCATCCATAACCCTGCCTACAAGGCATTAAATCTGGGATCTACGAGTTACGAGGCGTGCTCGTATACCATTGAACCTCTAGGTCGCAATCCAGTGACCCATCAGTTATATCTTCTGATGATGCGCGATATATAGCGTGCACCCTGCAATCTGAGGGCCCTGAGTAGGATCGCAGGTGGGTACTGACAAAGGACTCTAAATAGGGACGAAATATTTGTCCAATACTTTACTAAATATCCACGAGTACATCCTTAGGATTTATCTGTAATCTCTTATTATCTTTTTGAAATTTTTTTATTTTTCATTTTATTTTGATTACAGCTTGATGCCACACCGTATTTTCAGTACAAGTATGACATTTTCAGCATGGATATCGGTAGCCCAAATTTTGCAGGCCGACCATAGATATCGGGTGTGCGTTGGCAGCGGATCGAACCCCGGACCATGTGCATGGTCGGCCAGAGTCCTAACCACTTTGCCACCGACATTTCACCCTCTCCATGAATTGGAGCAAATATGGATGATCAGTTGCAAAAGGAATTTGAATATGTTCATGATTCCTCGATGGAGACGGGCTATCCGATTAATTTCATAAAGAAACATGAAAACATTGGAGAGGAAACCTGAGGCAATGATTGCACTTCTATAGGCTACGAATGATTGGAAAGTAAACGAAGGACAAGTTAGATAGTTTTGCCACATCTACGCGCATTTATCAGTTCAACTCTTCCCTCCGGTGACAGTTACGTTGGGCGTACAGCTTGCCCATCGTTGTTTGGTAGGGACAGACAAAAACAATCCGTAGCTCCATTTTTTCACATTTAGTTAGTTGATAATGGTCATGTAGTGGAGAAAACGAAAGCTTCCAAAATAATTCATCATATCCCACCGAATCTTTCCAATAGACTTCGCATTCGTCTACTGCACACAGTTGAGGCAGGCGATAGGCATTTGAACTATAAAGCCAAAACTATGCATTCGAAAGAAGTTCGTATACACAGCCATTATCCCTTCCTTGGCCTATTAAGACATAACCAACTAATGACTTCTACACCAGCCCTTGTTTATATTTTCAACCCCTTTCTTATCATCCCTTAATCTTATCTTCATCAAAAACGTGTTTCATTTCCTTCCCTTACAATCTAACATTACTTAATCGGTTCATTTGTTTTTACTAGCCTTTATCGACTACTTCCACCTGAACATTTGTTTGTTTAATAATGCTGTTTTTTTATTATTCGTGTTATCACAGATCGCTTCACTTTTTCATCATTGTTGTAAATAGGGCTATTATTATTATCATTACTATTATCATGACAAATAGTACAACTTACATGCACAATCTTATTATCCAATTAAAAAAACGTGGTGCTTGGTTTGTATTTGAATTTTGGACACTAGTAACTAGTATGATGTGTCTAGTCCTTTGGTCTTTTGGTGCAGACTGAATTCTATCAGTCAGTCAGGCTTACAATGTGGCCAACATTCTAGGTAGCCTACCATCACGGTGGTAACGTCACTGACTGCAGCACTGGGTGATGCGGGTTCGAATCTCAGACAGGGGACATGAGTTCCTTCAAAATGACTGCAGATTCTCCTTGCTGACCGGTGACTGCCAACTAGCATGAAACCTAGGTTAGGTGTAAGGCATCCTGTCGATAGCCTCCAACCCTTTTATATTTGAATTTTTATTTTTAAAGTTATGCATATTAGAGTTAAGCCTGATGAGATCTGTATTTTCAGAAATAACAATCGTACGTTGAATATTCTAGCAATTGGTAAACATAAATGCTTTTGTTGGCCCTCATGGTTTTCGATACGATGCTTGTCTGCTTATCTGAATACATATGATGATGAGAAATTGACTGAAAATCGGACACATCAATCTATTTACCTTCTATCCATACTAAAGTTCAGATGTCTAGTCGGAAAGGCTAAGGAATAAGGAACTATGACAGGTAAATAGCAACGAAAAAGGTATTACCCAGCACTTATGCAGATGGAAACAGAGACAAACTTGACGTATGCAGATTTGGAGTCCGCTGAGTGACATCACACGCCAGACGGATCTTGTAGTGGAACCCGAATAGGAAACATCAATTTGGGCGCGTTTTGGAGGTTGATGTGGTGTAGATCACATGAGAAAGCATTGGAAGCTGATAGGCACTGAGGAAACCAGCTAAAAAATCTGCACGGAACGGAAATGAATAGTGACGTGTTGATGAAGTTCAATATTCTTCTTCTAAGCCGAGGAAATAATAATAGTGATAATTAATACATAATTCAATTCCCCTGACATAGACCCATTACGCGTGATGATTGGAGGGAAATTATGACCCTGTTAACGATTCATTTTCATAAATTATTCAGAGACCACTAGCTAAAATTATTTCAATTACCAGATTTTTCTTTCGCCTTCAATCTAAACGCAGTCCATCAATGATTTATAAATGTTATCATTATTTACCTGGGTTCTGAGAGGAACAAAGGGTTTCAACAGAACATATCCACTCCATTCCATTCTCTGTAGTCCTCATTGGCCGGCTTGCCAATTACCCATAAGCTTTCGTCCTCTCCTCACACAATCTCCTTCATGTCACCCTGTTGAGTTTCTGCCTGGTGCTTGATATCACTCATGTGTTTGATCCACTTTCATTTGCTTCGTAATATTCTTGGTTAGTTTGTTTCCACACTTCCTTGTGGATAATTCTTTCGGCTTAACCATGTATTCTCCAATATGGAGCTATCGAAGGCAGCTGTTGTCAAACGTCTTCAGTTATTTTTTGGGATTGCTTTCGACGGCGGACGACGAGCTAAGTGTCTGACAAATATAGAAAAATTGACTGATTTAACATTGGTGTTGAAAATCTGAAATTGTTTATTTATGCCAGGCGCGGGCAGAAGTTTTTAAAAATTATCGACTGGAAAATCTAAAATTGAATTAAATAGTTGATATGACCCGTTGCACAAGAGGTGGCTCAAGTGGTTTAGTGGATAACACCTTGGCGTTTGAAACTATGGACACTGGGTTCGAGCCCTGGTGGGCACACCATCATTGACTCATTGGGGAATGCAGGCATATCCAGTTGACGAGTGGTAAATAGGACGAAATGCGCATCCTGGCTGGATTCAACTGTCTAGTTACCATTCACCAATTAAATTCTTATTACATACCCAGACATCGTCGAAGCATCTGCACAAGAAGACGACATGTCAACCTGAGACCGAGCACTTCGGTCCAATCAATCGACGGGAAAATCTAAAATTCAATTGAAATTTAGACTTTAATTTATCTCATCCGTTGTCTATAAAAGTAGATTTAGTTAAGTGTCTAACAAACCGAGCGGTAGAAATAAGTAATCCAAGAAAACACTTAAATGCTGAAATGAAACAGATAGAAGAAGCGTTGGAGTCAAATAACTATCCTTAAAAATTCATTAGGAAGATTGAAAAACGCCAAAAGAAAAATAAAAATAATTGTGGAACTAGTAATGATAACATAAATAAGAGAGAACATAAGTCATCTACAGTTATACCATATAAAGAGGGGACATCTGAGACCCTACATAGGATTCTAAATAAAGCAGGAATTAGGGTGGCATTCAAAAAGACAAACTCACTCAGCCAAGACAAGCTCTGTAGGTTAAAGGACCAGTGGACCCAACTAAACAAAATAATATAATTTGCAAAATACCCTGCAATGACTGTGAGTTAGGTCAGCTACATAGGTCAAACTAGTAGGTCAGGGGTAGTCAGATTGTCAGAACATAAGAATTTAGCTAAGGTAAGAATGATTGACCCCTCGAAGATACTTAATTTAGAAATAAGCTCATCGACTGCACTGGATGCATTAACACACGATCACACAATAGGGTGGCTGGAGAGGGTTAAGATTCTCAGAAGTTATCTGTGTAGGTGGAGGGACAGATTGATTACTGGATCCTTGATTCTGTTGATTGATCCACATTATTTCTCAAATGTCCATGACTGATAATTTAATATGTAACTGAGCAAAGTCTGATGAAAGCTAAGCAAAAATATGTATTTGCTTGTTTGAGTCCTGTTCTAAAATTTTTTCTTAAGTCTATTCATTATTCTTAACAAATGAGGGGAGGGGAAACGAATGAATTCTACTCAAAATTAACAATTTCTTAATAATAATAATAGTAATAACAATACGCGTTCCTACTCCTATTCAGCATTTAACTGAATCTGGAGAAATTTAAGTAAAACTTCTAGGCTGTTGCATAAATGTCGATTAAAAATTATTTCCTCCTATTTTCACTTCATTTTACGTTAGTGTAAAACATTTTAAATTGGAAAGGAAACGGTTTTCTGTAACACAAATCACGTTTATCTTACGTTGAATACAAGAGGATTGTAATAGCCAAAAAAAAGCACCATTAGTCCCAACTCAAATTAACTGTCTAGTTAATTTAATTCAGAATTTCATCATAAGCTGACATTAGTTAGAGAACCATTGGAAAACCTGGGAGTGAACTGGAGACTGGAGAGTTGTTTCGTCCTAGTTTGGGACTCTTCAGCAGTATGCAACCACCGGGATTCGAACCCAGGACCTTCTGGTTACAAGGCGAGCTCGTAGATCATTGAGCTACTGCAAACCGATCCAATGGCCCATAAATTCCAACTTTTGCCAATCCATGGCATAGCGCGACCACTAGCCAATGTCTTCGGCGAGTATTTGTCCTCACATCCAACCTGCTGCAACCTACTGGTCACGACTTCCCACTGGAACCCCAGGTGACTACCTAACTGAATAGGTCCGGTCGCCAGTGAGCACCTTATTGATTTTCAATTATTGGTTTGTAGGGATTTGGTTGATTGGTTACAGGATTTCATCATGAGTTGACATTGGTTAGAGAACCAAGGTCTATGAGCTCACCTTGTAGCCAGAAGATCCTGGGTTCAAACCCCGGTGGGTGCGTACTGATGAAGAGCACCAAACGAAGACGAAACAACTGTCCAGTACTTCCAGGTTTTCCAGTGGTTCTCTAACCAATGTCAGCTCATGATGAAATCCTGTAATCGATCAATCAAATCCCTACAAATCAATACTTGATTAATTTAATTCAATTTAGATTTTCCCATCGTGGCCCGATTCGTCTAGTGGAGAACGCTTTCGCGTTTGAGACTACTTTGGCAGTGGGTTTGAGCCTCATTTGGAATGCCATCAGTCACTGGGAAATGCAGGTACACGCAGTTGACGAGTCTCAAGTAGGACGAAGTGCTGCGCATACACCGGATTCCACTGCAGCTAGTCACCATCAAACAATTGACTTCAAGTATTAATTTTATTGCACAATACCATATACTATTGACGGATTCATTTGAGTAGTCAGATACTACTCACACCTGCCTTATTTCTTATGCGAAACTTGGAGGTCAAATGAACCTTTAAAATAACCTCCCTCCCTGCATGGTGGTTGAGTAAAGGATAAACAAAATCTATTCGTAGCGCTATTCTATCCCATCTTGTGGATACAGAATACAGGATTGATGTCAACGAGGGGGCTTTCAAAGTCATTTACCGCATACCTACGAATCTCAATTTCGCCTTAAGAGTTCGTCTACTAAATATTGCTGAGGCTGTGGGGGTCCACATTAACAAGCCTAATTTATGCATCCAAAAGAAGTTAGTTCAGACATTATCCTTACTCGCTTGGCCATCTAGGTTTGAATGATCCTGAATTTTTGTGGAATTTTCCTAATTTTATTTGATATTCTATTCGCTACTATATCTTTATTATTATTATTTAAGCATCTTTCGTGAACTGTCATTCCATCGTGATTTTACTTTACACATCGATATTATTTAAAAAACGCTAATATTGTTATTGACTACTAATCTAGAATATTCTATGTATATAAACATGCATATATATATATAATTGTAGAGCCAGAACAGGAGGAATTTATCGAAAAGGATACTCTTTGCTCAATTATTTTGTGTTTTATAGATGTCTGAATGGATATTTTCGCTATATTGATATTTTATTTATGATATCAGTTTCTTTTATCTTTAACGGCTTCCTTTTGAGTCATTTCTAAAGTCTGTCATTGTCCTGCTAGGTGTTGCGAGTCTTAATCTTATGGGGGATGATAGTTCCTTCAAGATTTCAGGTAACAACCAGATTTACTGATAAAATTAAGGAAATCACGATGTATTACGAAGAACATTGAAGGCTGTAAGTAGGGTCAGTGGTATCCCTTTGACTCAACTAACTGGCACTGTTGTCAATAGGCATATGAATTCTTGTAAATACTTAACTAAAGTTATCTTGTCTGGTAGTGAACATCCTCTTTATTCACATTTGTTTCCTTGTATCTCTTCGGGAAGACCAGAAGAAATTTCATAAACATTTATGCTCGTACTACAAAATATAAAAATTCGACCGTACCATATTTGGCACGAGTATTGTGTGAAGAGACAAATATCAGAAAAGAACTTTTACAACTTTTAAATCATTAACTAAACTATAAAATGTAATGATGCATATTATTGCATGTGTGATTTGTTATATTATTTATTTATTATTCACTATGACCTAGCAATGGTGTGATTTTGTTGGGTTTTTCTATTTTTCCTATTAATTATCAATATTTTTAACATTTCATAAATTTATATAATTATAAAAAGGGCTAAACCAATGCAATATGTAAAAGAAACGCTGTAAAATTCCATGCTGTAAATTGTTATTGTTGTGGAATAAAGTGATTATTATTATTATATTATTATTCACTTCTGGAACTTATTCTCGCCGATATCTGCAGGAGTTATCTCCAATAAGATATGGTTGAGATCTGATCTCAGTGAAATCACCTTCTATCTCCGACATGTTGTATTATTACTCGTTATTTTATTCCTTTACGTACCAAGCGGGATATAAGGGCTAAACTTAGAGAGTTGAAGTCCAGGTAGCAGCGATATTTATTTTTACTGGATGAAGTTGATAGCCTCATGCCCAACCATCCCTCTTTAACAGTCTCAGAGAAATGATGGAGTATGCCGGCCGGCGATGGAACTCCGAACCGCATACGTGGTTCGTGAGCATGTTACATCAGTGCCACTGGTGCCGACATGCTGATGATACGTTAATTGTCTGTAACGAAATAATTCATGTATCTTTATTATCTGACAGTTTTAGTGAGATGCAACCTTACATTAAATTCACCATGGAATATGAACTTAACAGTGGGTCTTAACGCGAGATGAGGAAATAATTTTCACTTCCTTTTCTTATGTGGGCGCCATCCTTTGAACTACAGGTGGATGAGGATATCAACACCAGAACCAGAAACGTAAGACAGATCCTTATTATTGTCAGGGTCAGTTTGGAAATCTTCCACACTCACTATAAGGAACTAAATTCGTATTTTAAACACCGGTTTTCAATAACTTTCTCACAAAGAGTATTTTCCACAGGCTATTACAGACTTCCATCAGTAGCTGCCTTCACTGGCTTCATATTGAAGTTCCGATGGCCGGTCAGATTAAATTAACAACTAGGGACTCTAAAAACGAATGAACCAAGAAGCTTTCGCTGAAGAACGGTGGATCGGTCACATTTGGAGGAGACCGTTAAGTAACATTGTGGTGAGAACTGTCTGCTAGCCAAAATTGTAGACAACGAATTTCCGTCAGTGTTTACGTCCCGCATCGGGATCATGAGAAAAAAAACCAATAACAAAGCCTTATCTTGAGGAACTCAGTAACCAATCACAGCAGACTTAACGTGTGCAAATACGATTCGCAGGTATATGTCTTAACTTTCTAAGAAAAGGTCACCAGCAGTACAGAATAACCTTCAGCAAGAAAACAACCAATCAGAAGGAGTTGATTCTCCGCTAACAATAACACTAATTATAATGTATATAAAAATCTATAAATATCTGTTGATTTTCTCAATAAACGATCTGTTGCCTGGCCCTTGTTTTCTGTCACTACAACATTGCTTGTCAGCGTGTGGATTTGAAGGTGACATGAAAGAGATCGTACTGGCTGGAGATGAAAGCTTACAGGCAAACAGGACTGCAGGGAATAATAAAAAATGTAAACCAAGGGAACAATATTAATAATAGTAATTGTATTCTGAAAATTAACAGCCTCTTATTTTCAAAAAGAAGTTTGTTAGTCTGATAGTGTGATTTAGCCATTTATACTAGTGGTGTAATCATTCGGCGTCTAGTTCATAAATAAAACCCTCAGAATTATTTGGAACTTGTGTCTGTCTCCAAAAGACATTGAGCTGATTACGTAGACTTATAAATCTGTGTGATGTGAATACATATCTTATGTACACCTTACTTAGTTTACTGGCAACCCAATAACTCTAAACTAAGTGAGGATAAGAGTAAGACAAGGCTGCCTACTATCGCCAATGATGTTCCTTATTGCAGTAGAGTGGATAATGCGACAAACAGTTGACAGCGAGGAAACAGGCATAAAATGGACTCACACAAAATAATTGGAGGATCTGGACTTCGCCGATGATATATGTTTGATTTCCCACAAACACTGGGAGATATGCAAGCGAAAAGCAACAGGTTAGCAGAAGAAGCATCAAAGATAGGACTTCAGGTGAACATAGAGAAAACAGATTTGGTGGTGAAGATTTCTGGCCAACACCACCAACAGCAACAACAACAACAGACAACAATCAGCATAAATGGAAGGGACCTGAAAGAAACAACCTCCTTTACCTACCCAGCTGAGAAGCATCGTTTCAACTACAGGCAGAACTGACGAGGATATCAAAGCAAGAACCGGAAAAGCAAGACAAGCTTTCACTACTCTCAAGTCTGTATGAAGGTTAACAGCACTCAGCATGAAAATGGAAATAAGATCCGGATTTTCAACTCCAGTGTGAAGTCAGTGCTACTATACGGACCAGAGACTTGGCACTGCGTCATGAACAGCACCTCGAGCAAACTACAGACCTTCATCAACAGCTGTATTCACTCACTATTACTCAAGATCAGCCGGTTGGCCAGAAGAGATAAGCAATGGGAATCACCGACAGCAAACCAACGAGGAACCGATTGTGAAACAAATAGGCAGGAAGAAATGGAGATGGATTGGCTGGTCATACTCTGAGGAAACCATCAAGTGACATCACTAGACATGCCATCGCTCGAGTGTAACCCGAAAGGGAAGTGGTACGTTGGTCGTCAGTGCAAAGGTGACTTGGAGGAGATAATGTGAAGAGGAGATGAAGGCGTGTGGGCAGACTTGGAAGCTGGTGAAGACTCTAGCAGAGGACGGAACGCAATGGAGACGCACGGCTGAAGCCCTATGTTTCTCTAGGAATTAAAGGAAACAATAATAATAAGTTATCTGTGTGAGTAGGGGGAACTCTTTGTTGTAATAAAAATTAAAGTCTCGAAATCGGTCGTCAAATGACTTCGCTTGAAGAAGCGCTGAAAGCCAGAATAGGGTGGTGAACAGCCATTTGTCACCGTTTAAGGCTCTTTGGCAGTACCAAGAACCTTCAGGTTACAAGGTAATCTCGTATGCCATTGAGCAACTCAGACGTAACTGAAATGCCTATGATTTCAAACTTGTGGGAATTCTCAATATGTGTAGCGAGAACACCAGCCAGTGTCATCGGCAAGTATTTGACCTAACACATACACGTCAGTGGAATCCACTGCACACGCGACTTTCCACGAAAACGTATAACAAGTTTATTCTACATTCAGCCGATGGTTTATATTAGATTAACAATCAATTTTCGGTCCGAAGGGATTTGATTGGTTGGTGTTTTTTCATTGAATATATAATTTCCTTATATTAGACCTTAAAACATGAATACCATAGTGAACTAGAAAAAAATACAGAGAGTGGAGTTTAAACTGTTTGGTTAGGGACCTCAGTATGTTAAGATCCAGTAACTAGAGTGTATTCGTGGTATGGCTGAAAATAGATCTCAGTGGCGCAAATGAATTTAATGTTTGTAACTAATATTGTGGTGGTGTGATACAGACAATGTGCACCAACGGAATATTATTCTCACATATCTATTAGAACATTCTATTTGATGTTAGAGACAGAATACATATCCCACGGTTATATACTGCATTAACAAAAGAACACTATGTATTTTGGAAAATTCTATTTCAAGTCGTTTGATGTAAAAAGGGAAATCACACGCTCAGTGATTGGTTAACGAATATAAACTGTAAATATATGAACAGCGGTTTGATCGATGGAAAATATACCTTGTCTCCCATGTCTTGCCTTATATTGTTACAATATGACCGGTACTACACTTACTAGTTTGCGCTAACGAATTTCCAAACAAGTCGGTTTGCATGCCTGCTGTCCTAATCATTATTACCAACAACCAATCAACAGCCAACAGAATTGACAGCATTTGTGTGCATCTATGTGCTTTAAATGGCCTTGAGAGACACTAATTACACTGAGAAGTTAAAACGGTCAAAAACCAATGAGATTCCAAGGTCATAAGTGGAGGGAAATACAACCAGCACTGTCTTAAAAAGCTAAGCAGATTAGCATCCCTGATTTGAAAGTTTCTTTCGAAAAAACAGTTATCGGTTTTGACAGCAGTCTCAACGTTTTCCAGGCTGTCTCAGTAGTACCTTTACTGAAAATGATTTGCGTACGGAGACGGTCTACACTTCCTTAGAGGGTTCTATTCGAAAAACTGAAGGCGGATATCTGAGACACCGCTGTCTGTGTCCATGATCATTGAGCGGTTTAGCGAGCCAAGCTTTTTTCGTAAGGATAACATTTCAGCTGCCTGTTTCACCTGAAGCTCATGAATTTCCTTTTCCACTGGTTTCTGTCTGAACTCACCTTTCACCACTTTATAGTTAAACATAGTTTCATTCACTAAACTCAAAGAAGCGATTTTCTGCCTTTATAAAATGGCATCTAATGTCACCATATTTTCTATGTTTTTAACAGGACACATGATTATCTTTACGGAATGTCTGACAATCATATAATCACGTTGTGTTGGGAACTGGGTTTGTTTAACCTGCATAAACAGCTCTTTCATATTCACAAACAAGTCTACCAGTTGAACCCACTTCCAAGATCCAAATATTCCACAAACATTTACAGAAACTTCAGGGGAAGAGAATAATGTAATGTTCATAGTAATATATATGTGTAAAACTTGGGCATTATGGTAGTAAGTAATTCCATATTAGTTTGTTTATTAGATATATCGCACAGGGAAACAGTATTATTTACCGGATGACAAGGTTTCGAACAAAATTTATTGTTCATAATCCTATCAATTGTGATCACACGACTTTGAAACATGAGTTTTATAGTTTCTTTTGTCTTCTCCTATTTGTCGTCGTTGGGGTAGTAGAATTTTCCAGATTTCTGTTTGGACAGGTGTTGAATCATTCCTGTTTCATGTATTTGTAGTTGATTCGATAAACAAAGCTTCTGTTATCAATCTCTCCCTCCATTCACCCTGTGACATTAGATTTTAAAACTGTCATCCTATCACATGCTTTGAATGGTTATGTTGTGTGTAACTGCATGTAGTGCTATAGCTGAACTATTCTCTAGATTTCTTATCTTATTCGGGTCAACCAATCTGCATTTTGTTTGGTTTTTATGTTCGGCTAGTCTTACTCACTGACCCCGTTCTACTAGTTTGACCTACGTATTTGACTTGAGAATCATTTCAGGCAGGGTATTAGATAAACTAAATTGTTTTGTTTTAAAGGCTCCACAGTATCCTTTACCCGACAAAACAATTTAGTTTATCCAATACCCTACTTGAATGATTGTCAGGTCAAATACATAGGTCAGACTAGTAGAACAGGGGTAGTCAGACTAGCCGAACATAAAAACTTAGCGAAATCTAGATTGGTTGACCAGAATAAGATAAGAAATCTAGAGAATAGTTCAGCTATAGCACTACATGCAGTCACACACAACCATACAATAGGATGGGATAGGATGACAGTTTTAAAATCTAATGTCACAGGGTATAGGGAGAGATTGATAACATAAGCTTTGTTTATCGAATCAACTGAGGAGGATACGTGTAATAGGAATCATTCATCACCTGTCCCAGATATCTGGAAAATTCTACTACTCAAACGACAAATAGGAGAGAACAAAGGAAACTACAAAACTCAAGTTTCAAAGTCGTGTGATTATAATTGGTATGATTACGAACAATAAATTTTGTTCGAAACGTCATCCAGTATGTAGTAATACTGTTTCACACACAGTGTGATACATCTAATAAGCAAACTAATATGTTATAATCATACTGTTAATAATCGAGTCTTTGCTAAGCAACTTATAGCAGACAGACCGACAGTCATTAGAACGATGAGCTTTCGGTCGGTCAGTAGTCGTGGATTTGGAAGTACTCGAATTCGATCTATAAACACTATCTATTTTGTCCACAGGTATCCCTTAAAGTGACATTCCTATGAACCTCAGCTGTACAGGTCTTATTCGTTCCTTCAAACTTCTAAACTTTACCTTCGTATCTAAGATAGAAGCAGGCAGCATCTTATTGACACCCGTAACAGTATTTATCTTTGAATTAACCAGTGCCGTTCATTGTTATCACAGATCCTGACGCACGGATACTCTGCTAGCCATCTTGAACCTTAGCCTCTGTTGTCAGCTTTTCTACAGTCATTTTGTCACTCTCTGTGTGCTTTATTTTAGCCGTCAAATATGTGAAAAATGAATCCAACTTACAAATGAAACATTTTTATCCTTCGGAAAAAAGAAGACAAATTTGAATTCACAAAACAGCCGCCAAAATATTGAACGAAATGTTTGAATTTATTGTTTACATGGGACAAAATGAAGGATAGCGTTTAACTCGGTCTACGTGACAGAAATCTTGCTTATGAAACATGACTTTCATATTGTTATCAATTTGTTTGGTTTCTCTGTTATATATTTGCCTTAGCTGACAGTATCTAGTTATGAATAGTGTTCATAGGGTTTTTGTAGAAAAATAAACTTATGGTAGCGTCTGTGAGTGTTTCTTTTTCCTGTTTGAGTGTGTGACAGTGTTGCACGATTACATCAACTCATCTAGAAAGACTGTCGCCACAGCATCCGGACTTTTATTCTTTCATTTTATAGTTAAAACCATCGATTCCAAATATCCTGAGAAAATTATGTGACTTGATAAATAGAAATTGACGCTTTTTTTGCGAGACATGTTTATATACACAGAATATTCTAGATTAGAAGTCAATAACAATATCGGTGTTTCTTTTAAAAATATTATCAATTTGTAAATTAAGATCACAATGGAATTACCACAGTTCATTAAAGATGCTTGAATTATAATAATAATAAAGATATAATAGCAAATAGAATATCAACTAAAATGAGGAAATTTCCACAAAATTTGAGGACCATTCAACTCTAGATTGCCAAGGTAAGGATAATGTCTGAACTAACTTCTTTTGGATGCACAAATTAGGCTTCTTAATATGGATCCCAACAGCCAGCCTCAGCAATATTTAGTAGTCAAACACTTAAGGCGAAATTAAGATTTGTTCCTATGCGGGAGATAACCCTGAAAGCCCCCTCGTTAACATCAATCTTGTATTCTGTATGCACAAGATGAGATAGAATAGCGCTGCGAATAGATTTTGTTTGTCCTTTACTTAGCCACTAGACACGGTGATGCTCGGAAATCCGACGAGAAAGACAGCTAACTGTACGACCTATGTAACTGGCTCACTCCAAAGGAGCAGTTAAATTGATAGGTAGACATGGAATAGGCCAAATTAGGCAGTTCTTCTTCTACTCCTGAACACAAAAGAGCAGTGGTTTTGAAGACACAGCGTAATTCAGCAGCAAGGAATGCTCTTTTTAACGCATTTCTCAGGCGTTGTGTTAATATGTCGCTGATGTTATCCCTGGGGAACTAAATTTGTAAGAACAAGGCCTTTTTAGGAACTGTTGGTACCTTGGGCTGCTTTGATTTTAGATTCATATTCTTATCAATAAACGTTTCTGGATAACCATTTTCACTCGGCACCCGTTTAATATTATTAAGTTCCTCATCAAGGCATTCATCCGAGCAGATTGCTGTTGCTCTGTGAACCAAGCACTTGATCAGATTGCGTTTGTATTTCAAGGGCACGTAGCTGAAAAAAATGAGTATACTGACAACCAGTTGATGTACCTGCTATCAAAGTCAATGATGACGGTATCCCCGTTCATACTAGAACCTTGCATCCATTCTAACGGCAAAATACTCACCTGTCGTGGTCTGAAGACAGAGCGGATCTCTGCACCCTACAGTATAGTTGATCAAAACTTTCTTGAATCATGCACAGACACAAAACTCTTTAAAGAGAGAAAGACAATGATTATTCTTTGATAAATCTATGTCCTTCTATTCAGCGATAATAACATCAAAAACTCGAAATTGCCTCAACAATTCAGTTAGGCATCAAAACAGTCAGGAGAACCTTCTTGTTTGAAACATGTGCTTTAGAACAGAATCAGTTAGCCAAAATTAAACCGAATAAAGTATCTGAGAATCCAGCAGAATAATCCTCAACAAGGTGGGATCAAAGTACTCTGTTCACAGGAATCACACACCAAACAGTTCCCATTGACAGTCCAAAGCCAGCATGACTTTGATTTACTCAAACAAAATCGCATTTGTATATCAACACATTTTCACCGATATCATCACAAAACCACAAAGAGAAGCATTAAAATAAGAGATTAAACAAGGAGGAACAAAGACGAATAATAATAAGGATCCAGTCGACACATGATATATAAACGTCGGAACAATGATATGCAGAAATGTCTGTGCTTATTCGTCTGTATGTGAGAGTGCTAAGAGGTTAAACCAACTCATTCAGAAATAATTGCGTCATAATATGCGGAATATTATGTCTTTAATGATCATAAAAACCACCGACTCCAAATAAAATTACATGACTTCGTAAATAAAGTTTGACATAGTTTCTATGAAGTAAATAAAGCTGAATGTTAGACTGGAATTTTATAATTTTTAATATATTTGTGCCTTGAAGTTTCTGTAGCAATTTCGTTAAGTTTTTGGGGGTGGAGTTGCTAGCACCACCCCCAACCCTCCCTTTTTGCCCGGGCTTGGGACCGGCTAGAAAACTAGCGAGCTAGTAATCTAGGCACCAATCTGGAAATCTTCGTCACTCAGCATCAACAACAAAATTCGGATTTTCAATACAAACGTCAAGTCAGTCAATTCTTCTATACGTACGGATCAGAAACTTGGCGGGTCACAAAGAATATTTCCAACAGCCTGTCGCAGACCTTTATCAACAACTGTCTTCGCTCTATACTGAAGATCAATCAGATGGCCGGAAAGAATCACCAACGAAAAATAATGGGAACAAACAAAACAAGAACCAATCACTCAACAAATATGCAGGAGAAAGTGGAGATGGATTGGACACTCGCTGAGGAGGCCGCTGGGTGACATCGCGCGTCAGGCCATAGGTCGAGTGGAACCCGAAAGGGAAGCGGTGAGTGGGACGTCCAAGGATGACATGGAAGAGATAGTGTGAAGAAAAGTTGAAACAGAATGGACTAACATGGATGCAAGTGAAAAGTACGGCAGAAGACAGAAGCAAGTGGAGGCGTACAGTTGAAGCCCTATGTTCCACTAGGAACCCAAGGGAACAATAATAAATAATAATTAGACTTGAATAGTTCACAACTTCAGCGACCAAAAGCGACTCGTTATGGTCTTAATGCAGGAAATCGATGTCGACGTCGTTATGTAAAGCTAATGA
Organism: Trichobilharzia szidati; assembly: GCA_944472155.2. Lineage (NCBI taxonomy): Eukaryota > Metazoa > Platyhelminthes > Trematoda > Strigeidida > Schistosomatidae > Trichobilharzia > Trichobilharzia szidati. Next base: position 8,099,182 of record OX235277.1, read on the forward strand.
AACCTCCTTTAGACACGCGCAGCTGCCAGACGCTTCAAAGAAAGAAAAAAGTTGATAATTCTTGAAAAATAAAAGTTTCAGGGGGTTGGGGGAACACAGACAGCACTCTACTGTAAAGATATATGAGGTGTTCTGTTAAATTCTCTGCTGATTATATTTATTCGGAATCACTTACACCATTATCTCTGCATTGTGTATTATATATGATAGGATGACGAATTGAAGTGCTTCACTTGTCTGTAAAATTCTGTATTGAAAGTGAATCAATCAGCCGGTGATGTGAGCCCTTAGTGCAACGAAATAACTGTTGCGGAAATCCTTCCTAATTGCAATATCGGTACTTATTTTGATGTCCTATTCACTACACTACCGATGGTTATTCTTCGATTGAAAGATGAAGTACCTAGACTGGCTAGCCACTTCCTACTGTATCTAAAAATTCAACTGCGCTTGTGGTAGAGCGATTTATATTGGCCGTTGCTCTAGGAACTTGATTTTTCATGCCTGAGAACGTCTCCCAGTGTGGCTAAGTAAAGGTGTAGTGAAAACCATCAGCAGTTCGATATTGGACCATCTGGTGCAAACCGCCTGGCCACAAAGCCAGCGTTGAAGAATCCTTCTCTGTCATCATCTACTGGGTATCAAATAAATTGCCGAAAACATCGAGGTACCGCAAAATCCAAACAGCAGTGGCTATTGCAATTCGCGTCAAACAGTCAGTGCTATTTGTGCAAAAGAAGCAAGTCCAGCCAGTCACTACTGCTGCCCTGGCCAGCCTTCAGTAGAGACTTTGAATTCATGAATTTGTATTATTATCTTTCCTGATTTTTCTGACATTCAATCAATTTATTGTTATGTTGATGCTATTGAGCTGTAATCTATCAATTTTATTGATTCGATGTTATTTAAACAGGGACATTAATGTTGTTGTTCATAACACTGATTCATTCATTCATTCACTGTAATGTATATATAACTGTAGAGCCTGATGATGAAGTTATCGAAAAGGTTTATTCTTCGTTCAGTATCCATTCTTTTAAAAATTTTAATGGGTATTTTTAATCAGTTATTTTGATGTTTCGATTACAACCACTATCCGTTTTTCTCCTTGGCTTGACATTTGAATATAATATGTCGACTTTATTTTTATTATTGGTCTTTAAATCTCTAATTTTAATGCTGCTTTTTGTGACTGTGTGATGATATTAATGATGTGTTGTCTTACGATGGGATTTTGTTTGAGCAAATCAAGGTCATTCGGATCTTGGATTGTCTTCTGGAATTGTTTGGTGTGTAATCCTTGTGTACAGAATTTTTGACCCTACGTTTTTAGAAGTATTCTACTGGATTCTGTGGGCTTTCAGATGCTGTTTTATTGTCTGAATGGTCAACAAGTGTTCCCAGTAAACTGAAGGTTCGGTGGTTCTCTAGATGATGATCAATTGGTGAGCAGACGCGTAATGATTCAAAAAATCATTGAAAATTAATTTAATGCTGTCTGGTGAACGATCACGGGTGAAAATACCTGGAATTCGAGTAAGAAGTCGTGATCAGCAGGGTCCACTAAGTTGGGTTTTTGGTAACAAATACTTACTGACTAGCATTGGCATTATACTTATATGATAAAAAAGTATATAGTTCAACGAAATGGTACTTTTTATTATTATTGTTCCCTTGGGTTCCTAGTGGAACATAAGGCCTCAACTGCACGTCTCCACTTGTTTCTGTCTTCCGCTGTACTTTTCACTTGCACCCATGTTAGTCCATACTGTTTCAGTTCCTCTTCACACGATCTCCTCCATCTCACCCTTGGACGTCCCACTCACCGCTTCCCTTTCGGGTTCCACTCGACCTATGGCCTGACGCGCGATGTCACCCAACGGCCTCCTCAGCCAGTGTCCAATCCATCTTCACTTTCTCCTGCATATTTGTTGGGCGATTGGTTCTTGTTTTGTTTTTTCCCATAGTTTCTTGTTGGTGATTCTTTCCATCGGCCATCTGACATGAGTAAAGAACGAAGACAGTTGTTGATAAAGATCTGCAACAGGCTATTGGAAATATTCTTGGTGACCCTCCAAGTTTCTGATCGGTACGTATAGAAGAACTGACTGACTTGACGTTTGTATTGAACATCCGAATTTTGTTGCTGATGCCAGGTGACGAAGCTTTCCGGATTGGTTTCAGGTTGATGAATATGTGTGGTACTTTTAGGCAATTTAATTTCCCTCGTTAGCTTTACGGTGGCATTCGTATACAATCTTCTTTTCATAAAAGAGGGAAATGACAAAAGTGATAAGTAGTCACAAATATACATGTTAATATTAGTCTTACGGTGCATAAAATTAGTAAAATAAGTGTATTAGAGTTACATGACACTCTCCAATCCACTGGCTGCCTACAATACATGAATGTTACCAGCAAAAGTATGCCATCTTTCGACATTGAAACACTTTTCACTAATGTCCCACTCATATAGATGATAACCAGATCGGCATTATTTTTATTATTTTTTTATTTTGATTTACAGCTTGATGCCACACCGTATTTTCAGTACAAGTATGGCATTTTCAGCATGGATATCGGTAGCCCAAATTTTGCAGGCCGACCATAGATATCAGGTGTGCGTCGGCAGGGGATCAAACCCCGGACCATGTGCATGGTCGGCGAGAGTCCTAACCACTGTGCCACCAACAATATGTTTGAAGGAACGTTTGCTTGGATGTACTGCCAGTGTTCAATTCACCTTCAGTGACACCATTTACAGAAAAAAAACAATGGTATTGCAATGGGGTCTCCATTTGGTCCATAACTAATGGACTGTTTCATGGCTAGTCTTAAGAATGGTTCATTACAGTTGACCATTGGCAATTCATGACCATATACAACGTTTGTAGAGGACATTTCCAACAACAGTTACGACTCTGATCACTTGCTGCAGGTATTTAACAACTACCATCTGATAATAAAATTCACTCTTGAAATGGAGAGCAAATCTTAATTCCCCTTTCTTGATGTGGAACTAGCAAGACTACCCAACGGAACGCTTAGAAGGTCAATGCATAGGAAACTAACAAGTTTCTGTAGTTGGTTGCCTGCTAAACGAAAACGAAATCTAATTAAATGCCTTGCTACTGGCATCCAACACATACGTAATCCTGACTCCGTAGATTGAGAACCTGTACTTTTTGAAAGAAATCGGCTTCCCTAATAGACACCAACCATGATAATAATAATAATCTACTTTATTCCAAAAGCAGTACTTATAATACAGAGTGGAATTTTCAGCATTTGTCACGATATTGCATCTGATTTACTCAAAATATAAATAAAATTAAAAATGAAAACAAAAATTAACCAGAGGAATTTGTTCACATTTACGATATAAAGTCAAACATTTTCGAAGTACGAATTGAGAATATTGAAAATAATAATAATATGTTTGTTTTAAACATTATTGCCGATTCAGTTTGGAAATTTTAGCATGTTATAGATTATTGAATCTAATGTTCTATTGACACAGTATGGTGAGGGGAAATACAAAATTAACAGTTATAACACAGCTTAAATGATGTCCACACTTATGAAAAAATAAACACTTTAAAACAAAAGAACTGAGAGGATTATAAACATAAGTAGTACAATAACAATAAAGGTTGATGTTGTAAGGGTGGAGGAAATGGTTTATTTCGCAGTGCAAAGAAGGTTAGTTAGTTCATGCCTAACACTATTTTCATCACATAAAATACGTGCTGCCAAATATGGTATAGTGGAATTTTTATATTTAGACGTACGTGCTTAAATTCTTCTGAAAAGACTTCTTCTTTTTCCTGAGGAGGAGACACAAGGTTGGAGCTGCGGGTAGAGTGGGTGCTCAGAGTCTGACGAAATTCCATTAGCGAATTTGTTGCATGACATCAGGTGCCTATAAATGACAATGTCAACGATATGGCCCAATGGGATACCACTCGTCCTACTGACAGTCTGCAGAGTTCAACGAAGTATGACATAGTCTTTTTTTAAGCAATCCAGGAAAGAATAAGGGTGAACAATAAGGAAGAATAGGTAAAATACACGAGTTGACAAACTGTAAGAGGAGTGGTTGAGTTATGCCTGAGTACCTTAACTTCTTAATGTAAAAAGTCAGACGAAATATTCTGATAAGAATATTAAACCAAAAGTTCATGGGGACGAAACATTACTTGTTTCAGAAAATAAGCTTTACATAGGCTTGGATTTTAGGGGCGACTGAAACTGCGATATCCTCAAGAGAATTTCATTATCTCTGAGAAGAATGTTGTTTACAGAAACGCTCAAATTGGTGTCCTTCAGTTGTTCAGCGTTCTTCAGAAGCCTTAAGGACAAGATCTAGCATCTGACCACTTCTATGTGTGTGAATATCAGTTTACCTGCTTCTGTGGAATCCGATGTGTCGGTGGTTCGATGCATATCTTGTCTAAATGGGTTGAAGAACACTATCCCACACGGTTTTAGAAAGGTAATAGTGGCTATATAAGAAGTGCAATAATCGAACACTTTGTCAACAGTGGTCATTCCATCTCAACAAACACCTCCTTAAGAAAAACATACCAAGGGGAATACGCTTCCAACTCCTTAGCATTACCTAAGCTCTACACATTCATATAGAGAGACTGGGGCTCTCCATTCAAAAGAAAATTATTCAACTGCTTCTAGTATCATGGTAAAAATCTTGTTGACTTCTACTGACTTGGTTTTTGTTCGTTTGTACTTCTGACTACCTGCAACTTTTGTACTGCTCACGAACCCTTATGTAATTCGATATTTTCCTCCGTTTCTATGTTTATCGTGACTGCAACTCATTCATTAGGTTATTCACCTTATTACGTGACTCTAATACACTTCTTCAACTCCTCTTATATATACGGTTGTTGGTCGGTCGGTCGGTTTTCGACATAGACCTTTGCACATATGTGCGGCAGTTCAAGTCGCCAAAATCCATGTAGCACACAAAGCAAGAGAAGAAAGTAGAAGAAATTCATAATAGAGACAGTAAACAGAGGTGTGAGACAAAGGTATAGTAATAACGAAGAACAATATAGTTTCATTGAGTATTATAAGTCACAAGGAGTGGATGCATCTACGCCAGCCATTGAGAACGATTTCGAGCCATATCACCAATTGTTTCCAACCATTGGTTTTTACCGTCCCGAGGACCCCAACCAGGAAGTCTACACCTTGCTACGTGGCTTAAACTAACTGTTGTAGATTTCATTGACTGTAGAAGCCATGTTTTGGTTTGACTGCCGCTAACTCTTTTCCAGCTTGACCCTATACGAGCTAACATTACCCGTCGAGCAAGGCGATGACTAGGAATACGTAAGACAAGTCCTAACCATCTCAGTCGATGTAATTTCACAGTCTCGTCTATTAATTTTCCCGCCTTACCTAGCACACAACGCTTAACCTCAATATTGCTTACCTTATCATACCACTTCACATGGGAGATAGAACGCAGACACCCATGATCGAAGACAGTTAATCTTTTCATGTCTTCCGCTCTCAATGGCCAGGTCTCACAGCTAGCCATGAAGGAGGACGAAGCGGACTGTTGAGCAGTACACACGTCATTTGGTCGATAGTCGGATATCACGTCTACGTCAGAGACGGCGTAAACTGGCATATACGAAAGTAGCTCTCTGTATTCGTCCTGAGATTTCGTCAGAGATCAACCTGTTGGGGCTGGTGGTACTTCCCAAGTAAGTGAAGTGGTCAACGTGCTCTACCAATTCACTTCCTATTTCTAATCTAGGGGTTGGTGTAGTACAATCCTGCAACATCATCTTACATTTTACAGGGGCGAATCGCATGCCAAACATACGAAGATTGCAGCTCAAAGTGTTCAGTGGACTCTGCATTTTGTCAGCGTCCTCGCCTAGAAGGACTATATCGTCTGTATATTCTAAGTCAACGAGATTATTCCCTGGTGATAACAAGTCAATCCCTGAGTCGCTGAAGTGAGTTAGGGTTTAGTCCATTAGTGGGTTTATGATGAAGTTGAATAGAAATTGGGATAATGGTCATCCTTGACGGACGCCACTAGTCGTCACCACTTCAGATGACAACTCGCCATAAGCCCCCCACCTGGTTGCATGAGTACGAAAGGAGTGCCTTAATCAGTGCAATGTATTTTCTCGGTATTCCCTTTACAGCCAAGCATTGCCAGAGAACCTCTCGGTCGACAGAATCGAATTCCGCCTTTAGGTCAAGAAATGTAATGATTGTCGGACGCCGGTAGGAATGCCTATGCTCTAGAATCTGTCGAAGGGTGAAGACATGATCAATACACCCTCTTCCTGGCCTAAAGCCTTCCTGGTTTTCTCGTGTTTGTGCCTCCCGAGCACCACTTAGTCTACGCAGTATTATTGAGCCTAGGATTTTAGATGCTATATTAGTCAAGCTAATCCCTCTGTGATTATCACAAGAAAACTTGTCTCCCTTCTTGTATATCGGGATGATCAGTGACTTACACCAACCCGATGGGACTTCCTCTGATTCCCAGACGCTGCCTAGAACCTCAGTTAATGCAGACAGTAAACTGTCTCCTCCGTACTTAAATACCTCTGGAGTCAATAAATCAGGTCCCGCTGCTTTGCCTTGCTTCAGATTAGTGGCCGCTCTAGTAACCTCAGTTAGGGACGGAGGACCTGTGTCTATATCCCATTCAGGGAGGTGTTGGATGTTCGGCAGGTTAAGTGTGGCTGTGGGCCAATTAAACTGCTCCTCATAGTGTTCTTTCCAGCGCTCCAGACGTCTATCCTGGGAGCTAATTATGGTGCCATTTTTCTCCGAGATTGTTTCGCTTATCATTTGCCTTTTGCCACCTGTTTCCCTGATAAGCCTGAATATTTGTCTGGTGTTGCCAATCGCCGATGCCCTTTCCATCTCTTTCGCTTTTGTCGCCCACCACTGTTCACGGTCCTTGCGAAGACTTTTTGTTAGTCTTCGTTTAAGTACCTTTCGCTCCTCATTATAATCGGAGCTCGCTTGAATCAGTCTTCTTGCGTCAATCAGTTCGGATGAGGCGGCAGAGATCCAATGGCTTTTATTAATATATATATATTAATATATGATTGTACAGTTAGAGGGGAAAATGGATTCACCTAAAAGAGCATCTTTTCCGAAATACATGTTTGCTATTCACCAATGTCTGGGTGGAGATTATTCATGAATTATGCGTGTTTTCATGAGTTTGCCTGTAGGGATTTGATGTGCTTCGAGTTTAACCATGGACTAGTATCAGTTAGAGAACCATTAGAAAACCATCAGGGAGTACTGAACAGCTGTCTGGTATGCTCAGTTCGAGTCTCTCTTGAAATACGCAGCCACCAAAGGGGTTTGAACCCAGTACTATTCAGCCAATGAGACCCTACTCAGTGGCCCGTGAATTCGGACTCCTCACAGTTCGTGATTTTAGAATGGCTGGCACTAGCCAGTATCATCATCGGGAGTATCTGACCTCCTTCACAACCTCATCGACCCCACTAGTCATGACTTCTCACTATAACATTTCACCCTGCAGCCAGAAACTGGCGAGTCCCAAAACAGGGCGAAACATCTGTATGCAGTACTCTCTGATTTGATTTTCAATAGTTCACTAACTAATATCAATCCATGATCAGAATTGAGATATACGGAAACTGTAAATTAGGAATTATTGCAAAATTTCACTCATCACTATGCTAAATAAAGATAATTTTCGGGGCTAAACTAAAGTTGTTTTATTACACAACTATGTAGACTTGAAAAAAAATCAAATTATTCGTTGAAAAAGTGAAAAAAAAACAACTACTCTGCGTGTTAAACATCAACTAACTGAAATAACCAAAAAAAATAATAAATGAGGGTTAAAAAAGACTAAAGAAATTTTTATTAACGACTAGTTAATAACTTTTGTTTAAATCGCTTCAAAAACTTATATGGCGCCAAAATGTCACATGTTCAAAATTCAATTAAAATAGGCGTTTTAACCAAGAGATTAAAAGTGAACAAATAAATATATAAATAAATATAAATTTTACTGGTAAGTATTTTTCACGCAAAAAACGCGAGACAATAAAGAGATGAGGGGTACAGATATAGGAGGAGACAAACAGTTTTTGTTTAATCTCTCTCTGAACTATATATATGCATTAACGTGATTTCTTCACACTTCTATTCCAAACATAATTCTCGAAAGTAAAATGGCTGCCTTTTTTGAAGGAGGAAAAAATACATTTATGTGATAAGACTATCATCTATCCACTTATCAATTCATCGCACACACAAAAGGGAATTAATATTAAATATTTTTAAGGCAGTTGAGAAGATAACATCTCTGAAATAATGTGCATAGACTTCACATACAGCATCGAGAAGGATAATAACACAACTCGCTTCCTCGGGAAAGACTGTATGTGTGCGTATGTGTGTTTGTGTTTGAGTGTTTTGGAGTGGTTTTCACTTTTATCAGGTCAGTTATTTACTTATTTGTTTTTTCCGCTTTTATCATTTGTTAAAATCATCCATGAAAGCGATTATATCACAAACGGGTAACATCCATGCATGCACTCAAAGCTTACACTTTTATTAAAAACAAATCATGGTTATTAAGTCTAGTGAAATAGAATTGTAGAATACTTATTATGCTTAATAAAGTACTAGGTCATACGTGGTTTTAAACGGCTTTATTTTTAGTTTTCTAGTTCAACCGACGATGGCTAAATGTTTTGGAAAATTTATCTATCTGGATTCATTGAAGTAAGTTTGTCGGGAGTAGGCAGCCTTCAATGGAATGAACTAGTGATTGGTGTCAGCGTATACAAACAGAAGGATATCCACAAGGATACATGGGTGTCACCAGATGGACGAACCAAAAACCAAATTGACTTCATCTCAATCCCAAGGAAGTGGAGGCACAGCCTGAAAAGGCCTTCGACAGAGTCGATCGAGAGGTGCTTTGGCAACTACCTCGCTACTACAGGGTGCCATCGACAATTATACATCTCATCCAACAGTTGTACGACAATGCTGCATACCAAGTAATCCACATCGGGAAAATTACGGAATCCTTCGAAGTGAGGACAGGAGTAAGACAAGCTGGTTGCCTACTATCGCCAATGATTTTCCTGATTGCAGTAGATTGGATAATGCGACAAACAGCGGGCAATGAGGAAACAGGCATAAAAGTTGGAGGATCTGGACTTCGTTGATGATATATGTCTGATTTCCCACAAACTGGAAGATATACAAGCGAAAAGCAACAAGTTGGTAGAAGAAGCATCAAAGATAGGACACCCTTCAGATGAACATAGAGAAAACAGAGTTGAGTGATGAAGATTCCTGGCCAACACCACCAACAGCAACAACAAGAGACAACGATCAGCATAAATGGGAGGAACCTGAAAGAAACCACCTCTTTTACCTACCTGTGAAGCATCGTTTCAACTACAGGTGGAACTGACGAAGATATCAAAGCAAGAATCGGAAAAGCAAGACAAGCTTTCACTACTCTCAAGTTTGTGTGGAGGTGAACAGCCAGCACTCAGCATCAAAAATCAGATCCGGATTTTCAACTCCAATGTGAAGTCAGTGCTACTTGCTATAGGGCTCAGAGAATTGCACTGCGCGTCATGAAGAGCATCTCAAACACACTACAGACCTTCATTAACAGTTGTCTTCGCTCAATACTCAAGATCAGCAATAGGGATCTCTGGGAGCGAACCAACCAGGAACCGATTGTGAAACAAATAGGCAGGAAGAAATGGAGATGGATTGGCCATACTCTGAGGAAACCATCAAGTGAGTGACATCACTAGACAAGCCATTGTTCCAGTGGAATTAAAAAAGGAAGGGGCGAGTTGGTCGTCAGTGCAAGGGTGACTTGGAGGAGGTCATGTGAAGAGGAGATGAAAACGTGTGGACAGACTTGGAGCCAGATGAAGACTCTAGCAGAGAACCGAACGCAATGGAGACGCATGGCTGAAGCCCTATGTTCCTCTAGGAATTAAAGGAAACAATAATAATATATATTTATATATATATGCAAAGCTTCATGTGCTGATCAGGTAGCGACTTTACGCATCGCCATGGAACAAAACCTAGAATGGCAGTCAAACCTCTACCTCAACTTCATAGACTTCGAAAAGGCCGTCGACAGTCAGCGTTGATCGTGAAGAAATATTTTGAAAATGCCTCAACAGTACGAAGTTCAGTATCCAAGTCCTTATCAACCTCATTGAAGAGTTGGCTATATGACAGTGTCACGTGTCAGGAGATCCACAACAGAGAACTCGTCGACGCGTTCGAAGTGAATACAGGAATAAGACAAGCAGGCTGCCTATTTCCACCCACAATGATATTCCTAATTGTGGTAAACTAGATTATGCGCCAGACTATGGGGACGTGATGACGAGAACACGCAGGACCTATAAGAAGACTCTAGAAGATTTGGATTTCACGCATGCATAATTTATGTTGCATGCCACGTCCAAAAACTTGAAGAATTGCAAGCGAAAACCAACAAAATGACACCCTTTGAGTACACCTCATTCATCAAACTATTCATGCCGTTGCGTAACTCTTATTTAACAATCATTTATGACAACTCATCACTTTTGTTACTACCTTCTTATATAAACATCCAATTCACCTGAACTTACTCCTCTTTAACAATCGTTTTTGACAACTCATCACTTTTGCTGCTATCCTCTTATCAACATCCATTCATTTGAACTTACTAACCGTATTTTGTTTGACAAATTTAATGTATACACACACACACAAAATAACCATATATATTTGCGATTGTACAGCTATGAAAATGAATTCGCCGTCGAAAAGAGACTCTTCGTTGAACTACTTATCTTTTGTCTAAAAATGACAGGAGTTGTAGGAGGCGAAAACAGCACTGCAGGTGGACATATAGAAGACGGAGGTGATGAAGATAACCATCCAACCGGCAGCAACAACAAACACGACCAGTACCAGTCACCATCTAGGAAGCACGGTTTCAACAACAAGCAGTCGGACAGCACGGTTGAAGATGTCAAAGCCAGCCATAGTCGGAAAGGCGATATTCGCCTTCATCAACGTGAAACCAGTTCGGAAATCTTCTGTAGTACACCTCAGCATAAACAACAAGATTCGGATTTTCAACACAAATCCTAAGTCAGTCAGTCAATCAGTTCTTCTATACGAGTCAGAAACATGCACTGCGTGTGACTCATGAAGAGGATTTCCAACAAGTTATTCACACTTTCATCAATAGCCGCTCGATTCTCTGGCTCCATACTGAAGACCAAATGGCCGGCCGGTGGGCCACAAAAAATTAGCAACAAGAAACTCTGGTAGGTGATGAATCAACGAAGAGCCGATTGCTCAACAAATATGTTGTGGGAGAAAATGGAGATAGACAGGATATACGTTGAGGAGGACGTCGAATGACATCACTCCGTTGCCAGACCATAACTCGAGTGGAGTCCCATGGTAAGCGTCGGGTGAGTCCTAGCTGCGAGGGTGACATGGAGTAGATCGTACGAGTTGAAGGAGAAGATGAGAGATTATGGGCAATCGTGACGGTAGCCAGTCGAAGGGGACAGCAGAAAATTGAAGAAAGTTGAGATGTGTTGTTAAAGCCCTATGTTCCCCTCGGAAACCAAGGGGATAATAAGTTATCTGTTCAAATGAAACACTGGACGAAGAATTCGGTATTATATATGAGTTGAAGCTGAGTTGAAGCGGATATTCGACGTGCTTAGTAGTTTAACTGATTATGCGGAGCTAGTTACAGTGGGCATAAGATCAGACGAATTCCTCTATCATCTAGGTTTGACAAAGATCCAAATAAAGCCATTATTATTATTGTTCCCTTGGGTTCCTAGTGGAACATAGGGCTCCAACTGCATGTCTCCAATTGCTGCTGTCTTTTGCTGTACTTTTCACTTGCATCCATGTTAGTCCATACTGTTTCAGTTCCTCTTCACACGATCTCCTCCATGTCACCCTTGGACGTTCCACTCGCCGCTTCCCTTTCGAGTTACACTCAAGCTATGGCCTGACGCCCGATGTCATCCAGCGCCCTCCTCAGCGAGTGTCCAATCCATCTCCACTTTCTCCTGCATATTTGTTGAGCGATTGGTTCTTGCTTTGATTGTTCCCATAGTTTCTTGTTGGTTCTTGTTCTTTCCAACCATCTGATCTTCAGTATAGAGCCAGCGGAGACAGTTGTTGATGAAGGTCTGCAACAGGTTGTTGGAAATATTCTTTGTGACCCCGCCAAGTTTCTGATCCATACGTATAGAAGAACTGACTCACTTGACGTTTGTATTGAAAATCCGAATTTTGTTGTTGATACTGAGTTGAGTGAGGAAGATTTCCAGATTGGTTTCAGGTTGATGAATGTGTTTCTCGCCTTCCCGATTCTCCATTTGACATCCTCGTCCGTTCCTCCTGAAGTTGAGACAATGCTCCCTATATTAGTGAATGAAGTAACCTCTTTCAAATCCCTCCCGTTGATGGTGATTGGCGGTGGATGTTGCTGCTGCTGCTGTTGTTGTTGTTTGCTGGTTATTTTCATAACCTCCGTCTTGTCTATGTTCACCTGGAGTCCTGTATTTGCTGCTTCTTCGACCAGTTTGTCGGTGTTTGCTTGTAAGTCTCCGATTTCGTGTGACATCAAACATGAATCATTCGCAAAATCTAGGTCTTCCAGGTTATTCACGTCAGTCCAGGACATCCTTGTCTTCTCGTTTCCCACTCTCTGACACATAATCCAGTCCACCACAATTAGGAATATCATTGGTGATAATAAGCACCCTTGTTTGACTCCTGTGTTTAATCCAGACGCTCCGCTGAGTTTTCCATTGTGGATCACTTGACATGTGCCGTTGTTGTACAGCTGTTGAATAAGATTGATGAATATTTCGGGTACGCCGTAGTACTTGGGTAGTTTTCAAATTACTTCGCGGTCAAAAATAAAGCCAAATTTTGTCGACAGTGGACATCAAGTTGACTCCAACAAAGCTTTTACATTACTTTATCGTACTTCAACCAGCTTTTCACACGGTCTACGAGTACGACTTTTACAAACAGTAGAGGTAATCGGAATTCATCTGGACAAGCCAAATCTGCGTGTGTTTAGAAGAAATTTATGCAGACCTTTTCTTTACCTACATCAACTACACAATATATAAAGATTTACAGACGATTTCACACTTTTTCCCTGCATTTATCTTTTGACTTTGTTACTTTATCATGATTACAACTCTAGTTCATGCAACTAACTTATTTTTATCTTGGCCTTCTGACGTAATTCTCTCTGGCCACCCATTTTTTCATATGTATGTAGCTGTTAGTTTAAGATAACAATTGATTATTTACAGAAAGCATGAAGTGGGTAGAGATTACAAAAAAATAAATGAGTGACGTAACATAATTGACAGGACTTAATTTGATTTCAACTCAAATTTTTTTATTTTTTTTATTTTGATTTACAGCTTGATTCCACACCGTATTTTCAGTACAAGTATGGAATTTTCAGCATGGATATCGGTAGCCCAAATTCAGGCCGACTATAGATATCGGGTGTGCGCCGGCAGGGGATCGAACCCCGGACGATGTGCATGGTCGGCGAGAGTCGTAACCACTGTACCACCGACTGTCAAGTTAATAGCATTGTCATAAGTGAGTAGGTTGAAATGCAATCACGCGTTGGAAGGAAAATGAAAATAATAAAACCAGAAATTGAAAACAAGATTAGAATCAACAAAAATTATGTAACAAGTGTTCAAAAAAAATTAGGTCTATTGTAGTTTCAGTGAGTAGACAAAATTCTTTTGTATGAAGAGTTTAGGATTACGTCAACAGAAAATACAGGTTTCGAGAGTGAGTGTAATCAGGGTGTGTGAGAAAATGATGTAAAATTACAAGTACTATTGGTAAATGATTTTCAAATAATAATAATAATGAATATAATGAAGTGGAATGAACAGGATTATGTAAATACGATAGCAAGTTAGAAAAGCACTACTTAAACCTAAGGTAATAAAATCATAAGAAAGGTCATCAAATCATAAAAGTCGAAAATGAACGTTTGTCAATGAAACAGAGGAATAGAAGAAGAAGAAAAGAAAAGAAAATTGTGATAGGAATTTATAGTGTTAATGGAGGATTTGTTGGATTTATTGTAGGCCAAGGCAAACATAGCGGTTTGGCATACTTCTTCTGCATGCAAAGAGATGGTCTTCTGGTATTAATTGCCACCGCTTCAGCTACTGATAGAAGACGCAGTTGAACTCCTCTAGATAAAATACTAGGAACGCGGTAAATAACTAAGATAGACTGGTCAAGTTTTATCGGGTGTCCCGTATCTACCAAGTGGGCTAAGACTGGACTATTTACGCATTTGGTTACCCCTTTACTCAACCATACAGGTACATGCTCACAAGCCGCCTGAGTACGGCCAATGTAACTAGCTCCACATGAGCAGTTGAATTCATAGATGCACATTGATGAGGCCATCTTTGGTAATTTATCCTTGACTTGCTGTGTGAGTACTGGTTTAGTTGAGAAGTTGAGTACCAGTTTAGTTGCAGGAAATATTCTATCTGCTGATCTATTAAGTCGACATTTTAGAATGTCAGCTGCAATTTCCCCTTTGTAACTTAACTTAAGATACAAGGGTTTCTTTTCTACGGTATCCACCTTTACCCTGTCTGTAGGTATTGACATATACGTTTTGTCTCACACACCCTGATTACACTCAATCTCAAAAACTGTATTTTCTGTTGACTATATATATCATTAAATTAAATTACTTCATCTCATTTTATCTCATGTTCTCATTGACCATGCATATTAAAAACTAACTAACTATTGTTCCATCCCATCTTATACTTGCTCCACAAAACACTTTCTGATATGATTCTAATTTGCCTTTACTGGCTATTGTATGCTTAAATTAATGGATTTATAATTGCAGAGTCTGAAGAAGGAAGAATATATTGCAAACAATTGTTCGCTCTAAATATTTTGTTCTGAATAGGTTATAATTACTGTAATCACAAGCTTAATAATTTCTTTAAGCTGTCAGCAGCTGATGAGAAGCCAACTAAATGAATGCTGGTAACATCCTATTCTGCACAAACCACTGTTGTTCTTGCTTTATTCAAATGCATCAAGCCAAATAAATATATGAACAAATTTAGCAACACAATTCACAGTTCCAATTGTCATATATTTCGATAATTATTATCCACTGTAGGCTAAACCAGTTTTGTTATTGGTTTTTCTTCGAATTGATGGTGTCACTATCCCGCAATTTTCCAAAAAGGGTACGACTGATCATTACAGTGGCAAAAAGGCAGCCACAGGGGAAGAGAACACGACAAGTCAGTGAATATATATCTGTTTTGTGTCGCTGTCCATGTAAAGTCTCTATTTCCGTAAACATGTATATTAGAGATGGGGAAATTCTATTTTTTTCAAACTAGGGACAAAAACAGAGTATTCTGATCGAAAGAAATTTTATTTTAAGCTTTTAACAAGAAATTTTTCATAAAATCCTACTTCCATTTTCTAAAAGTGGCAGTCTCATTGTTAGCTGAGAACGAATCCGACTCGGTTTTCGACGGTATTTTTGACAAAAATTTAAGTATTTTGAAAGTTTTATAGAAGAATTAACCAATACATTTTTGTCATGGTAGTATGTGATGTAGTTTAAGGCGGAGGTAAGAGATGAAATTCATTCTACTGAAGATTGTCCATCAGTTAATACATAGTTTGCCTAATAATATTATTATTTCCTTGGGTTGTGAGTGGAACAACACGTCTCCACTTTGTTCTATTTGGTGCTGTCCTCTTGAGCCGGATAGCTCCACGATCGCGCATAATCTTTCATCTCTTCCTCCCCATCACACGATCTCGTCCATGTCAAACTCGCGTCTACAACCCCCTATCGCTTCCCCGCGAGATTCCACTCGAGCCATTTCATTCGATGGTCACCCCATAATATGTCCGACTAGTCCATCTTTATTTTCTCCTACATATTTGTTGAGCAATGGGCTCTTGCCTGGTTCGTCACCTCCCAGAGTTTCTTGTTGCTAATTATTTCTATCACATGGGCTGGCCGGCCATTTGATCTTCAGTATGGAGCGAAGGCGGCTGCTGATAAAATTCTATACACAATTGGAAATCTTTCTCGTGACACGCTGGCTAAATTTCCGACTCATATGGAAGAACTAATTGACTTCACGTTTGTGTTGGAAATTCGAATGTTGCTGTTTATGCTGGCTGAGTGGATGCAGAAGATTTCCAAACTGATGTCAGAGTGATGAAGGACTATCTTGCCTTTCAGATCCTCTCTGGCTGACTGTGACGTTTTTATCCGTATCGACTGCCTGTGGTTGGAAGCGTGCTTCCTGGTGAGATAAGTGAAGGAATTGAATTTTGTCAAATCTATCCAGTTGATGGTGATTGGTGCTGGTTGTTGTGGCTGTTGGTTGGTTACTTTCATCACCCCAGTCTCCGCCTTTACACCTGAAGTCCTATCTTCACTGCCTGCTTCTTCAGCCAGTTTGTTGATTTTCGCCTACCTGCGATTCTTCGAGTTTGTATGTCATGAAACACATATCATCAACGGGCGAAACTCAGATCTTCCAGAGTCTTCTTATCAGTCCAACGTATTCCTGTCTTTTTACTTCCATCCATAGTCTGACGCATGTTCCAATCCACCAGAATTAGTAATATCATCATGGGTGATAATAAGCAGCCTTGTCTTACTTTTGTATTCACTTCGAACGTCTTTCTGAGTCTTCCGTTGTAAATTACCTAACTGCACCAGGTATTAATTCACTGTGATGGTATGATTTACAGACGTTCAATTAGGATGTCCACAGATCCTGTTGTGAACATGTAGAAGGAACAAGGTAAATCGGGTTTACTTGGCATTTTCATATCATAGTTCACATTCCTGTTTAGTGAATGAAGCTAGATCTAACTCTGGTGTAGTCATAGATGAGTTTAGATAAAGGAAAATGGAAAGGGAAATTTTTGAGTTCCAGGTTAATCAGGAAACTGAGATGCGATCCTTACAAAGAAAAGTTGGATCGTTAAATCTGTTCGATGATCGTGGTGGATTGTATGAAATAGTAACATTGACATCACTGTCTCTGTTGTACACTTCCAGTTTTTTTAAATAAAAGCCTTTAAGGAAGTGAAGACCGTCTCCATACCCAGTTAATGTTCAATAAGAGTACCACTGGAGGAAGCCTGGAAAGCGCTTAGAGTGCTGCAAAAAATCATAATTGTTTTTTCGGAAGAAACTCTCATAGAGATGAAGACATTATCAGACATTATCTTCTGTTCATATGGAGATATCAGAAAAGCAACGGCAAATAAAGATAAAACAAACTGGTAGATCTTCGGTGAGGGATAGCTGGAGTACACGTGGAATACAAAAGGCTGGTCTGCATGAGGCTATGAAGAAGCCTGAAAGATAATGAATTCAAAACTTCCGGGATAATCTTGGTGGTCTACGTAACTTTTTTTCAACCTGTATTAACTTTCAATGTGATTCTCTAATAAGAAAAGCGTATTTAAAGTTTCTTTCCTTCACTGAAAGTCAAACAGGAAGAAGGCCATCTCAAAGCTTAAATTCCTCGATAGCAAGAAACTGGCACTTTTACATCCGGATGGATAAGAACTTAAAATAGCTCTAATTTTAAGACCGCTAACCAAGATTAAAGACTCAGAAATCGAAGCTTAATTTGTCGGTATGTATTCACTCTCGTGTAAAATTAATAATTGTCAGCTTTCTCCAGTCTTTTGGGCATTTCATTTCTGTGCGTGTGTGAAGGGAGTTTTCTTAGCTAGACACTAGGATGCAGAGGTCAGTTATATTTCTCGGTTCAGACCACAGCAAGTCGATTTTCTTCACCATAGTTATAAATTGATCTAGAAGTTGTTTGGTGGAAGGTGACTAGCAATGGAATGCAGGAGGCGCATTTCATCCTATTTGGGACTCGTCACTGGATGAACCTGTATTCCGCAGTGAGTGATGATGTTCCTACCATGCCTCAAATCCAGTGCCATAGTTTCAAACGCCAAAGCATTATCCACTAGACCACTTGGGTCATGAGAGTCACATCCTGTGCAACGGATCACATTAATTGTCTATTGATTGGACGGAAGTGCTCCGTCTCAGGTCTCACTGCGGAATGCGGGTACATCAAGCTGACGAGTCCTATATAGGAAGAACTGCGCATCCTGGATTTCACTGCTAGTCACTATCCACCAATTAACTTCTAATTACTTGTCCAGACATCGTCGAGGCATCTACACAAGAAGCCGACATTTCAACCTAAGAACCATCATTTCGGTTCAGTAAATCGATGGGAAAATCTAAAATTGAATTAAATAAATTATTGTATACTATTATTATATAATTGATTCCTTTAATTCCTAGAAGAACATACGGCTTCAGCAGTGCGTCTCCATTGCATTCGATTCTCTGCTACACTCTTCACCTGGATCAAAGTCTGCCCACACGTTTTCATCTCCTCTTCACATGACCTCCTCCAATTCACCCTTGCACTGACGACCAACTCGCCTCTTCCCTTTCGGGTTCCAGTCGAGTAATGGCTTGTCTAGTGATGTCACTCACTTGATGGTTTCCTCAGAGTATGGCCAGCCAATCCATCTCCATTTCTTCCTGCCTATTCGTTTCACAATCGGTTCCTTCTGTGTTGGTTCGTTCATTGCCAGAGATCCCTGTTGCTGATCTTTTCTGGCCGGCCATCTGATCTTGAGCAGTATTGAGCGAAGAAAACTGTTAATGAAGATCTGTAGTTTGTTTGAGATGCTATTTATGACGCACTGGCCAAGTCTCTGATCCGTATAGTAGCACTGACTGACTTTACATTGGAGTTGAAAATCCGGATCTCATTTTTGATGCTGAGTGCTAAGTGTTGATCTCCACACAGACTTGAGAGTAGTGAAAGCTTGTCTTGCTTTCCCGATTCTTGCTTTGATATCCTCGTCAGTTCCGTCCGCCTGTAGTTGAAACGATGCTTCCCAGGTTGGTAGGTGAAAGAGGTTGTTTCTTTCAGGTTCCTTCCATTTATGGTGATTGTTTTCTGTTGTTGTAGTTGTTGTTGCTTTCGGTGGTGTTGGCCAGGAATCTTCATCACCTATCACTGTTTTCTATGTGTTCACCTGAAGTCCTATCTTTGATGCTTCTTCTGCTAACTTGTTGCTTTTCACTTGCATATCTTCCAGTGTTTGTGGGAAGTCTAGTCTAGTTCTAGTCGAATGTTCACTTTATAAATTTACAGAAACTGTGTCAAATTTTGTTTACATAGTTCCATGAATGTATTTGAAATGTTTGAAATAAGGTGGTTTTAATTATTAAATAAAAGAATAACAGTTTCGTATGCGAATGATGAACGTGTTTCGGGATGAGTTGATCAATTGTTCTAAGGCATTCACCCACTCACAAACAAACACGCGCGTTACACTTCCTAAGGTCTGTATTTTCTAAAGAATCCTATTCGCCATATTCACATCTAGATGCCTTCCTCTAAGCAGAATGTAACAAAAGAAACGAAGCAAACAGGCTGATAACAATATGAAAGTCATGTTTGAAAAGAAAATTCCTGTCACGTAGACCAAATTAAACATCATCCTTCTTTTTCATTTTATTTAAACAATACCTTCATTGATTCTTTGTTCAATTTTTTCGCGGTCCTATTGTTTTTTGCTTTTTTTTGTCACATTATTTATTTTCTAGACAAATGAGATGAATTTCAGTAATAATAATAAATTATTTCCTATAATTATTTTTGTGCGGAATTTCAAAAAAAGATGTCATCAATTTTTATTTGGTCGGTTATTCGTCAGTTGTGAAAAAACTAAATTTAAACGATGAATACATGTGGGTTCTCTGTTCGGGGAGATAACATGTTGTCGAGTGAGGAAGACATTTCAATGGGTAATAAATGTGATCGTCAGAAGTCCTGAAGGCAATCAAGATGCTAAAAGCTGGAAAAGCAGCAGGACCAGATGGAATCCCATCAGAAGCACTAAAAATGGACCCAGAGACAACAGCCGACTTGATGACGCCACTACTGGAGAAGGTGTGGAAAGAAGGCAAAGTACCCGAGGATTGGAAGAAAGGGTACTCATTCAAGCTACCAAAGAAAGGAAACCTAAGTCAATGCAAAAACTGGCGCGGAATTATGCTCCTGTCCATCCCAAGCAAAATACTAAGCCAAATCATCCTGGAGAGAATCAAACATGCCCTGGATGTAAAACTTCGACTGGAACAGGCTGGATTCAGGAGAAACAAGTCATGCATTCATCAGATCACCACATCACGGATCATCATTGAACAAAGTCTGGAATGGCAGTCACCTCTCTATCTCAAATTCATCGATTTTGTAAAGGCCTTTGACGGCGTCGATCGAGAAGTGCTTTGGCAACTACTTCGCTACTACTGGGTGCCACCGACAATTATACATCTCATCCAACAGCTGTACGACAATGCTGCATGCCAAGTAATCCACAACGGGAAACTTACGGAATCTTTCGAAGTGAGGACAGGAGTAAGACAAGCTGGCTGGCTGCCTACTATCGCCAATGATTTTCCTGATAGCTGTAAAATTGCATAATAGGACAAACAGCGAGCAATGAGGAAACAGGCATAAAATGGACTCACACAAAAACGTGGAGGATCTGGACTTCGCCGATGATATATGTCTGATTTCTTACAAACTGGAAGATATGCAAGCGAAAAGTAACAAGTTGGCAGAAGAAGCATCACAGGTAGGAGGGACTTTAGGTGAACATAGAGAAAACAGTGGTGATGAAGATTCCTGGCCAACACCACCAACAGCAACAACAAGAACAACAGACAACAATCAGCATAAATGGAAGGAACCTGAAAGAAACAACCTCTTTTACCTACCTGGTAAGCATCGTCTCAACTACAGGCGGAACCGACGAGGATATCAAAGCAAGAATCGGAGAAGCAAGACAAGCCTTCACCACTCTCAAGTCAGTGTGGAGGTCAACAGCACTCAGCATCAAAAATGAGATTCGGATTTTCAACTCCATTGTGAAGTCACTGCTACTATACAGATCAGAGACTTGCACTGCGCGTCATAAATAGCATCTCAAACAAACTACAGATCTTCATTAACAGTTGTCTTCGCTCAATATTCAAGATCAGATGGCCGACCAGAAAGGATCAGCAACATAGAACTCTGGGAATGAGCGAACCAACCCAGCAGGAACCGATTGTGAAACAAATAGGCAGTGAGAAAAGGAGATTTACTGGTCATACTCTGAGGAATCATCAAGTGATATCACTAGACAAGCCATTGCTCGAGTGGAACCCGAAAGGGAAGCGGCGAGTTTGTCGTCAGTGCAAGGGTGAATTGGAGGAGGTCATGTGAAGCGGAGATGAAAACGTGTGGACAGACTTGGAGTCAGGTGAAGACTCTATTAGAGAACCGGACTCAATGGAGACGCACGGCTGAAGCCGTATGTTCCTCTAGGAATTAAAGGAAACAATAATAATAATGATCAGCATTATTTTCAGTGAACATGTAGAAGACACAGTCGAGGAAGTTAACTGACCGGTAAGAATCACAACAATAATTATCATTAATAATTATCCAGGATGTTGAGAAATTCAAATGTAGTCACTTGTTTTACTGGCTACGCTGTGTAGCTTCGTTTCAACTAAAGGAGACATTGATCGCCTGAGAAAAGCGCGAGAGAGATTGTCAAGGAACTTAATAGTAAGTTCCTTTTATTTGCGATGACGCTCCGAACCGATGATCTCTATGTCTGTTTCTCGACTTTAACTCTAAAACCCCAGTACTTCTTAGAATGTTGTATTGTTTGGCAGTTAAAATCAGGATAGTTACAAGTCTGTAAACAAATTTTTATTACAGTAAATATAATGTGCTTTTATTCGTATTCTTTCGTCCTCTTTCAACTTGTATACGATTGAACCATTCGCGCCTTCGAGTTGCCCGCCAGTGGCTAACAGTTCCAATAAACAAACGTTCAATTTTCGCGTTCATTTACAGAGATCTTCTTTAGTCTGAATTCTGGTTCAGTCAGCGTAAGGAACTAGATCCCGATTTTCAACACTTATATCAAGTCAGTCGGTGTTTCTGTACAGCTCAGAGAATTGGCGGGCATATCACCAAAAGTCTTTTCGTTAGGTAATTCTATATTTGATAAGTTTTTCCCATATGTCTTACTGTGATGATGCAGTACTAATAACCGGATGACAAGGTTTTAAGTTTGAATTATTGCTCATAATTACATCAGTTTAGTCACACGTTTTCACAATTTGTCTTCCGTATATATTTTCTTTCTTTCTGTCTATTTTGATTGGACACTAGTAACTAGGGTGACGTGTCTAGTCCTTTTTTGACGCAGACTGAATTCTATCAGTCAGTCAGGTTTGCAATGTGTCCACCATTCTAGGTAGCTCGCCATCAGTGTGCACATTGATTTAATGATATTAGATAGTTCCTTCAAGGTTGCAGATACGCCTTGCTGACTGGTGAGTGCCAGCTAGCACGAAACCTAGGTGGTGTCCAAGGCTTCCTGCTGATTGCCTTCAACTATCTAATATCTCTATCTAATATCTTTCTCTCTCTAACTTCCCTTTGTTGTTTGTCGCTACTTTCCATATCTTCGTTATAGGCCTTGCGTCATTCCGATTGCACGTGTATGGTGTTGAATCGATAAACAAAGCCTCAGTTAGTGGTCAACCTCTCTCTGTCTCTTCACCTAACTCTATATAACTTTTTAATACTCTCATCCTGTCCCACTAACCATGTTGTGTGATGATCATTTACAAGTGAATGCATTGCAATGGCTGAACTTTTTCTAGGTAATTTAACTAAGCAGGGTCAATCCTTCTGGGTATCTAGCTAAACTTTCACGTTCTATATAATCTAATAGACCCCGATCTGCTCAACGGTTTTATGCATGTAATTAACCTCACAGTCATTAAATGTTGTTTTGGAAATTATATTGTTTTTCTTAATTTGATATATCAGCCGGGTCCTTAAGCCAATGAAGTTTATCTCTGAGTGAGTTGGTTGGTATGCTGGTTTAAATTCCACTCTAATTTCAGCCTCAATGAGAATTCTACGTAGGGCCTCTCTGATTTACCTTCTCTTTACGACAGTAGTACAAAAACTTTGAATTCTACATCACTTTTGTGATTTTTGTGATTTTCATCACTTATCTTCCTCTTTTCTAAGGTTCTTCATGCATTTCCGGATAAATTCTGGTGAGTACTTAGTTACTCAGTAGTAATACTATCCTTGTTATTTGGTTCTCTAACCAATGTCAGTTCATGATGAAATCCTGTAACCAATCAAACAAATCCCTACAAACCAATACTTGAATATCGATGAGATACTCACTGGCAACTGGCACTATTCAGGTAAGTAGTTACCTGGGGTTTTAGTGAGAAGTCGTGGCCAGTAGGGTGCAGCAGGTCAGGTGTGAGGACAAAGACTCGCCGAAGACATTGGCTAGGGGTCGCACTATGTCGTGAATTGGCAGAGGTTAGAATTCATAGGATATTGGAATGGGTTCCAGTGGATTAATGGTCTACGAGCTCGCTGGCTTTGTAACTAGAAGGTCCTGGGTTCGAATCCCGAGGGGTGCGCACTGATGAAGAGTCCCAAACTAGGCTGACAAAACAGCTGTCTAGTACTCCCAGCTGGCTTTCCAACGGTTTTGTAACTGATGAGCACGAGAAGGAAGTGACGGACAAGTTTGTGATAAGGACCTAGTAGGTTTTGATTATTTGATTGCCTTCCTAGCAGAGAACCGAACTCAATAGAGACGCACGGCTGAAGCCCTATGTTCCTCAAGGAATTAAAGGAAACAATAATTACAATACCTAGTAGGTTGCTGAATAATTTAGTGAGTATAACTCATTGACTAAAAATAAAGCTTAAAACTAACTTTAACCTATCAGAATTTGAGGAAGTAATGCACATATGTAATCAAATAAAAGAAGGTGTTAACGACTTCAGTTATCACGGATGAATAAAGACTGATACCCTCTTATTCTATGATACATAGGTGAACTGTGTTTTAAACATTTGATATCGGTTGTTGTTTCGCTAACCCTTAGGGGAACTGGGTAATATCTACTCCATGAGCCTTATCAGTAACATCGCTGAAACGGTATGTAAATGAACGCGAACATTGAACGTTTGTTTATTGGAACTGGTAGCCATTGGTGAGGAACTCGAAGGCGCGGATGGTTCAGTCGTGTACAGGTTGGAAGAAGACGAAAGAATATGAATAAAAGTACAATATATTCCTTGTAAAACATTTGTTTACAGACTTGTACTGATTTTGATTTTAATTGCTAAACAATACAACTTCTACAGATTTTGCAGAATAAAATGGTACCATATTTTATTTCGTCGCCTTCTCTTCAGCTGCTTACAGGGCAAAAACATTATTAAATGTATCTACAATAACAATTTATCATACCTACACAGAGTTCATTTTAAACAAAAATCAATCGATCGATATACACATACACTAATAATATATACATATATGTATATATATGCAATCTTGAACACAATTCCGAGCATTAATAATCATACAAAATGAAAACTTTTTAGTATCTCGCATTAGGATGAAAAATATCCAGTTACCAAGGCAAAGAAAGACTGATAACTGCTTCTTTCTGAACGCACAAATCAGGTTTTAGGCGCTTGATGGAAAAGGCTTCAGCAAACTTAAGGAGCATTGAACTCTTTTGCTTATTGATAATTTTGAATGACTTTTCCACGTCCACCTCATGACCCGTGTCAAGAAGATGCCTGGCGATGGCACTGCTTAAAGCATTTGTTCCTTTTACACGTAAGCTTTTTGGTACATGTTCAGAAAATCGTAGATATGATCTTCTTTCTGTTCTTCCAATGTAACTGCTCCCGCAGATACATGTAAATGCAAAAAGAACCTACATGTCAACCTGAGACTGAGCGCTTCGGTCCAGTAAGTCACCGGGAAGGTCAAGACTGAGTTAAACATTCTAACTTCGTTTAATTACTTTCGAAATCTGTGATGTTGTCACTAGGATATATTCTGGTCACAGCTAACTGTAAGATTATAGATATTCTGTATTGAGGAGTACCATTTTGCATAAAATTCAGAAAAAATTAACTACTGGTTCATTTATCTTTATATTACGAATTCGAGTGAGTAGCGATTTCGTGTCATTTAATGTAGGAAATGGAAAGAAATGATTCAGTGAAAAGAAGGTTTTCAACGAATTTATCATCAAGCTGTACAATCCCAAATATATATACATTTAAACATTTCATAAGGTACTTTATGCTGTGAGACGTTTGTAGGCGCATAGCATTGGATGATTATAGCCTTCCTTCCTTTTAAGTTGAACCTAGCCCACTGCATGAGAGCTTAGGCGGCTTTTGATGACATCATGATGGCCACTCCCTCGGTGTGCTCGTGGTTGTCCTCTGGGTGACCGGAATAGATTACTGTCTCTCCAGTTGATAGTTGGCACCTTCCACATCCGTTCCATCTGTTCTCGTAGATTCCCAACTCTTCTATTCTATAACTTCTCATTTCTGCGGCTACCTCAGTAGCCTTTCAAGCTTCGTACATTGTATGAACATTCCACGTCCCCATTCTTATTTTTGCTTTCGTCGAAAGGAGGCACATCGGCTGACTGACTTCCCGAAGGCGTTCACCAGTCTGCATCATTTCACTTTCCCGATTCCAGCGAAAAATAAGGTTATTGTTTATATTTTTAGAATTTTGAATATATTTGTGCGTTGAAGTTTTTGTAGCACTTTGGTTAAGTTTTGGGGGTGGAGTTGCTAGCACCACACCCCAACCTTCCCTCTTTATCCGGGCTTGAAACCGGCTAGAAAACTAGCGAGCTAGTAATCTAGGCGAGGTTTTATGAAGTACTTACCGAATTATTTTCGTCACAATTCGCAATTTCATTTTTAAATAGGTCATATATGTACGATTGTACAGATTGATGATAAATCCGGCTGCCATATCAAACTGAAAACACCAGTTTTTTTCCGATTGCCGAAGGTAAGTGACGTTGGGCTTCATTTGGGAGAAAACAGTGGCCTGCTTAAGTCACTGGGCTACATAAACTGTCTGTTCATTAAAATGCATAGTTTTTATACTGCGTTTCAAACTGTGTCAATCTTCTTATTACCGAAATGAATTGTAATCCATATCCGCTACCTAACATTTGAAGGTTTAAGAGGGAAATGGATGAAGAACATTGTAGAGTGGTAGCACTGGAGCGCATACTTTAGATGGAACAATATATATTGCTTCGAATGATACATTATCGATTATTGCTTTATTTTAATTTTATTGCCGGGGTATATGGAGGAGACCTTCATTCTTTGTGATAATGGTTCTGATAGGAGTACAGTAATTACTGAATTCAATGAAGTTCTTCCGGTTATGAAATTCACATGCAAAGGGGAATCCCAAGACAGAATTGCATTCCTGGATCCTCGTCCTACTTACAAGAAAAGCAGATGGTAGCATAAAAAGAAATTTGCATAGAAAAAGTACATGGACAGGACAATATACACATTTTCACAGTTTCGTTTCCTATCAAGACCCTCAGCCACAGAGTTAGAGCTGTATGCTCAGAAGAAAAAATTGAAGAGGAGTTAAGCATTGTATATGATACTTTGATCGAAAATAGCTATCCCGAAAAATTTATGAAGAAACACATAACAAAGAAAGTGGAAAACGACTACTCACTATCTGTAAACAAGAAGCCACTTTATATACGACTACAATTCAAGGGCGATATACCAAGCGAGATAATTACGAGAAAATTAAGAAAATCAGTTCAAAAAACTTTCAATGCTGGTGAACTACACGTCTTATTCTCTACACGACCAGTGGTGCTACCTCGACTGAAAGATGACGTACCTAGACTAGCCACTTCAAATTGTATCTAACTATTCAACTGTGCTTGTGATAGAGCGAGTTATATTGACCGTTGCTCTAGGAAATTGATTTTTCGTGCTCACTCGAGAACATATCCCACTGTGACTAAGTGAAGGTGTAGTTAAAACTATTAACAGTTCGATATTAGACCATCTGGTGCAAACTGGCCACAAAGCCAGCCAGCGTGGAAGAATCCTTCTCTATCATCCAACGGGTACCAAATAAATTGCCAAAAATATCGAAGCACCGCATGCTCCAAATAGCAGAGGCTATTGCGATTCGCGTGAAACAACTAGTGCTCTGTGTCCAAAAGAAGCAAGGCCAGCCAATACTACTGCCCTGGCCTTTAGTATAGACTATAAACTCATGAATTAGTACTATTATCTTTCATAATTCTTCTGATATTCAGTTTATTTTTATGTTGATGCTATTGAACTGTAATCCATTGATATTATTATTGATTCGATGTTATTTAAACAGCAACATTAATGTTGTTCATAACACTAATTCATTCATTCATTCACTATAATGTATATATAACTGTAGAGCCTCATGATGAATGAGGTATCGAAAAGAGTACTCTTGTTTAGTATCCATTTTTTGAAAATTTTAATGGGCATTTTTATTCAGTTAAAATATTGCTTTATAATTTAGAAATTCTGTTCATAGGGCAAACATCTTGCAATAAATCTTTCTGAAAGTTCTGCTTTGTGTGAAAAGACATTTTCCAGAATAAAGCTTTCACTGTTATTATTATCATACCTACCTGTATGAGTGACCGGCTGTTTAAATCTTGCTTAGTATGCTAGCCACTTCTCAACTCGAAAAATACTCAAGGTTGAGCATGGAACTTGCACACCAACCTCGTAAGAAAAGTTATATCGTCACTACAGAAAAAACTCAAAGTTGGAAACGATTTGCCACCTCAAAAATGGATGATATTGTCGGATGATAGTCTCTAGGACGCCAGCTAATCGATCTATCTTCTTTCAATTTAGGCAAAATTAAGCATTCCATGTACATGAAATATCCGAACCAATTTTGAGGCTGATAAATCTGCTGAGATTGTAGAAGAAGTGAGAAAATCAATCACAGATGTGTTAGAGAATAAGATTTTGCCATTCGTCAATCTTTGAGAACTTATAGGTATTGGAAGAACAAATCAGATCCTTGAATCAAATTAATTCTTGAAGACAAGAACCCATTGTTCAACAAATATGGCGGAGAAAAAATGGAGGTGGTTTGAACACACGCTGAGCTGAGCAGACTATCGGATGACATGGCTCTGCAGGCCGTCGTTCGTCTGGGACCTGACTGGGGAACGACAAGTTAAACGTAGGCCGGGGGGTGTTATGGAGACCACATAAGGAGTAGGTGAGAGCTTATTGACAATTTTGGAGCAAGCTGGTGAATTGTTACTGAAGCTTAATATTCCACTCGGAATCCAATGAAAGAATAATAATAACGAAAGTGTTCATGTGACGTTCGCCACCACCTCCTATTCCTTGTGTGTTCAAATTATGCGAATTGTTTACCAACTTCCAAGTGGTATATGACATTGATAGTGGGTGACATAAAAATCACCACTCAGTTTATTTAACTGGATGATTGTTTTGTTGAAGAGTGACAAACCTAACAGCTAGACTGGTCTTATTATTATGGAATGGTTATTTAATATTTCCTTTTTCTCAGAATTTCTGAATTTGTAGAGAAGCCTAAAAGGATAGAGATTTTTCGGATGCTACTTGACCCGCGCGTTGGCGGTTCAGTAGTAAAAATGTCGTCAACTACGCAGTTAGTCTGGTTTTGACTCCAGGCTAACGCACACTTAAACCCCACGAATGTGCTACTAAGCCATGTAAATAGGGAAAGTTGGGCGCGAGGCTGGCGTCCACACTTCGTAAGAAAAGTACTGCCACTATTGAAACTTCAAAACTTAAGCTTGATGCTGTACATTCCCATCGGAACGGAAAGAAACGAGTAAAACTTTACGAAGTGAACATTTCACAAAACATGGCTGGATCCTATCAACCTGTTTTGTTATGTATTTAAGGATCTCTGTGATTCTTCATCATGGTGAGCTTTCAATTAATGTAAATTGATTGCTTGCGATCGACAAATTGCCCTGGTTAGACCTACGTTTTGAGTTAGGCGTGACTAGTCCCCAGGTGAAGTGTGAGGTGCAACCACCACGCACTGAGTGGTAAAGAGTTGAATCCCCGAAACTGGTGCCACTTTCTTCTAGGTTTCCGGTACAGATGGCTAGTGTGTGCCAAAAGAGGACGAAACCTAGAACCAGGACTGTTTCCCACTGACTAATGTTAGTTAATTTGAGTAATAAAGCATTTATGTACAAATATAAGATTTTCATATGTTATATTATTGCTTATTTCGATTGAAAACAATTTTATATGTTTAAACAATTAGTTTCTTTGATGAATTTGAAAACAGGCATTTAGAAGACAAATTTCGCGAGATGATATCGTCATTTCGTAGTTTCCATACAACCGCTTTACAACTAACATGGTTAACAAAACAATGAAATAACATGCATGACAGTTACTCAATTATATAAAATAAAAGTACATACTAATGACCTATCATATTTAAATAGGACAGGTAGTCAGTTCATGGTAGGTGAAGGTTGAATTCAACTGCTTTGTCTGTGCACATAGTTTAGGATGTATGTGATTAATCCCCAAAGTGCTTCCATCACCTTCAATAACCAACCTTGAATTCAAGTTATGTGATGAAATATTTGTGAAACAGTCACTGATATTGATTTTATGACTTGACATTAATAAGGGCTTTGCAATGAAGTAAGAATTCATCGACTGGCCGCTGGATCGGAGCCTAGTGACTTAATGGTATATGAGCTTGCCTTGTTACCAGAAGGTCCTGGGTTCGAGCCCCGGTGGGCGCGTACTGTGAAGAGTCCCAAAATAGGACGAAACATTTCGGAACATGTTCTTTTTCGACACATTAGAACATTCTATTAGTTCTACCTATATAGTTATCACCGTTACTGCAGGTGTGAACTTGTAGATACAGTTTGAAGTATAGTCCACAGAATTTCGTCCTTCAATCGTAGGTACAGGGATCAAAATTATTCGGCGTGCAAGGGAAAGAGATGCGGCGTAGAATGTGCGCCCGATGGCTGACCAAAGTCAACTGCATAATCTGGTCACTCGAATTGTAGGTTAATAAAGATAGCTTTCATTGTTCCAGAAGCTGTCTTTTCTAGATGTCGTCTATCCTTACTGTGACAATTGACAAAGTTTTCTGGATAAGCACTGGCTAATAAAACTGAATGCCGAACATTTTCGATCGCTTTGCCTACGATTAAAGGACGAAATTCCGTGGACTGTACTTCAAACTGTATCTACAAGTTCACACCTGCAGTTGCAGTGATGCCTATATAGGTAGAGCTAATAGAATGTTCCAATGTCGTCGAAAAGAGAATGTTCCAAAATGGTTACTAAAACATATAGAAAATCCCAATGCGAGTAATCTGAATAGAAGTCCGGCATCATCATCCATTGCAAAACACTTATTAATGTCAGGTCCCAAAATAAATAATAATGACTGTTTCACAATTATTTCATCACATAACTTGAATTCAAGGTTGGTTATTGAAGGTAATGGAAGCACTTTGGATTAATCACATACATCCTAAACTAAGTGCACAGACAAAACAGTAGACTTCAACCTTCACCTATCATTAACTGGCCGCTTGTCCTATTTAAATATGCGACTGGTTATTAGTATGTACTTTTGTTTTACATAACTGAGTAATTGTCATGCATGTTATTTTATAATTATTGTGATGCATGTTAGTTGTAAAGCGGTTGTAAAGAAACTATGAAATGACGATATCATCTCGAGAAATTCGTCTTCTAAATGCCTTCTTCGCATTTTAAATATGCCTCGTTTATTCCTCTCATTTGTTTTCCTCCTTATTTATCAAGATGTTTCTCAGACATGTGCTAGATATGAAATCAGTGGAGAGCATGACTTTCTGTCCAACATTTGTCGTAGGTTTTCTTTCGCTTGTTAGTGCATCACGAAATATCAAGGGTGATGAGCTAGGGATTTTTATCATTATTAAGTTTCTTGGGAATATATGTTCATTTCAATGGAAATTATTATTAAAATTTCATAATGGATTTGGATAAGACTACTGGTAATGGCAAATTTAAATTATCAAAGCCAAAACCACAATGACCTTGAACAACCAATGAGAATTTAGATGTAAAAAAAGTATAATCGTTAAAAAATACACTAAAAAGCATTGCAAACATGGTATTACACTGTGTAGATATATAACATATATATATGTATATATATATATAATATTCTTATCCTCATTGCAAGTGTTTTTATAATTCTCTTGGTCTTGATAGCACAACTCCATTTTTTCCGGTTCCCTGGAGTCGTCTGTAGCTCGCGTCACAACTATCCATAGGTAGTCATTTCCTCCAACTTACAAGACCTCCACCCTGTGACCATCTGAGCCATGCTGAACTCATCGTTTCCAATTCACCGGCTACTTGAGGGACGACCTAGGCCGCAGTCTCTCCTGACGCTTTCCTCAGTGCGCGTCCGATATATATCCATTCCCTCTCATAATGTTTGGTGAGCAATATGATTTTGGATGGTCCATTGGCAGAGTTATTTGTTGCCAGTTCATTCTGGGGCTCCAGCCGGATGGCCATTTGATCTTCATTATGGAGCCAGCGAAGGGAGTAGCTGTTGATAAAAGTCTGTGACTAGTTGGTAACCATCTTCGTAATACGCAGTGTACGTTTTTGACCCGTATAGAAGAAATGACTGGCTGACTTCGCATTTGTGTTGAAAAGAATCCCAAACTTGTTCTTTATGCTGCAGTGGAGTGCAGAAGATTTCCAAAACGGTTTCAGGTTGACACGTACACCAACATTAAATAAGGTCAAACAAAGCATTTTGATAAAATGGCCACAAAAGTCGTCATTCTGGTTTAGGTAGAAAACATCTGATGATGTCAGAAGACTACTGAATAAATGCAGAATCAAATGCGCTAAAAGTCGACTTTGCTCATGTAAAGGATCAAATTCCATAGGATTCACAATTTGAGTATGTCTGTAGCATAAAATGTTTACAGTGTGATGCAAGAGACACCGGAACAACCACAGGAGAATTAATTTGCAAAAAAGGTTAACACCACGTAGTGTCTATTCGACTAATGAGAAGTCCAATGGGACTAGATGACTTTGGTAAATCATCAGCCATAGAAATTACCCTCTGTAGAATTAACAAAACTGATTTTGACAATATTGACATTATCCAGAAAGCTTTTCAAAATGACAAAGAAGCACTTCATAGATGGAATCATAGTTGTTTGAATAGGATAAGCGATTTCATCATGAACACGTGTCCTTCTTTGTGCATTTGTCAAATTAGATCACGGACTGAGGTCAGTTAAAAATAACAGTTGTAAAGCAGGGCATACTCGACAGTTGTTTCGTCCTAGTCCTGAGACTGTTTAGTAGTGCGCGCCATCAACCTCACCACGAATTGAAGCAAGGACCTTAAATTTACGAGGACAAGCTCGTAAGCCATTCACTTTTTCAAACGGAACTTATTTATTATCATTATTGTATCCTTTAATTCCTAGAGGGACATAAGGCTTCAGTCGTGCGCCTCCATTGCGTTCGGTTCTCTACTAGAGTCTTCGCCTGGCTCCAAGTCTGCCCACACGTCCTCATCTCCTCTTCACATCACCTCCTCCATGTCACCCTTACACTGACAACCAACTCGCCGCTTCCCATTCGGCCGGGTTCCACTCGAGCAATGGTTTGTCTAGTGATGTCACTCACTCGATGGTTTCCTAAGAGTATGACCAGCCAATCCATCTCCATTTCTTCCTGCCTATTTGTTTCACAATCGGTTCCTGTTGGGTTGGTTCGCTCATTGCCAGAGATCTCTGTTGCTGATCTTGAGTATTGAGCGAAGACAACTGTTAATGAAGGTCTGATGTTTGTTTGAGATGCTCTTTATGACGTGCAGTGCAAGTCTCTGATCCGTATAGTAGCACTGACTGACTTCACATGGTAGTTGAAAATCCGGATCTCATTTTTGATGCTGGGTGCTGTTGACCTCCACACAGACTTGAGAGCAGTGAAAGCTTGTCTTGCTTTCCCGATTCTTGCTTTGATTTCCTCGTCAGTTCCGTTGGCCTGTAGTTGAGACGATGCTTCCCAGGTCGGTAGGTAAAAGAGGTTGTTTCTTTCAGGTTCCTCCCATTTATGCTGATCGTTGTCTGTTGTGGTTGTTCTTCTCCGGAAATCCACATTACCTCTGTTTTCTCTATGTTCACCTGAAGTCCTATCTTTGATGCTTTTTCTGCCAACTTGTTGCTTTTCACTTGCATATCTTTCAGTTTTCATTCATTAGAGATCACTTAAACATTCATGACAAGGAATACCCAATTATTTAATTAAATTTGAACTTTTACGCTGATTGATTAGATTGAGGTGATCGGCCTCAGGTTGACATGCTGGAATCTTGCGCCGATGTTTCCGTGACGTCTGGTGATTTAATCTGAAGTAGTTTGGAGTATAGTGACTAGCAGAAGCATCCAAGGAGCCAACTTTTCAACAGAAGCCAAGCAATTCGAGTGAAATAATCAACATGGAAATTCAAATTGAATTAAGTAATACAAATGACTGACAGTCACGGCATAGGAGGTGGCTTTGGTGACTCAAGTGGTCTAGTCGATAATGCTCTGGCGTTTGAAATGATGTGTACTGGATTCGAGCATCAGTGGGAGCATTATCACTCAGGCAATGTCAGATAAGTCCAAAAAAAGATGAAATGTGCATCCTTGCTGATTTCGCCGCTAGTCAGCGTCTACCGATTTTTTTCATATCATCATAATAATAATATATCCTCATGTTGTACATGAGGGACGCCAGTTTACAGGCATTATCAATATGATAAATTACACATACGATTAGTAATCATATTTAGTAATGATAATATAATAAGTTACATATCTGTGCCTACCTATGTAGGCCACACCAATTGTACAGGCAGAGATTAGTATTATTTAAATTACATAAATTTGGTTTATGGTTAAATAATAATAATTTGTTTTATTCCAGAAACAGTACTAGTGGTACAGTATGGAATTTTCAGCACATATCTGCAATATTTGCATATAATTTTATCCAACGTTTAAAAAGGAGTATTTAAACAAAAAATAAATATAAAGACACCAGCAACAAAAAATACAGGAAAAACACAAAATAATTTTTAAAAAAATGCGAAAAAATACCAAGACGTAGAAAGGAAAATAAACAGCATATAATAAATAATATCTCAGTATTGGGTAGTGGAAGCTATGAAATGATTATGCATAGTGACAGTAAAGCTATAGTCATACAAGAAGTTATGAAATGATATTTAAGAATGTTTGTCGTCAAGATGATCAGTTAATTTGGTTGAAACAACAATAAACAACCATAAAATAACATTTCAGGGTTGTTGTTTTGCTTTTTATTGTCAGGTCTAATGCAGTGTTTGTATTGGTGGTAGTTTGAGTAATCCTGGATAATAAAAAATTTTTAAGGTGGTGACAATGGCGTTCACAACCAATGATTGTCAGTTTAATATTGCCGAGAAAAAATAAAAAATAAGAAAAAACAACCACAAAAACTAATAATTACATGATGGTTAATGACAGGACAATTTTGTACTACTCATAGTGCTAATAGAGTCGGAACCAGTAGATACACAATAGAAGGAGTATAGTAAAGTACAAAAAAGGAAGCCAATGTTAATCATTTAGGTAGCTAAGTATGTTTAAGAAGGAGTTCACTATAGAATACAAAATAAGAGAGAAACAAAAGAGCCTAAAATCATGATATTAACAACGAAGCAAGTCATAGGTTTCGCGCTTAACATTGTCTCTGTCGCTTAGAACACGGGCCAAGTATGGTATCGTTGAGTTCCTGTACTTGGTTGTACGAGCAGAGATTATTTTATACTGATTTCTGGTTTTACTTGATGAGATACAAGGCGAGAATTGGGAATAGATGGGGTGTTGGGGGTCGGAGAGTATGGATTTTGACCATTTTTCGCATGTATTCAGATGCCTATCAACTAAAGTAGTGACGAGCTGACTGAGTTTTACACCACTAGTTCTACTAACTACCTTCAACATCCTTCTCAGGATGATATAACCCTTTTTCAGTAGCCCAGGAAAGACTAACGGGGAGCAGTAAAGTAGAATAGGTAAGATACGAGAGTTGAAAAATTGTGAAAGTAGATGTTGGGTGATTCCAGACTGTCTAAGTTTCTTAATGTATTAGGTAAGACAGAACACTTTCTTAGAAATAGTTAGGATATGAGATCACCAAGTAAGATCGGAAGATAGAACTAGACCGAGGTATTTTGCATTAGACTTAGTTTCAATTTTAGTCCCGTCAATGCAACAGGCTTCATGAGAACTTACTAGTGTTTGTAGATTTCGATTGTCTAAGGGAAAAGTCAATAGTCTGGCATTTTGAGGGATTCAGCATGACACCATTTAGTTTGGATGACTGACTAATGTCTGACAGGAAGCTATTTAATTTGAAACAGCCTGACTGAGACTTAATGGGAGACGATACACACAGGTCATCTGCATATTTGACGAAGTTGATTTCGTCTGAAAGAGGTAAATCATGTAAGAATTAAATTACATGGTTGCTGTCGTTTTTGTCTTTGGTTTGTGGGAACAATGTGATAACTAGTCATTCGTTGGAGCATATCAAGAAATATAGAAATATTGTCTTTGCATTAACCAAAAAAACCAAAGTATGCGTTGGATGGATTACAGATACTTGGGAAAATAAATAAAGCTTGAAGTCATTTCCCTCATATAACAATGAAAAGCATCTTATAAAAATATTTTTTCACTTTATGCACATGAGGGACTCCAGTTAACAGACGTCATCAACATGTTAATAATGCATACATGGAGTAAGCATGCTTAAAATTTTTCACTGACACAAGATATATATATATATCATATATATACAAAGGAAGATAATGAAATAATGACAGTAAGTACACTCTGCATAAGTTAAAACAGTTTATATGGCATAATCCTAGGCACCATTATTGTCCAGCCTTTACAACTACCATGGACCTATTTCGGTATGTTCCCTTATCCTTCAGTTTTTTTGTTATCTGTGTGTGTAATTTTCTCTCTTTACCTTCATTCAATTCATCCCATTTCTGTTTTCAGTTATAAAATCAGTTATTTTAAGTCTGTTTCCATGCTCCCCCTGATCACACTTGTAATCCGTTTAGAATAACTATTTTACAATTATATTCTAACCCTGTGTAATTTTTTGTTTCTATGCCTCGTGTAATCTATATTCACACCTCCTAACTTACATTTCAAGTTGAAAATTTCGATCTCAATTTGTTTCCATGCCCATTTTGTTCACACCTGTAATTCGTTCTAAGCCTCTTGTAATTCATATCAAGTTGAAAATAATTATCACCTTTTATTCACCTTTAAAACTATTTCTCTAGTTGTCAAATATTAATTTTGCATACGTTGTAACTGTTACCTAATCCTATGCAATCTTGTCTCTCAGTTCCTTGTAATCTATATTCGTACCTTGAAACTTTCATATCAAGTTGAAAATTATTATCTCCTTCGTTACTATGTGGAATTAAACAAATAAGAGTTGTATCCATGTAAACTTATCTATATAAATGCGATTGTACAGCTCTTGGAAATAAAATCGCCGAAAAGATCGTCATCTTTGCTGAACTTCTTGTTCTTCTCAATCTATTGTTTGAATTTGTCAAAAATGCGCTTAACAACTGAATGTTGCGTTACATTTGGTCGATATTTGGTGGGCTACTCACAAAAGTATAAAAATGGGTCATAAAACGTTAGTTAGTTTACCATAAATAATGTTTTAAGCAATATAATCTGTAAGAGGCTCACAATGAATACCCTATGCTTAATTAGTCTCAGTTTAGCTTATTTGTGTTGTTGGTTCCATTATGGGTAAATTTTATTTTGATAAAGTCTCACAGTGTTATACTTACTTATCTTCTCTGGGTCAACCATTCTTACCTTAGCTAAATTCTTCAATCTGACTACCCCTGACCTACTAGTTTGACCTATGTAGTTGACTTCACTCACAGTCATTGCAGGGTATTTTGTAAATTATATTATTTTGTCTAATTGGGTCAACCTACAGGGCCTTTAACCTACGGAGCTTCTCCCTGAGTGAGTTTGTAGGTTTAAATTCCACCCTAATTCCTGCTTTATTTGGAATTTTACGTAGGGTCTCAGATGTCCCCTCTTTATATGGTATAACTGTAGATGACTTATATTCTCTCTTATTTAGAAAAAAACTCAGCTATTGCAATGCATGCATTAGCACACAACCACACAATAGGATGGGAGAGGGTTAAAATTCTAAAAAGTAATCTATGTAGGTGGAGAGAGACGTTGAGGAGTTTGGCTGCTATTCAACGTAGGTGACGTAGATGGGGATGTCAAAGCCAGGTAACATTTCAAAAGGGAATCTACTGAACTCATCATGAGGAACAAGGTTCCGTTCTTGACATTACTGCTAAGCCAATGCTTCTAGCTAGTTCAGTGACTTGGCGTTTGTCACACAAAGCAAATCCACTAGGACTGTAGTGGACTTGCATCAATAGTTGCCTTTGATGAATGCATACCGAGTATCAGATTGCTGTGCAGATAGGATTACTTACAAGAAACTCTGTCATTCAGTGAGCTAACCAACAACGTATTTTCCACGAATTGGAGGTGAATTGGATGTACTCTACGGAGACATTTAAGTGACACCACTTGACAGAGAGACATTCCAGTGGAAAAGGAATATGAAACTACAAGACGGGTGTCGGCATGAAGAAATCGCGTGAAGAAGAGAAGGAAGCTCACGGTCGGCCTTGATTATTATTATTATTGTGACCTTTAATTCCAACAGGAACATAGAGCTTCAGACACACGTCTTTATTACCTTCGGTTCTCCACCAACTTTTCCAACTGGCTCCATGTCTGCCCTCTTCACATGACCTCTTTCATGTCACCCTCACACTGACGAGCAACTAATTCGCCACTCCCCATTCGGTTTCAACTCAAGCAATGGCCTGAAGAGTAATTTCACCAACTTGATGGTTTGTTTTCTGAGTGTATGGCCAATCCACTTCCATTTCTTCCTGAATATTTGTTGTACAATTGGTTCCTGCTGGGTTGGTTCGTTCATTGCCAGAGATTACTGTTGTCGATCTTTTCTGGCCGGCCATCCGAGTAGTAGTCAGTGAAAGCAGCTGTTGATGAAGGTCTGTAGTTTGTTCGAAGTGCTCTTCGTGACGCTCCAAGTCTTTGATCCGTATAGTAAGTAGCACTGACTTTGCACTGAAGTTGAAAATTCGGATCTTATTTTTCTTGCTGAGTGCTTTTGAACTCCACACAGACTTGAGAGTAATGAAAGCTTGCCCTGCTCTCCCGATACTTGCCT
This sequence comes from Trichobilharzia szidati, assembly GCA_944472155.2. Taxonomy (NCBI): domain Eukaryota; kingdom Metazoa; phylum Platyhelminthes; class Trematoda; order Strigeidida; family Schistosomatidae; genus Trichobilharzia; species Trichobilharzia szidati. Next base: position 8,137,755 of record OX235277.1, read on the forward strand.
TGATATCCTCGTCAGTACCGCCTGTGTTTGAGATCAACTGTAAACAACTTTAGTGAACTAGATATATGCTGCTGTTGCCTTGTGTTTGATTCAGAACCAGAGGAAGTCCAAGTTTGATAAAGAAATGTCAAGAAAAGATGCCTAGAATAGAATTCAGCGGTTCTATCCACATATAAACCATTTCTTTTGCTCCTAGAGAAGCTTAAATCTACGATTTAGAAAATCAAAACAAATGATTCAATGAAGAGACCCTTTTCAACGAATTTATCATCAAGCTGTACAATCGTATATATATGGTTTTCTATTAGGAAGTTATATCCGGTGAGGGAATTGAATTATAGGTGTGAATGCATAAAATAATAATAATAATATGAAGTGCAATTAAAATTAAAATATTTGTGATTATAATCGTAGTTAAATGTCAAGTGGCAAAGCAAATTAATGTCATATATAGAATAATTCATAGGATGGATAGAACTTGAAAAAGGGTGTGCAATTATAGGATTAGTAGGCGAATCGAATAAAATAAAAACGTTACGTAATATTGTGTGAAATTTAATAGCATAGAATTTAATGTTGCATGAAGGAATTGATTTAAAATGACAAGTGGAACAATTGAAATAATACCGGGGACAGTTCAAAGTAAGAGTAGTAATAGTAACAACTGACGTAATAAGGACGAGAATACAAATTGAATAGACAAAATGAAAAAATGAAAAATTCGTAGAGCTAAAATATGATTGGAGATTACCATACTTTAGCATAGAGGGATTAAGACCATGAAAGTTAGAGGAGAGGGGTTGACCGAACTTTTTCTGTACACAGAGATCTGGCTTTTCTGCTTCGATAGCCAAAGATAGCTTCAGCAATACAGATGAGTCGGGTACGTAGGGATTTGGGTAAATTACTCTTTGCCTTGTAGATGACTTTAGAGGCGGAGGCTATAGAGGCAGGGTGTTCATTATCGACCAGATGTTCAATGATCGCGCCTTTTATTGCTCTACAATTGTTATATGATTCTACTCTGTAGATTTATTTACTTATAAGATTTCTTTCCATCTGTCAGCTTATACTCACTGCTGTCTTTTTGCCTTCCTTTGGAACTGTTCATTTAACACATCACCCACTAATTATTAGACTAAAAGTTTTTATTAAGTGTTCTTTCGCACTTCAATTATTCTAATAGAATTAACGCATGATTTGTCAATTCATTCAGTCTGTAAAAGTTAATTAGCAAAATAAACGCTGACGTATAAGCAGGAGCTGTCAGCAGGATAATAAACTCTACCTCTATATTTTGTCACGTGAAAGTTATTAGTTTAACTCAAGTGATATGAGAGTCAAAATGTTCGTTTAAATAGCCATCACATATATAAAGAACAGACCTCGCTAGCCCACCGTACCAGAAGAATTTGCAGCGATGACTGTTTAGAGAGGAGCTGCTTCTTTGATATGGTTGTGTTCTCTCAGCTGAATAGTTAATTTTCGAAGCTTCCATCATCCTACTAGGTGACATCTTCAGCGCATACTTCAATTTAATGAAGTGAGCTTTTAGATTTCTCCACCAGTTTATTAATCATCTCTCCCGGTGGGTGACCTTGGACGTGATTGGTTGTTTTTGTGTGTTTTCACACCTTCTAGGTTATTTGTATTGGAACTGATTGTTTCTTTGACTTGAACACTGACCCTTTGTGTGTGACGTTTCTTTCTTATCGGTTGATAAATTTTGTCTATCTCGATGTGTCTATTGATTGATGATTCACTGGAATACCAGGCAGTGTTCTAAAAATTCTCAAGCATTCTTGTTGTTTCCTCTGTCTAATATTTGAACATTGTCCCAATCGAATTGATGCCCGTGGTTGTCTGTATGTAGTGATATTAGGGAGTAGATGTCATGTTATTTGATGGGTTAGCTTATGTTCGTGGATACGAAGACGAAGGGGACGTCCACTTTGACCAATGTAGTTTTTTTCGCAGTTGATACAATCTATTTTGTAGATGATGTTGGTTTTGTCTTCTTTCACTGTTGAGTATTTTGGTTGGCATAGAACTGAGTGAAGTGATTTTGTTGGTTTGTGTGCGACGTCAATTCCTAAAGGTTTGAAGAGTCTTGCAGTGACTTCTGAGATATCCTTTATATCGCCCTACCATATATAAAGGATATCTCAGAAATCACTGCAAGACTATTGAAACCTTTAGAAACCGACGTCACCTAGTAGGGCGATTAAAGCTTGGCAAATTAACCATCCAGCTAAGAGAACACAACCACATTAACATCATCCACCTGAGGTAGAAATCTTCTCTATCAAATCTAGAGGAGCTACTATTTCTCAAAAGTATCCTGGTTCAAAATGTGGATACATACCGCGTGTCAAGGAACTTAGCCCTAAGTTCCTATCGTAATGAAGACTTAAGCGATTGAGCCGATAAATACTATGCACTTTCTTCAACTTTAAATCCAAAACACCAGTATTCCTTGAACGAAATTATATTGTTTGGCAATTAAAGTGAAGAAAACTACAAAGATTTTATTCGTATTTAACTCCAGTCCTCCTTCAACTTGCAAGCGATCGACCACTCGCGCCTTTCAGTTGCCCATTAATGGCTGCCAGATCCAATAAAACAAACGTTCAATGTTCACGTCCACTGACACCCCCCGGCAAAAAAGGGTCCATCCCTTTTTCCACGGCGGTGGTAACCTTGAACTGAACTGCCAATGCGGGAACCTGGGCCAATCGGGACTAGGCTAAAATTGGAAAAGCAAGACAAAAAAGCCCAACATACAGCAAACATACCACATCACACCGACACGCTCTCCCCGGCGCATGGGATCTACGCTCTCTGACGACTGTACCACCACTGATCTGGTTCACGGAGTATTGGTTGCTTCATTGCACTCTAGCCCAATCCTCTCCCCAGCGTATCCAATCACGTACGCTAACTCTAACACTACTCGATTCGTTCACAAGTTTAGAAGCGAATTCAGAAGTACTTACAAAAACATCACAAGATGATTGACACAATGCGACAACTATAAAATTAACCGACAATCAGATGAATCGGAACCCACTGAATTACTCGACACAAACATATGTACAATCAATATATCAAATGTTTTGGATTCTGCCTTGACGAGCTACCCTTGAAGAACTGTAGGACTTACAGCAGTACGCCTACAGCCCTTCTCAGGTTTACGCCCTTAAGTTGGAAAATCGTCGTTGAGTTCATTTGCTGACCTCCTTCTATCATCTATATCCTCGACTCTGAATGGTAACACGCCCATGACATTGTATCGTGGAAGGTAGATGACTAACAAACATACGACGTATCTGACCAACCAAGCGAAGGTACAGAGTAATTTGCACCAAAGATAATAACATTCAAATAGTAGTTTGAAACCTGAAATGCCTTTATTCGTGCAAGTCAGTCTAACGGTTACCACCTTGTACACAATTGGCTTATCGTCACTAAACTGGCCATTAACCTTCGCCCTTCGAACGGACCGACACTAGCATAATCACTGCATAAGACACGTCGATTCATGGACGACTCTTTTACTGCATATAACAACACCAACAACGACTGGCTGACACCAGTTGATGAACTTAGTGGTGTATCAGAAGCTGTTGTTGTTAGACCTTTAGGAGGTTGTCTAACCGATGGATTACCACCACTGCTATCTTCTATTATTGGCTCCAGTTCAGCTTCAACATCTGTCGATAGTTGGGCTACACGCGAATCATTTACACTGACGGTCTCACGATTATCCATATCTGCAGCAACTGCATCTGCCTTTAATTCTGCTTCACTTTCAAGTTGTACAGAACCTTCGTTCAACTCAGTAGTAGTAGGCATTCCGCTAATCTCATCATGATCAGCCACAGACAAATGTGAACTATCATGACCATTGTCACGAATACCCACTTTACCGCCGACTGTATGATCGATTTCATCATTTTCAAACTCTTTAATAACAGCCGTAGATGACTTAGGTTCATCCTCATGAATCCTTAAAGGTTTAATTCCTTTACTGTGACTAGTAATACCTTGTAAACTTGTGGAATCAGAACTGGACATTGAAACTGTAACCCTCTTCTCATGCACAAACTGCGGTGTCGTCTGAGACACTCTTTTCAACAATGGATTACCAGTTACGACTACAGGCTTCTTCACCGCACCATTATCGATACACGATTCGGAGTCAGAACACGATGACGCTGACTTCACATTTAGCTTGCCACTAAACTTGCTCATTGCTTCAGAGTTCGCCTTTGTATGCACTTCTTGCAAACGAACGAAGCACAACCGTGTTTGCCTTGCAGCTTGTAACTTATCCGTTGGAGACGTCCCACTAAAGCTGCCACAATCATTAGGTTTACTAGAAACCATACAGCTTTCTCGATATCCACTACGCTGAGACCCCTTCGTCATAAATGATTGCATTTTGCTCTCTGATTTCTCTATTCCAGGGGTAGGATGCAGTATACTAGCAAACTTGCTCAAAGCTTGGTTGACACTGTCTTTCACCAGGCTCACAAGGTCATCCAAAGTGGGCTCTAAACCCCCCTCCTCTAGACGTCAACAAACCTTTATGAACTTCCTTTGTAGACGAACAGGTAATCTCTTGGCAACAGTCTCAAGCACGGAACTTGAGTTCAATTCATCTACGCAGTTAAGAGACATGAGTGTACTTCTGTATACCATCAAATTATCCGAGAAATCTGCAAGTTCCTCTGCATTATCGTTTAACTGTGATCCGTTACCTTTCACTGTCTCGAAAATACTACGGGATATCATATATGGTTTTCCAAACCTTTGACGTAGTATCTTCCTTGCCTCAGCATATCCTTCGTTCGGGGGCATAAACTTACAGCACTGTATGGCTCTTGCAGCTACATTAGTGCAATATCTCAATAAATACATTAACTTCATTTCATCATTTAATACAAAACCACTCAGCATGACCTCAAACTCTTTGATGAACTGTGGGTAGTCGGCTGGGTTTCCATCGAAGTATCGCGGTTCAAACTTAGGCAATCTTAAACCCTTACTGTCACTTAATGGTGAAGCGTGAACATCAAACTTAACATGCTGAGCATCATACATATCATTACAATTAACAGGCAACTCATCGTTACTTACTTTTTTGTCTGCTTCCATTGTGCCATGTCCCTTTCTTGACCCAGGCATTATCCAACGTCACCAAAGAATCCAAATTGCGTTGATAATCCTTGTTCAAAGAGAAGCTGGCTGCAGATCTAGTAAGTACACTCAGATGGTTTCCAGAAGGCGCCCACAATGACGTAGAGACGAATAAAAACTGCCCCAGATGGCAATCCAAAAGTTGAACAGAAGAATAAAAACTGTTCCCGAAGGCGAACAAACGAATAAAAACTGTCAAGGAACTTAGCCCTAAGTTCCTATCGTAATGAAGACTTAAGCGATTGAGCCGATAAATACTATGCACTTTCTTCAACTTTAAATCCAAAACACCAGTATTCCTTGAACGAAATTATATTGTTTGGCAATTAAATTGAAGAAAACTACAAATTTTTAATTGGTATTTAACTCCAGTCTTCCTTCAACTTGCAAGAGATCGTTCCATTCGCGCCTTCCATTGCCCGCCAATGGTTGCCAGTTCCAATAAAACAAACGTTCAATGTTCACGTCCATTGACACCGCGTTTTGTGGAGAAGAACACAAAACCAAAGCCAAAAAGAGAAGAATACAATTCAGTGCCAAAGAAAACGCTGTATATGAATCTGAATTTCAGGTGAGATTTGGCAGCGAATATCCTTAAAAGAAGAATCTCCAGTTTCCTGAAGAAGACTTTTCCTGCAGCAACTCTAAGAGTGATATTCTCTAGCCGCCCACTACTTCGGAGCAACGGGAAGGACAGACTTCTGCATATGACCACTTCAATCTGCATATATCAGTTCACGTGCTCTTGCGGAGGTAAGTACATAATAATGATAATAATAGCATTATTCCAAACATAGGTCTTATCAAAAAGTGTTAGAGAACATCATCCAGCATGCCTGCGAACAGGAGGCACCGGTTCAGTCAGAAGCGCCATAACTGAACACCTCGTCAATACCTGTCATAGAATCTCAACTAACACATCATTCAGAGTCATTTACAAAATAAACAAAAATCTACCAAAGGCAGTCAGTGTGTTTCCGAATTCTCTGTACTGCGGAAGCTCTCGCCATATGCATCGAAAAGCCGGAGATATGTTTTCAAAAGAAACTAGTCCAGCCTTTACAACTACCATGGACTTCGTTCGGTATGTTCCCTTGTCCTTCAGCTGGTTTTGTTTTCTGTGTGAATTTTTCTCTCTCTGTCTTCATTTAATTCATCCCATTTTTTCAGTTATAAAATCAGTTATTTTTAGTCTGTTTTCATGCTCCTTCTGATCACACTTGTAATCTGTTTAGAATAACCATTTTACAATTATATTCTAACCCTGTGTAATTTTTTGTTTCTATGCCTCGTGTAATCTATATTCACACCTCCTAACTTACATTCCAAGTTGAAAATTATTATTTCACTTTCTTTCCATGCCCACTTTGTTCACACTTGTAATTCGTTCTATCCCTGCGTAATTTCTCGTTTCTAAGACTCTTGTAATTCATATCAAGTTGAAAATAACTATCACCTTTTATTCGCCTTTAAAATTATCTCTCCAATTATCAAATATTAATCTTGCATACATTGTAACTGTTTTCTAATCCTATGTTATCTTGTCTTTAAACCCCTTGTATTCTATATTTGTACCTTCAAACTTTCATATCAAGTTGAAAATTATTATCTCCTTCGTTACTATGTTGAATTAAATAAATAATAATTGTATCCATGTAAACTAATGTTTATAAGTGCGATTGTACAGCTGCTTTTGAGAATGAATCGCCGTAAAGAAACCTTGTATCACTATTTTGTCTGCGTGTTTTATGAAATTTGTCTTGTAATATTACATCTTAACATAATCTTGGCGTAATATTTTTATTGATTTTCAGATTATTACACAATGCTCCAAGTTATTACAGCAGGATAGAATGGCTGTTGAACCTCTCTCTCAATTTTATTGACTATGAAAAGTAATTTGGGAACTACTGCAACACCGTGGATTTCAGTGCCCTAAATGTTTATCAGTTTCATGCAACAGATAGCTATATGACGATGACACACGTCAGATGATTTACAATGGAGAACTCAGGGAAGATTTTGAAGTGAATTCAGGGGTAAGATAAGATAGCTGTCTATTATTACCAAAGATAATTCAAGCTGTAGTGGACTGGATTGTGTGGGAGACTGTGGGGAGCGAGAAGACAGTAACATGTTGGACTGATAAGAAGACTGTAGAATATCTGGATGATTTATGTTGAGTTGCACAGAATCTCGAAGACTTATAGGCGAAAGACAACAAACTGGATAAAGGAGGAGGTAATGAAGACCGAACTTCAAGTGAACATATAAAAGATGGAGATGATGAAGGTAACCAACCAGCAGAATCAGCAAAAAACGGCCATCACCAATCATCATCAACGGGAGGGATTTAACAGAGGTTATTTCCTTCACCTATCTAGGAAGAATCGCTTCAGCTATAGGTGGAACGGATAAAGGTGTCAAAGCTAGAATCGTAAAGGTAACGCATTGTTGTCAACAAGTTTAAACTACTATAGCCACAGTCCAGGTCTGTCAATACTAAACTTCAGCAACCAATGAGATATAGAGAATGCTACGAAAGGTCATTGAAGATTTAGTCATAGCATAAAAGCAAATCTGAGGATAGGTACAGCATCCTACTTATTTTATAGGCAAATATATCTGTTTAGGTTTATGTTTAAGGTTAGGGTAAGATCAAAGAATTCAGTCAGGAATATCAGTGAGCATCAGCACCACATTTCTATCTTGTTTAGTTCTCTGCAGTCTTCTTCAGTTGACCACCCGGGCGCTCATAAGCTTTTATCTCCTTCTCACACAGTCTCCTCCATGTCACTCTCGGTCTCTTGCCCGAGTCATAGGTTCCCAGTCGGGTTCCACGTGAGCCATGGCCTGGAGCGAGGTGTAATCCAATGGTCTTCTTAACGTGTGTCTAATCCACCTCCATTTCCAAAGGGGATATTCAGTGAGCAATAGTTTCCTGACTGGCTCGTTTCTAGAGTCTCTTGTTACCGACTCTTTCTGGCTAACCACCCGACTGATATGCGGCATAGAGTCGGTGAAGGCAGCTATTGAAAGGGGTGTAAATGCTTTTGGTTATACAACCGGTTTCTGACTCATTCAAAAGGACTCATTGCCTTAACATTGGTGTTCGAAATCCAAATCTTGTTCTTTATGCTGAGTGAATGAAGAAGATTTACAAACTGATTTCAGAGTGATGAATGTCTATCTCGCGTTTCCAGTTTCGGTTTTGACATAGTCATCCTTGCTGTCGCCTGTAGTTGAATCGATTCTGCCGAGATAAGTGAAGTAACTGGCCCCCTTCGAATTTGTTACGCTGAGGGTAATTGGTGCTTAGTGTTGCTTTTGGATGTCAAGTATCTTCACCACACTCGTATTCTTTATTTATCTTATTTTTATTTTGTATAGTTTAGTTTGTAGTTATTTTTGTTTTTACGAGTTGACCAGGGATTGATATCAGTAAATATGACAGCTCCTACTTTTCTAATACCTTCAAACATTGTTCACCTTTGGCTTTGCTACCAACATGCCAATGTGTTGTTGTCATAATGAACTGAGATTTCCTTAATGTATGTAGAATTCTATTTATTGATAATGTACTAACTGGATGCAATACTGTAGTGAAAATGCTGGGAATTCCATTCTGTATCACAAGTACTGTTTTGGAATAGAGCAAATTATTATTATTATTAGTGAACCATTGAAAACCAGACGGTACTGGACAGCTGTTTCATCCTAGTTTTGGAATCATCGGCAGTACGCACCCACCACAGGGGTTCGAACCCAGGACCTTCCGGTTACAAGGCAAGCTGGCTCATATACCAGCCGATTCACTGGCCAGTGCATGAATTCTAACTTCTAACAAATCGTGATTCAGCGCGACCTCAACCAATGTCGTCGGTGGGACATCCATCCTAACACGTGAATGGACAGACCACACTGGTCACGACTTCTCACTAGGACTCCAGGAAACTCCCTTCTGTAGCTAGTAGTCACTAGCGAGCATCAGATGAATTTTTTATAGCTTGGTTTGTAAGGGTTAATTTTGTTTTTACGAGTTGATTATAGCTTGAAACCACACAGTAGTTTTTGTATAAATATGGAATTTTCAGCATGTGATATCTGTAGACCAAATTTTGCAAGCCGACCATTGATATCAGGTGTTCTTCGGCAGGGGATCAAATCCCGGACCATTTGCATGGTCGGTGAGCGTACTATCCGCCGTACCACCGACGCACATTTATGTTCACTAAAAGTTTTGTCTTCGATGCCTACTTGTTCTTCTGGCTTGCTGGTTTTGCATGTAAGGCTTCAGATTTACGTGATGTTAGACTCAAATCGTCTGAGAAGCCGGAATTTTCTAGTGTCTGTCTATCTGTCAGTTCTACGGCTTTCTTGTCACTCCTCACTTAAAATGTTTGGCCTAATCCAGTCCACCATTATTAGGAATATCATCGGTGGTAGTTGGTGGCAGTCTCATCTTACTCCTGTCTTTACCTCAAGGGCTTCACTGAGTTCAACCCCAGTTAGAATGACTTTCACGTTAGGTTGTGTAGGCACAGATAGAAACATTAGTCAATCCAAATCTTGTGATTTTATGAAGAAGTGTATGCCTTCACACATGACCTTTTATGTATACGTATCAGTTTTGAAGGCGTTATCTAGCTCATTTCTACAGTAATAATCAAAAGGAGTAAGAAAATAATTGCGCAACAAATGAAATAAATTTATGAATAAAAGATAAAGGAAATAGAAACGCGTGACGTAATATACTACTCATTTATTCCCATAAGTAGTTATATATCACTCACAGCATAGGACAATCGTTTCGCTTGTTTGGGGCTGAGCTCATCTGTGATGTTACCTAGGATGACTAGGCTTAGAGAACTAAAATCATTTGAAACCACAAGAAGTCTGGCTAGCCACATTGCAGTGTGTTGAACTGAATTGGCAATTTTTGATTAACATAGCTCCAGCTGGCATTTCGCTGTAGTTTCTTTTGAATACCGAAACTATTCGGATGTCAGTATGTGATCCGCTTGTTATCATAAATGGTAGTCCATCAAGCAAGCACAGATTGTTATTGTTCCATGCCGTTTTGAACATCTAAACATGAACGTGGAACAGTCGTACAGTCATTAAGAATATTATTCCGTATGCAGTTGGCGAAGGATTCCACTAAATTTAGTTTTAATTCAACAGGTATACTACTGTAGAAATTTGTCCATTGAAAATTTCACATTGGTTCCTTATGGACTGACGTCCTTAAGGACCTTTCAGAATTTCAGATTACTTTACTATATCAACAGTGAATATGTATTGCCAGATGGCAGTTGTTAACTACCTGTAGCAATAGATTAAGATTATAGATACTGTCCCAAATGATGACACTGTCTTTCAGGTGAACTGATAAATGTACATGGAAGTGGTCAGACGCGAGATCTTACCCTTAAGTCTTCTTCACACTGAAGATAATACTCTGAACGTTGTTGAGAAGAACATTCTTCCCTTGAGGATATCGAAAGTTAATTCTCCCTTGAAATCCAGGTTGATGTAAAGTTTCTTTCTTAATCGAAAGAATGTTTTTCGTTCCTCTAAAGGAGTCTCGGGTACTTCTTACAGTTGCTTTTGGTCAAATAACTTCGTTGTATAGCATTTATTCTGTTAGTGAGGTCTGATTTGATTCGCAAAGCTGTATAACAGCATTATTGAGGTGAATTTGCGTTTTCATATATTATGATTGTTCAAAGGCATCACGGATTTTATCTAAAGTGACTGGCTTTGATGTGGTTGTGTTCTCTGAGCTGGATAGTTAATTTGCGAAGCTTTCATCACCCTACTGGGTGACATCTTCAGCGCATACTTCAATTTCAAGTGAGCTTTTAGATTTCTCCACGAGTTTATTAATCATCTCTCCTTTCGACCTTGGACGTGATTGGTTGTTTTTGTGTGTTTTCACACCTTCTAGGTTACTTGTATTGGAACTCATTGTTTCTATGACTTGAACTTTGACCCTTTGTGTGTGAGGTTTCTTTCTTAACGGTTGATAAGTTTTGTCTATGTCGATGTGTCTATTGCTTGGTGATTCACTGGAATACCAGGCGGGTTTCTAAAAATTCTCTAGCATTCTTGTTGTTTCCTCTGTCTAATATTTGAACATTGTCCCAGTCGAATTGATGTCCGTGGTTGTCTGTATGTATTGACTTGGCATTCCAGTGAATCACCAATCAATAGACACATCGTTATAGACAAAATTTATCAACCGATAAGAAAGGAACCTCACACACAAAGGGTCAAAGTTCAAGTCAAAGAAAAAATCAGTTCCAATACAAGTAGCCTAGAAGGTGTGAAAACACACAAAAACAACTAATCACGTCCAAGGTCACCCACCGGGAGAGATGATTAATAAACTGGTGGAGAAATCTAAAAGCTCACTTCATTAAATTGAAGTATGCGCTGAAGATGTCACCCAGTAGGGTGATGAAAGCTTCGCAAATTAACTATCCAGCTCAGAGAACACAACCACATCAAAGTCATCCACCTGAGCTTCAAATCTTCTCTATCATATCCAAAATGACTGGCTGTTTGCTGTCTCTGGGGCCTTTTGTAACTTTGAGTAACTCAAAGAAGTTTAATAATAATAAAAATAATAATTTGCTTTATTCCATAGACAGTACTAGTGGTACAGTGTGGAATTTTCAGCACATATCTACAATATTTGCATCTAATTTTATCCAACGTTTAAAAGGAGTATTTTCAAGAAAATAAATATAAAGACAACAACAGCAAAAAAGCACAAAAAACAAAATAATTTTTAAAAAAATGCGAAAAATACCAAGAAGTAGAAAGGAAAATAAACAGCATATAATAATAACTCAGTATTGTGTAGTGGAAGCTATGATATGATTATGCATGGTGACAGTAAAGCTAGAGTCATACAAGAAGTTATGAAATGATATTTAAGAATGTTTATCGCCAAGATGATCAGTTAATATGGTCGAAACAACGCTAAACAATCATAAAATAACATTTCAGGGTTGTTGTTTTGTTTTTTATTGTCAGGTCTAATTCAGTGTTTGTAGTGGTAGTGTGAGTAATCCTGCATAATACAAAATTTTAAGGTGGTGACAATGGCGTTCACAACCAAGATTTTCAGTTCAATATTGCCGAAAAATATAGAAAATAAGAAAAAACAACCACAAAACTAATAATTACATGATGGTTAATGGCAGGACAATTTCTTAATACTCATAGTGCTAATAGAGTCGGAACCAGTAGATACACAAAAGAAGGAATATAGTAAAGTACAAAAAAAGGAAGCCAATTTTATTAATTTAGGTAGCTAAGTATGTTTAAGAAGGAGATCACTACAGAAAACAAAATAAGAGGGAAATAGAAGAGCCTAAAATTATGATTATTCACAACAAAGCATGTGATAGGTTTCGCGCTTAACATTGTCTCTGTCACTTAGAACACGGGCCAAGTATGGTATCGTTGAATTCCTGTACTTGATTTTACGAGCATAGATTATTTTTTACTGATTTCGTGTTCTACATGATGAGATACAAGGCGAGAGTTGGGAATAGAGGGAGTGTTGGGGGTCGGAGAATATGGTTTTAGACCATTTTTCTCATGTATTCAGATGTCTTTCAACTAATGTATTGACGAGCTGACTGAGTTTTACACCACTAGTCCTACTAACTACTATCAACATCCTTCTCAGGGTGGAATAGTCCTTTTCAGTAGCCCAGGAAAGATTAACGGGGAGCAGTAAAGTAGAATAGGTAAGATGCAAGAGTTGACAGATTGTGAAAGTAGGGGTTGGGTGATTCCAGATTATCCAAGTTTCTTAATGTAGTAGGTTAGACAGAACACTTTCTTAGAAATCGTCAGGATATGAGATGTCCAGGGTATCTATACAGTAACACGCAAGGATTGGTTTTCTGCGTATAGACTACAACACCACAGTTTTGTTAGTGACCTTCATAATATCATAAGAACTTAATTACACCTGGCAGTCTTCTTAAAACAGAAGTAAAGATGATGCTTAAAAGTGTTCATCAGTGGTAACCGAGGCTCTATATACATAGGAGAACTAACTTAAAAGTGTTATTTTCAAAGTGACAGTTGATTTACTTTCCGCTATAAAACTTTTATCACACAAAGAAGAGGATAAAGTAAGCCGGATGAACCACATTCTTACAGTTCCTATAGAGCTTTATGTGTTATTTTTTATATAATGAGCACTTTGGTGAATGTCAAGGATATGGTTCTCAAAATGTCACAAATTTATTGTGTCCATAGGATAAAGTGTTCAGAGTGTGAAGCATGCTATATATGGGAGAGCAGTAGACAGGTGAATGTCAAAGTGAATGAACATAGACTATGCATGAAACGTCCACCTAGAAATAAAGTAGAATTAAAAAGTCTACATAAAAGATCGGCTATAGCGATGCATGCGATAGACAACGGACATAAGATTGATTTCGACAATGTCGAAATTCTTGGAAGAGGACTTCATTCACATAAAGAAAGCTTGACCTATGAATCCTTGCACATTTTAACCACATCGAATGCAGTGAATAGGAAGGAGAGAAGGGATAGACTTATCACCTATATGGCAAACTCTAATGAAGCAAGACAGATGAAAAAACAACAAACACTCTATGAGCCTCCATGACCTTTAAGAAAATGTATTATAATGTTTATCACATGTTAACTGATGTCTTTCTGTATGACACAAATATCTATGGATATGTGACCTTCAAATAAACTGACTTGAATTTATGTAAAAAAAGAGTTGACTATTTATTTTGATGATTAATAAAATCCTAATAAATCCGCTGAAGAAGCTGTGGCTTACACAGCGAAACGTTCAGAAAACAGATCTTGTTTTGATTTTTTCTCAAACACGCTGGGATTAATTTAAATAATTTATATTGAGCACAGTGTTTATTTTAAGTGTCTATCTATGTTTAATCAGTGACTAAACTTGCTGAGATAACTGCCTAAAGTCATTTTTGAAAACGAGAGAGTACTGGACAGCTGTTCGCTACCACTTTGAAACTGTTCAGACATACGCATTCATCAGCGTCTACACCGGGGACGAGCTCGTAAATCATAAGGCTACTGCGATCCCATCCAATGGCTCATAAATTCCAGCTTCTGTTGTTTCCTGATATATTTAGCGTATCACAGACGTTGGATTTTATTAGCTCTTTGATCGGGTCTCAGTAGCTCAATGTTCTAAGAGCTCGTCTCGTAATCGTGATGTCCTAGGCTCCAGCCTCAGTGTGTTTTGCTAACGAGTTTCAAACTAGGACAGAACAGCTGTTCAGTACTCTGTGGTTTAGTTTTCAATAGTTCTCTAACTGATTTCAGATCTTGATCAAGCCTGCAACCAGTCAAATCCACGTAGATCAACGCTCGAGAAAAGCATTTTGACGAACTCAGTCAAGACTGGGTTATGATGTTTTTAATTTCATCCTGCTAAATAAAGCTGATTTGATAAATAGCAGTTGTATAGCTTGGTATAAAGCAAAGAAATGAACGCATCTGAAATCAGGTTAATGATTTAAGACAGAAATGGAGATTAGTAACTCAATTTTCATAATGAATGATATTATTGCGCTCCATTTCACTGATGATGATTTTAAGGTCATCTACATACATGTACATTCTACATGTTCATTAATTTGAACTATAAAAATGGAAACTAATTTCAGAGTTATTAGGTATACTTGAATGGACAGAACATCTGTTTAAAGATCAGATTTCTCTTTACAAAACAAAAACAATAAATAAACAGCAATAACATTCACTTTTGAAATGGAAAACGGATCGAAAAATTCCCTTTCTTGATGTGGAACTAACAAGAAGAACTGATGTGACCTTAAGAAGATCAATCCATAGAAAAGGTCAACTAATAAGCGTCTGTAGCTAGGCAACCATTCAACAAAAGCGGAATTTAGTTGAATCCCTTACCATCCGTAGCCGACGCATCTGTAGTCCTGATATTCTAGAATCAGAATTAGGTCTTTTGAAAGAAATCTTCATTCAGAGTGGATACCCACCAAAATTCATTGACAAAAATATCAAACCAAGAAGTTGTGGGAATGAAACTTCACTTGCGTCGAAAAAGAAAGTCTGCATGAACTTGGATTTCCAGGGGGATTTAACAAGACGTATTCTCAAGGGAAGGATCACATCATGTCTGAGAAGAAAATTCTTTGCAGCAAAACGCTAAGAAGCTTATGGAAAAACTAATACTTCTTAAACTTGAACCCTCCCTTAAAAACTTCGAAGACCCCAAACAATTTGCCTATAGACAGGGTAGGAGCACTTTAGACGCTGCAGCTGTCTTACACAACAACATCGTCTCATCATTAGATAAAGATGCCAAATACGTCCGCTGCACGTTTCTTGACTTCACTTCTCCTTTCGACTCTGTTCCTAGATGTCTCCTGCTAAATAATCTCTCTTTCACAAAAACTGAGTCCTGGGTCACTAACTGGTTGCATTCCTACTTCTCTAACAGAATGCAATACACCGTATACAAAGGTAAATCATCCTCTGCTGTACTCACTGAAGCCGGAGTCCCCCAAGGCGCTGTACTCTCCTCACTTCTCTTTTCTTTCTTTCTACATGACTTACCATCTTCAAATGACATTAATTTTGTCAAATACGCTGACGATCTGTCTGTATCTTTGCCTATCAAATGTCAAAGCGACTGCTCTAAACTTAATGGCTTTCTGTCAGAAATCAGCCAGTGGTCCAAGGAAAATGGTCTTACCCTAAACCCCTCCAAATGCCAAACGGTCAATTTCACCTTTAGGCATAAATCCGACCTAAACAAACCGGTTGGCTCTCACGAGGTATGCAACATAGACGGCACTGAAATAGAAACTAAATCGGAAATTAAATACCTAGGTGTCATTCTATCTGCTGATCTCTCCTGGTCGTCTCATATCCTAGCAATTTCTAAGAAAATATTCCGTCTCACCTTCTATATTAAGAAGTTAAAACATTCTGGTATAACCCAACCCTTACTCCTACAATTCGTTAATTCTCGCATTCTGCCTATTATTCTCTATTGTTCCCCCTTAGTTTTTCCTGGGCTACTGAAGAAAGACTACACCTTATTACGCAGGATGTTAAATGTTGTCAGCAGAGTAAGCAACGTGCCACTTAACCAGCTTGTTAATATTCTGGTCGACAGGCACATGGACTCATGTGAAAAATGGGCCAAATCCATTTTATCTAACTCACACCACCCTCTTCATTCACAACTCTCCCCTTGCATCTCATCAGGCAAAACCAGAAGCCTCTATAGAAAACTATATGCTTGCACTAGCAAGTACACAAACTCAACCATACCCTACTTAGCTCGTGTTCTGTGTGATAAAGAAAGCATTAGGCGTGACATCTATAATTCATTAAATAGTCAGTAGTACAACTGGATCTCGTCTTTCCAACTCACATCGTCAATAGGTAAAACATTTTCTTTCTTTCTTTTCCTTTTCTCTCTCTCTTTTTTTCCGTTATGTGCTGCTTTGTCTCTTTCTCTCGCTTACGCCAGTTAATAAGACAGCTCCCTCTTTTCTAACACCTTCAAACACTGTTTCAGCTTTACCTTTGCTACTCACATGCCAATGTATTGTTGTAATAATGAATTATGGTTTCCTCAATCTATGTAGAATTCTATTTATTAATAATGTTCTAACTGGATGCAATACTGTGGTAAAAATGCTGAGAATTCCATTCTGTATCACAAGTACTGTTTTGGAATTAAGCAAATTATTATTATTGTTATTATTAGAAGAACAGTGTTCTCCAGTCGCCCGCTGATTTGCAGAAGCCACTTCTATGTGCATATATCAGTTCACCCGTTCCTGTGGAGCTAGATACATCGGCCGCTCTATGTGCATCCTGTCCAAGAGCATTCAAGAACACTATCCAGCATGGTTGTGAAAAGTTAAGAGTGGTGCTATAAGGAGTGCGATAATTGAAAACCAGGTTAAAAGTGATCATTCCACCTCAACGAACGTCTCCTTCAAAGTAATCTACAGAGTCAAGAATGACCTTCCAAAGGCAATATGGTTCCGTCTTCTTTGTGCTGCTGAAGCTCTGGTCATTTGCATAGAAAAACCAGATCTGTGCACTGGAAAGAGAATTACTCAACCGTTTCTGTTATTATGGTGACAACTTGGTTGATTTTTGATGACTAAATTTTGTTTATTTGCCTGTTTCTCCAATTGCTTATAATTCTTGCATTCATTCAGAGCTCTTACATACCTTCGTATTCTCTACTTTGTTCGTATGTGGATCCTGAGTACAACGCAATCATCAAACTATTCATATTATTACTTAACTCCTTTTTAACAAACGTTTGTGACGACTCATCTCTTTTGTTACTACCCTAATTTCATTCAAACCAAATTTTCTTGACCGATTTGTATTACGTTATTCCACCCAAAACTTACTAATCTTCACCTGTTTAGTTAAAATAACCATAACCAATTGTATTTTTGTTTGACAAACTTAATGTACACATGCATACAAAATAACTGATACATATTTGCGATTGTACAGCTAAGTGAATGAGTTCGCCACCAAAAACAGACTCTTCGTTGAACTCGGTGCTTTGTTTTCATTATTAATGCCTGGATGGGGATTATTTATGAAATAAAATAATTCATTGACGTACGATAAGAATTTGATTCACAAAAAATACCCATCCAAACATGAACATAAGAGAACAAAGAGCTCAAAGAAGAGTCTCCTCTTTTCGGCAAATTCGTTCATACTTAGCTGCACAATTTCAGGTGTAAATATGATGGAGAGGATTTGTAGCTAAGGTGGATGATTTTGATGTGGTTGTGTTCTCTGAGCTGGATCGTCAACTTGCGAAGCTTTCATCACCCTACTAGGTGACATCCTCAGCGCATACTTCAATTCGAAGTGAGCTTTTAGATTTCTCCACGAGTTTATTAATCATCTCTCCCAATGATCTTGGACGTGATTGGTTGTTTTTGTATGTTTTCACACCTTCTTTTTTTATTCCTTCACGTTCCCAGTGAAGCATAGAGCTTCAAGCTAGAGGCTTGAAGTTTCTATGGCAGTGTCCATTTTTACAGGATGGGGTTGCTAGCCCCATGCCCAACCTTTCCTCTTTACCAGCTTCATTACCGGCTTAGGGAGGTAAAGGAGTGCGTCGGCAGGCGGAGATCGAACCGCGGACCATGTGCATGGTCGGCGAGCGTCCTAACCGCTGTGCCACCGACGCACTTTCACACCTTCTAGGCTACTTGTATTGGAACTGATTGTTTTTCTGACTTGAACTTTGACCCTTTGTGGGTGAGGTTTCTTTCTTATCGGTTGATAAATCTTGTCGATGTGTCTATTGATTGGTGATTCACTGGAATGCCAAGCTTCTAAAAATTCTCTAGCATTCTTAATGTTTCCTCTGTCTAATATTGGAACATTGTCCCAATCGAATTGATGTCCGTGGTTGTCTGTCCAAAGAATTATACAAAAAACTGAAACATCTAATGGAATCTTGTGTTCACTCCATCAACTCTGCTTTCCAATTTCTATAGAAAATCAAAGGCATCCAAATAGATGAACAAGAAATAATTACATCCTTCGATGTCAGAGCATTATGTACCTCAATCGGACAAAAACTAGCAAAGGGGACCATGGAACAATTACTCAGCAACGACGAACAACTCCCACAACAGTCAAAAATGCAACACACAAGCTGGGTGGAATGCATTAACCTTTGCCTAACAACGTACTTCCAATTCAACGGCCAAATATATGAACAAGTTAAAGAAACACCCTTGGGATCGGCAATGTCGGGTTCGATTGCAGAAGCACGGATGAAAACGCTCGAAAACATAATCCTACCAAAGATCGAATCCAAGATTTGGATACGTTACGTGGACGATACATTTGTAATAATCAAAAGAAACGAGTTAGATAAAACTCACAACCTGATAAACAACGTCTTCAACGACATCAAATTCACACGAGAAAAGGAAACAGAGAACAAAATCCCATTTTTGGACGTCTTAGTGAAGCGAACAATCACGAGCAATTAGTAACCCAAGTTTATAGAAAATCAACTCACACAGACCAAATACTAAATTACAACAGCAACAATCCAGTAACACACAAAAGGAATTGCATACAAACACTATTCAAGAGAGCCACGACTCATTGCAGCACTGCAACCTTAAAGAAAACGTCTTCCAAAAGAATGAATTTCCATGGAATTTCATCAAAAGACATATACCCCTAAGCCAACCTATCAAACCGTAAGCCCCAAGGAAAGCACAAAGAAAGTCGTCCTACCATATTTAAAGGATATATCAGAAATTGCTGCAAGACTCTTAAAAACCTTTAGGAATTGACAGCGCACACAAACCCACTAAATCACTTCACTAAATTCTATATCACACCAAAAGACTCAACAGCGAAAGAAGATAAAAACCAACATCATCTACAGAATAAATTGTAACAACTGCGAAAAACACTACAGTGGCCAAAGTGGACGTCCCCTTCGTCTTCGTATCCATGACCATAAACTAGCCGTCAAAAGACATGACATCCACTCCCTCATATCACTACATACAGACTACCACGGACATCAATTCGACTGGGACAACCAGCGTTCAAATATCAGACAGAGGAAACAACAAGAATGCTAGAGAATTTTTAGAAGCTTGGCATTCCAGTGAATCATCAATCAATAGCCACATCGAAATAGACAAAATTTATCAACCGATAAGAAAGAATAGTCACACACAAGGAGTCAAAGTTCAAGTCAAAGAAACAATGAGTGACAATACAAGTAACCTAGAAGGTGTTCAAACACACAAAAGTAATCAATCACGTCCAAGGTCACCAGGAGAGACGATTAATAAACTCGTGGAGAAATCTAAAAGCTCACTTCGAATTGAAGTATGCTCTGAAGATGTCACCTAGTAGGGTGATGAAAGCTTCGCAAATTAACTATCCAGCGCAGAGAACACAATCACATATACATCTCAGTTTTACAGAATTACTTTTTTTGTATGTGTGTGTGTACATTAGCTTTGTCAGACAAGCATTAGTTAAGTTGATTGCTTACCTCACCAAAATATAGATGAAAGAATGTGATCACTATCTAGAGGGGGGAAGTTAAGCTTAGTAAGTCTTGCCTAGGCTTACGTAATATGAAAGACAACCAGAAAATTAGGGTGTTAATGAAAGAGCATGGAGAAAAATGACAGAAGTCAATCATGTAGTAGGTGAAAAGGGTAAATTGATTGTCATTCAAGAAAACATTTTACTAAAATGTCATACAAAATCGTTAAACTTGGAGTTACACTCAAGGTAGAAGGAGGAGTTGGAGAAGTTACTTGCAGCGAAATCGCTAAGGCTTTGGCAATGCAATTTATGCGGAAGCTTATCGTTTTCGGAAAGTTTGATTGAATTTCGCAGATGACTTTAAATGAATTCTGCTTGCATATTAAATGACCATTGTTGAATATGTGTTCCTGATTGATCCGCTGGTACCTTTTCGTAGTCAAGTGAGATAATGTTTATCGACTCTTTTAGATAAAACACGCAGCAAATGACGCGTATACCTCACTCCACATGGTCGAGTGAATTAGTAAATTCAAATAGAAGTGGTCCTATGTGGTAGTTTATCTTTAGAGTTGTCGAAGCACAATGTGAGGAGGCATGAGAATACCAGTTGTAATGTCACAGCAGAGAATGTTCTTTTTAGGAAGTTAGATATTTTCTTCTTTGCGATGTTGGCCATAAGGTTAACTTTGAACGGAAGGTCACATTGAGTTATAGCATCTTTTTTGACATTACAATGGGTTATTCTTTGTTAATTTTCAGCTTTGTCTGTTTATCTATAGAGCGTGACGGACAGGTAGTGTTTTCCTCAAGAGAGTGGTCTCTTCTTCTACTGATTCAGGGCTGCAGATTATTCGGATACTAGTCACAGGAGATGCTACTAGATTCCGCTTGGGATCGATCGGTACCTAACTGTAAAAGTTTGTCAACTGGCTATTCCAGGTAGGCTTTCTATATACTGATCTATTCAGAGTCTCATGAGTGTTCTTTGTAAGTCGAACGTCTGAAAACGGGCCTGTCTGACAGGTTTCTATTTCAGTTGTAAATTTGATGGGTTGGTGGCATACTATTTGGGTGATATTTGTTACCACAAATGATAAAAGTGTCATCAACGCACCTTTTTGTACAGAAAATTAGAATTTGGGCATTCTGCATAGAGTTTTAAATGTTCCCTCCTTATTTGGTCAACTACATAGGTCAAGTTAGTAGATCGGGAAGATGAAGCAAAATAAAAATAATAGTGAAACTGATAATGATCACATAAATAAGTGAGAGTATCAGGCATCTGCAGTTTCACCTTATTTAAGGAGGAGACATCTGGAATCCACAAGTAGGATTCTTAATAAGACAGGAATTAGGGTGGCATTCAAACCTACAAACTCACTCAGAGAGAAGCTACGTAGTTTGAAAGACCCTGTAGTTTGACCCGGTTAGAAAAAATGATTTAATTAAAAAAAACCTTGCAATGACTCTGAGTGAGGTCAACTACATAAGTCAGTCAAGCCAGTATATCGGGAGTAGTCAGATTATCAGATTATATGAATTTAGCGAAGGTTGGAATGATTGATCCCACGAAGATAAGTCATTTAGAAAGCAGAACTCAACAGTTGCACTGCATGCATTTATACAAAACCACACAATAGGATTGGGAAGGGTTAAAACCCTAAAAAGTTATATATAGGTAGATGGAGAGAGAAAGAGGCTGATTACTGAATCTCTGTTCATAGAATCTACAGTCAACAGGTGCAATATTACAGAAACGAAGCAGGAAAGTTGTGTGAGTAGTGTCTCGATGTGATTATGAACAGCAATAAAGTGTGCTCGAAACGTGGTCATCAGTAAATATTACTGTATAACACGCTGAGACTTTTTTAAAATTTCATATACAATGTAACTTCTCGCTTTCTTCCCTTCTGTATAAACGGATGTGATAAGTAAGTGTGTGTGATCAAAATGTCCGAAATTTGGTGTGCAAATACACTTAACACGTTTCAGATAAATTACACGTTCTTATTGTTTTTTTAGGAATTCTTTCTAGTCATCTGATTCACAGTATAGAGGTTCCCATTGTCAGTCAATTTACCACCATCATCATCATCATCATCATCAGCTTATGTATTCAGATAACCAGGCAAGTATGATATCGAAAAACGATGAGGGCCAATAAAAGCGTTTATGCTTTCCATTTACTAGAATATTCACCTTGTGATTGTTATTTCTGACATTACAAACACCGCCTCCATCATTATTATTACAGATTTGAATGAGGAAATGCCATCAAATGAGGCAGGACAAATGAAAATCGTCTAATCACTTCGGTAAGCTGTCCACTAAGCGCTCAAACAACCTGGACAATCACCCTAAATAATCTTAATTGTAAATTAAACATGCATATTTGTTTTAGTTCATTGAAGAGGCAAAATGTCAAGTAGATTATCCTAGATTACTGATATATTCTAATGAAATATTCATGGATAGTTAGAAATGTATGAATAAAAACAGTTCTCAATTATTGCTTTGTAGAGAGTAGATTGATTTTGACACTGGTCACAAAGGTAATCGCCAGCTATTTCGTCCTTGTTTGGGACTTTTCCGAGGTACGTATTTATGAGCCTATCAGTTATCGAACCAGTTACATTTAGGTTGCAAGATGAGCACGAATTGGCAGAAAGTAGAAATGATGATCCATTATATTCTCTCCCACTGGTTCACGGGTATACAGGCTCACATTGTAAATCATTAGTCCTAGGTTCAATCCCTCGTGAGTGAGGTTATGGTTGTTTCATTGGGCTGTTTTGGAACTGTTCATCAGTACGTATTCACCGGGGTTCGAACCCAGGACCCCGTAGTTACAAGGAGAGCTCGTAGACCATTAGGCCAGTGGGACCCCCAGACCATTGGACGGCTCATGAATTCTAACTTCTGCAGATTCACGATATGGCGCCACCACTTTGCAATGTCTTCTTCGATGAGTTACTGCCTCACCTTCAACCTGCTGTATCCTACTGGTCCCGGCTTCAAGTATCGGTTTTGTAGGGATTTTGATTGATTGGTTGTAGGATTTCCTCATGAACTGACATCAGTTGTAGAACAATGGGAAAACCAGCCACGGAGAGTACTGGACAGCTGTTTCGTCCTAGTACTGATGAGGAATCCCAATCAAGAACGAAACAGCTATCCAGTAGTCTCAGATTTTCCAATGGTTCTCTAAATGATGTCAGTTCATGACGAAATACACCAAACAAATAGTTGTTACATTTGAAATTTATCGACTGATAAAGGCTACGAAATTAGATACAAATTGATATTAAGTGTCTATTAACTTACAGAATCCTTCGAAGTGAGGACAGGAGTAAGACAAGCTGGCTGCCTACTATCGCCAATGATGTTCCTGAATGCAGTAGATTGGATAATGTGACAAACAGCGGCGGGCAATGAGGAAACAGGCATAAAATGGACTCACACAAAAATCTTGGAGGATCTGGACTTCGCCGATGATATATGTCTGATTTCCCACAAACTGGAAGATGTGCAAGTGAAAAGCAACAAGTTGGCAGAAGAAGCGTCCAGAGAAGATAGGACTTCAGGTGAACATAGACAAAACAGAGGTGATGAAGAGTCTTGGACAAGAACAACAACAACGGACAACGATCAGCATAAATGGGAGGAACCTGAAAGAAACAACCTCCTTTACCTACCGACCTTGGAAGCATCGTTTCAACTACAGGTGGACGGAACTGATGAGAATATCAAAGCAAGGATTGGGAAAGCAAGACAAGCCTTCACTACTCTCAAGTCTGTGTGGAGGTCAACAGCACTCAGCATCAAAAATAAGATCCGGATTTTCAACTCCAATGCAGAGTCAGTGAGTGCTACTATACGGATCAGAGACTTGCACTGTGCGTCATAGAGAGCATCTCAAACAAACTACAGACCTTCATTAACAGTTTTCTTCGCTCAATACTCAAGATCAGATGGCCGGCCAGAAAACATCAGCAACAGAGATCTCTGGCAATGAGCGAACCAACCAGGAACAGATTGTGAAACAAATATGAAAGAAGAAATGGAGATGGATTGGCCATACTCTGAGGAAACCATCAAGGGACATCAATAGACAAGCCATTGCTCGAGTGGAACCCGTTGAAAGGGAAGCGGCGAGTTGGTCGTCAGTGCAAGGGTGACTTTGAGGAGGTCATGTGAAAAGGAGATGAAAGCGTGTGAGCAGACTTGGAGCCAGATGAAGACTCTAGCAGAGAACCGAACGCAATGGAGACGCACGGCTGAAGCCCCATTTTCCTCTAGGAATTATAGGGAACAATAATAATAATTTTCTCTGTTGTCAAGTTTTACATACTTACTCCCTGCAAATGTCTTTAAACTCATTGTTCATCTCCACTATTTTTAGCACAGTTACATGATACGGATGCATAATTGAATAATTTTAAAAGCAATATCGTGAATTCAATGCTTTCTAACCAAAAGAAGACCAAACTGTGAAGAAAAGTTCAACCTAGAAAGAGAAATAAACTTGCCTTTTACATTCCTGGAAGACAACTTCTTGGAAGACAAAATGACTCTATCCAAAGATCAATAAACCTAAAACCATCATGAACTGGATAGTCAGTTAACTTCAAAACTTTGTCACGCTGCCCTGAAAGCAAATCCAGGCATGTTCTCATTGTTCGAAGATTCCAAAAATGCATTCGAAAGATATGATAGGGACTGAGTTGAAATCGCTACACGATACCCTAACAGAAAATAGATATCCACCTTGATTTATTGACAAAATCATAAAGGAAAGTGCTTCCAGTGGTAAAGGCTGTTGATGTCGCTGAAGAAGCTCTCTTCATGAACCTAAAGTTCAGTAGTGGTATGAAAGGAGAAAGTTTTAGAAACCTCATTTCTAAATGTCTGAAGATGACTTTTGAGGCAAACCACATTTCCCGGAGGACAGTTAATTCAACCATTTGTTAAGGATAAGACACTACTGTTTACTACCCCAATGTGTATTTATCAATTAACTTGTTGCTGCGGAGTAAAATGCATCAACCGTAAATGGCATAAAGTCCGCAAACGTATTTACAAATAATGTCTAGCCTGGCTAGCCACACACGGAAATAAGAATACCGGAAAATACATCACAATATATTATCTGCTTGATGCGATAACTGGTAATCAAGAAAGCTAGGCAGATAGAGAGACGTTATAATTCCGATGACTATGTGACATAACTAGTTGAAAACTACTTACGATAATTGCTTTCTTGACTACTATTTTTAGCGTCAAGGAGATCATAAATTGTGATTTGAATACTCTCTGTTTCCAATGACAACAGTGGTGATTTCTCACTTCAAAATATGTAATTTACAAACGACGAAATTTATGTCTAATCAATTCATCAAAGATGTTCACTAAAAAGTTAAAAATACTATTTATTGAACAAAGAGTATTATGATGTAGTTGTTTTCTCTGAGCTGAATGGTTTATTTGCGAAGCTTTCATCGCCTCCCACTAGGCAACATCTTCAGCGCATACTTCAAACTGTTGAAGTGAGCTTCTAGTTTTCTCCACGGGTTTATCAGTCATCCCGCCTGGTGACTTTGAACGCGATTGATTGCTTTTGTGTGTTTTCACCCGGTATTAGTGTTAATTGTTTCCTTGACCTGAAGTTTGACCCTTTGTTTGTGAGATTTCCTTGGTAAATTTTGTCTATCTCGATGTTTCTATTGATTGACGATTCACTGGAATACAAGGCACCTTCTAAAAATTCTCTAGCATTCTTGATGTTCCCTCTGTCTTACATTTGAACGTTGTCTCAGTCCAAATGATATCCGCAGTTGTCTGTATGTAGTGACATGAGGGAGTGGGTATCATGTCTTTTGACAGCCACCTTATGATCATGGATACGAAGACGAAAGGGACGTCCACTTTGGCCAGTGTAGTGTTTTTCGTAGTTGTTAAAATTTATTTTATAGATGATGTGGGTTTTGTCTTCTTCTGTTGTTGACTCTTTCGGCTGACACAGATCTGAGTGAAGTGGTTTTGTTGGTTTGTGTGTGACTTCTGAGATCTCCTTTTCATATGGTAGGGCGATTTTCTTTGTGCTTTCCTTAGAGCAATTTGATTTGGTAGGTTGGTTTGAGGTTAGATGTCTTTCGATGAAGTTCCAGGGATATCCATTCTTTTGAAAGACGTCCATGAGATATCTTTCTTCAATGTTCATTAAGGGGGGGGGAGTGCTGCAATGAGTCCTGACTGGTTGTCTTGAATGGTTTTTGTATACAACTCCTTTTGTGTGTTATTAGGTTACTGCTGTTGTAATTCAGTATTTATTCTTTGTGAGTTGATTTTCTATCATCTTGATTTTCTGATTTTCCAGACAGTTTCATTATCAGGGTCTGCATTTATATAACCAAAGTACTTAAAAAAATAATGTCATTAACAATATTATTGTTGTTTTATGTAACACTGACTTAGTAGTATCGATAGACTACAGTTGAATAGCATCTTTAACTGATAATATGCACTAATATAACACTAAGATGACTGAATATCAGATAAATTAAGGGAACTAACACAGAATTTATGAAATTGCAGGTTCTATAACAGACCAGAGTAGCGATAGTAGGTGACCAAACCTGTTCATTTCGCTTTTAAGGCTTCGGTTGAGTTAGGCTAATTGCTGTGGCCTTTGGTGTTTGCAATGTTACATAACTAGAGGCCTTCTGTAGCTTATTCGAAACCCAAAAGATGATGAAGAAATACTCCTCAGTGTTAAACTCCTTTGTGGCCTGTTTGGTTGTAGTGATCCAATGTAATGGATTTATTGATGGTTATAACTAAATTTTTTTTTAGTCTCACTGGTAGGTGTTCCTGAGCACCAAAAATTATGTTCTTAGATCGATGGCCGATACTCCTGGATGCAATGGAGCGATTTAATTGAAAGATACAATTAGAGGTGGCTTTTATTGTTGATGAAGTTTATTTTGATAAAGTCTCATAGCGCGTTATACAGTATTATTTACTGATGATCATGTTTCAAGGACAATTTTATTGCTGCTCATAATCATATCAAGACACTATTCACGCAACTTTCCTACTTCGTTTGAGCTATTTCTCAACTCTTTATCTGATTTATAGTAATATTTTCCATATTTCTCGTATGAGTGGTGAGTCATTCCTATTGCATGTGTTAAGTGTAGATCCACTCGATGAACAAGGATTCAGTAATCAACCTCTCTCTCCACCTACCTAGATTACTTTTTAGAATTTTAACCCTCTCCCACCCTATTGTGTGATTGTGTGCTAATGCATGCAGTGCAATCGCTGAGTTTTTGCTAAACGACTTATCTTCGTGGGGTCAATCATTCTAACCTTAGCTAAATTCTATGTTCTGATAATATCAGGTGGCTTACTTGGGTACTTCATCTTTACATTTCAAAAATTATAACCGCTTATTTGGAGAATATAAGCTACAGCTTATCGGCGTTATACGTTCTTTCAATCAGTTCTATCAACTTGTTAGTTAATAGATGCATAAGAATTATCTTCTCCTCTCTTGGTCATGTATTGTCTTTTGAACTTTTCAAGGTGACTGCTCAATCACATCTGAACAAAAAGCTTTGACCCCATAGCTATGGATCTCAACCAAATTTCTTTTATGCCGAAAGAGGAACAAAGCTGTGAAAATGTGCATATTGTCCTGGCAGTGTACTTTTCTTATGAGAATTCACTTTTCACGATGTCATCAGGTCTTTTTGTCAGTAGGATTTTACTTAAAATGTCAATTTCATTTCCAAATTCCTCTTATGCTCACGTGATTTGAATAGCTGAATGTATTTTATTGATTTTCAGGAGTTGTTTTGTAAGGATTGATATCGGTTAGAGAACCATTGAAAACCAGGGAGTACTGGGTCATTGAAACGAGTTTCAGTGGCTAAATTGTATACGAGCTCACCTTGTAACCGGAAGGTCCTGGGTCCTGACTCCAGTGAGTGCGTACTGCAAATGATTTTCAAATAAGGATGAAACAGCTGTCCAGTACTCCATTGCTGGTTTTCAATGGTTCTCTAACTGATATCAGTTCGTGGTTGAACTCATATTTTTTTCCTTGAATTGAGAAGCATATTTTTGCGCTCCCGCCTTATTGATTTTCACAAAGAATGAGGGTGTCTTGCATATACTGGCAATAATTAGCTCGTCAGAACTGCTAGGCCTCAGCCAGACGGACACAGCTTCTGTCCGGCGTTTAGGCCAAATTTGAACATGGCTATCAACCACTAGTATTCGATGTGAATGGTTTTCAACTTATCCGTACCACTCAGTAATATCTACATACCATTATCCTATGACCAATCCATTTACCAATAAATTCAACCATGATTTCCCCGTTAACGGATTAGCTACCTGAATAACTTAATTACGAAAAATGTTAAATTTTTAAGAAGAATGGACACGGAACAAGGAGTATTCTTTTCGATAAATTCATCATCAGGCTCTACAGTTATAGTGAATGAATGAATTAGTGTTATGAACGACATTAATGCTGTTTAAATAACATCAAATCAATAATATTGATAGATTACAGCTGAACAGCATCAACATAAAATAAACTGAATGTCAGAAGAATTAGGAAAGGTAATAGTACAAGCTCATGAGTTTTTAGTTTCTACTGAGAGCCATGGTAGTAGTAGGGGCTGGACTTGTTTCTTTTGAACACAGAGCACACTGGTTGTTTGAGGCAAATTCCAATAGCCTCTGCTATTTGGAGCATGCGGTGCTTCGACGATTTTGGCAATTTGTTAGGCACCCGGTATATTATAGAGAAGTATACTTCTACGCTGGCTTTGTGGCCAGTTTGCACCAGATGGTGCAAAATCGAAGTGTTAATGGTTTGAACTACACCTTTACTTTGGCATACTGGGAGATATTCTTGAGCAAGCAGTTGAATTGGTAGATACAATTTGAAGTGGCTAGTCTAGTCTAGGTACTTCATCTTTCAGTCGTATAATTGTAGAGCCTGATGATGAAGTCGTTATTGAAAAGAGTACTCTTTGTTCCGTGTCCATTCTTTAGAAAAATTTAATGGGCATTTTTATTCAGGAAAAATGTTAAGCAAATATTTAACGTTGGTGAGTACTTTTCCTCGTGATAAAAAGGAATAAAACAAAGCAAACTATGTTATTCTTTCCACATTTTGACATTTCCCTCTTCGCTTAGCTTAGCTCAACTCAACTCAGCCCAAATGAATTCAACTCAGTCATACATAATTTATAAAATAACTTATTTATTTTCTTATATCCACGGGGTTAATGTGAACAGACAGAATGAATGAATGAATATTGAATGAATAAATGACAAAAAATGGGTTTGGGTGGTGTATGCGATGATGTGGAACTAGAAGGCAGTTAATTACATTTTACTTTTTCTTTACTTAATCATATAAAATATATAATGCGTGGTTTTGCTTTTCCCCTATTCACTGAAATGTGTTCAATCAAAATAAAGTTTTGAGGACATGTATACGTTTTACTATTATTATTATTATTATTAATGTTATTGATAAGGTCATAAGAAGTGAAGAAGAACTTTGTGAATTAATGTTATTCTGTTCTAACAGATTAACTCATCACCTTTCTTATTGACTGACTAATCCAGTCATGTAAACGTAAAATATTTTAGGAGTTAGCCAGTGGGGAACCTTTCCTCTTCACCATTGTGGTTTATATTTATGAGTAAATTAGCTGAACATTTGAAGATATCTACCTTTTCTCTGTGTTCCGGGTTAGCAGTCACTCAGTGGTAAAGTTGAAGACTGTGTCTCTTCAGTCTTTTGGCGCTGTTACTGTCTGTCTTTCAGAGCAGATTACACAGACGGTTTATTTTGATATATTTGGTTTGTGCAGAATAGGGTGGTGTCACCATTTATTTAGTTGGATTTTCATCAGTGTTCCGGGTTAGCAGTCACTCATTGGTGAAGTTGGAGACTGTCACTTCAGGCTTTTGGCACTGTTACTATATACGTTTATGTCTGTTCTGTCAGTTTTCGACTTGGAATTTTATATCGATGTACAGCAGTTCAAGTCGCCACACTCCATGTAGGACACAAAGCAAAAGAAGAAAGTAGAATAAATACATAATACAGAATAGACAGGGATATGAGACAAAAGGAATAGTAATATCGAAGAACAATATAGTTTTATTGGATATTATAAGTCAAAAGGAGTGGGTGCATTTGTTCTAGCCATTGAGAACGATTTTGAGCCATCAGTTGTCTCCAAAAGTTGGTTTTTATCGTCCTGGGGACCCCAACTAGTTAGGAAGTCTGCATCTCCCTACGTGGCTTAAACTGACTGCTGTGGATTTCATTGACTGATGAAGCCATGTTTTGGTTTGACCGCCGCTAGCTCTTTCCCAGCCTGACCATATGTCAGCTAGTATTGTCCGTCGGTCGAGGAAGGCGATGACGTGGCATACGTGACACCTGTCCTAACCATCTCAGTCCGGATTCACGGACGAATGGACAATTAATGGACACATTACTGTAGATCAGATTTACGCACTTATAATAAGTTGGGAAAATTCTTAAGTAATGAAGGGGGTTGACAACTAACTGACTAAGTGATGAATAGAGACTATAGAACAAAATTGGTTTGCAAAATGAACATAAAAAGGGACCACACGCAGCTTGTTATACAGTTTAGTTATTCAGGAACACAAAGAAGGTAGAAAAAGCTGTACCAGGGGCATGGTAATAAAAGAAGATGGGTGAAACGTTCCTGGACACAAAGTTCAGGATTAAGCATTGATAAGTCATTGGCTTGAATGAAGATGTAGACTAAGTCTTTTCAAACGACCAGGTCGTACTACACATATTAATTCTAAAAGAAATCTCCGTTGATGTTGCATTACCGGAAGGAACAATAGGCTCCAGAATTGAGCTGTTGACTGTTCTGCTGGCCAGTGCTCATGGCCGCGCCCAGACACTGTTTATCTGGTACAGTCCATGTACTTGGCTCTCCATGGCAGCAAGTGAATTGGAAAATGCATACTAAAGTTTCCAATAGCTGTGGAATCTTACTGCTTGATTTACTGAGGATTTTATTTAATTTATTTGATTTATTTGTGAAAGGAATTTTGGAGAATTACAGTTAAGACGACAACTAACAGTGTCTATCGGTAATGAGTGATATTTTACTCTGCTAGTAGTATTTTTAATTTTGACCGTAATCTTCCCGACATTTTTGATACTCAGTATTGTAGAGTACCAATGTATTAGGTGACAAATAAATGCATGGCTGATATGTCACAGACCTCATTCAACATCTGGCTATATGACAGTGCCACGTGTCAGAAGATTCACGACGGAAAACTCAACGAGGCATTCAGAGTGAATAAAGGAGTAAGAGAAGATGGATGCCTATTATCACCGATGGTAATCTTAATTGTGGCGGACTGGATTATGCGTCAGATTGTACACAGACAGTGAGAAGACTGGAATACCTTGGACTGACCGGTTAGGGGGTTGTAGAAGATCGGGGTTTCTCAAATCATTTATATTCAATGTCCAACAAACTCGGAGACTTACAGGTGGGTGAAAACTAACAAAGTGCCAGAAGAAGCAGGCAGCGAAGACAGGACTCCAGGTGAGCACAAAAATAACCAACGAACCAACAGCAACAACAACCAGCACCAAACACCATCAATGGGAGAGATTTGATGATAGAGGTTACTTCCTTCACTTATCTAGCTATGAAGCATAGTTTCAACCATAGGCAGTCAAAACGGATGAAGGCGCAGAGTGCCTTTAGTTGAAATGATGCTTCCTAGATAGGTGATGGAAGTGACCATTTTATAATTTTACCCGTGAATGGTGATTAAAGCTTACTCTGGCTGCTTGGTTGATCGGTTGGTTAACTTCATTACTTCCATGCTCTCTATGTTTATTCGAAGTTCTGTCTTTTGTGCTTTTTTTACGGACGGTTAGTCTTCTATTGTAAGACTTTGATTTTGTAGGAGATTGGACATAAGTCGTCCGCGAAGTTCACATCTTCTGCAATCTTCTTTGACATACTCATCTGCGCCGACTAACTGTAGTTAAAACGATGATGCCTAGATAAGTGAAAGGACTGATGTATTTCAAATTCCTTCTGTTGATAATGATTGTCGCTTGATGTTGTAGCTGTTGTGAATTGGTTATCTTCATCAAATTCTCTATGTTCAGTCGAAGTCTTAATTTTCCAGGATGCTTCTTCTTCCAGCATTTTGGTTTTTGTTTACAATTCTTTCGATTTAAAAATTTATCCTCATTATTAATCTTGAACAAAGCAAGAACAACAATTGTACCAGGATAATATGAGCTCATCTTTTATTATTATTTCGAGGATTCTTCTCAACTGGTTACAACCTGAACGATGAAAAATATGAATTACATTACATTAAAGATTTGAATATACTTTTCCACGATCACAAGAAGTAATTGGTAGGAAGTAAAAGTAACATTGGTCTGGAATGATTTAACTAATTAAGACTTACAAACATTGACTATTTACAGAATAATTAGACAATTAGGCTTGAAAACAAAAAACAGAGTTGCATATATATATGTGTATAGAAACAAGGTTTAGCTAGAAAGAGCATACCGGAAATAGATTACGTAACTAAAGAAAATGCTTTATCTAATTATTACTATTATATCCTTTAATTCCTAGAGGAACATAGGGCTTCAGCCGTGAGTCGCCATTGCGTTCTGTTCTCTGCTAGAGTCTTCACATGGCTCCATGTCTGCCCACACGTTTTCATCTCCTATTCACATGACCTCCTCCAAGTCACCCTTGCACTGGCGACCAAATCGCCGCTCTCCTTTCAGGTTCCACTCAAGTAATGGCTTGTCTAGTGATGTCACTCACTTGATGGTTTGTTTCCTCAGAATATGGCCAATCCATCTCCATTTCTTCCTGCCTATTTGTTTCACAGTCGGTTCCTGCGGGGTTGGTTCGCTCATCGCCAGAGATCCCTGTTGCTGATCCTTTCTGACCGGCTATCTGATCTTGAGTATTGCATGAAGGCAACTGTTATTGAAGGTCTGTAGTTTGTTTGGGATGCTCTTTATGATGCGCGGTGCAAGTCTCTGATCCGCATAGCAAGTAGCACTGACTCCACATGGGAGTTGAAAATCCGGATCTTATTTTTGATGCTGAGTGCTGTTGACCTCCACACAGACTTGAGAGTAATGAAAGCTTGTCTTGCTTTTCCGATTCTTGCTTTGATATCCTTGTCAGTTCCGCCTGTAGTTGAAACGATGCTTCCCAGGTGGGAAGGTAAAGGAGGTTGTTTCTTTCAGGTTCCTCCCATTTATGCTGATTGTTGTCTGTTGTTGTTGCTGTTGATGGTGTTGTCCAGGAATCTTCATCACCTCTGTCTTCTCTATGTTCACCTGAATTCCTATCTTTTGTGCTTCTTCTGCCAACTTGTTGCTTTTCGCTTGCATATCTTCCAGTTTGTGGGAAATCAGACATATATCTAATGTATCTAATAACCAATAGAAAAAAAGAAAACAACAAGGTAAGGTGAGTCATGTTTAGATGAGAGAGTAGAATTTTCCAAACAAGAAAAAGGGTGACTCATAAAAGTTATATATTTTCTTTGTTATCACCACGCAGTGGAAGATTCACAACTCTCATTCTGCGTGTTTATATTTGGTTTAAGTTATTTGATAGCAATTGCTTCAGCAAAGCGTAGCAAGTTAGGTTTCTTTTGCTCGTTAATTATTTTGAACGACTTCAGGTTGTCTACAATATGACCAATGTCCAATAGACGACGTGCAATCGCACTGTTTAATACTTGCGGACCTTTCAGTCTCAGGTTCTTTGGTATGTGTTCAGAAATGCGGACAATAACCCTTCTCTCTCTGTTCTTCCAATGTATGTGCTTTGGCACATACATGTAAATTGGTAGATTTATGGATTTATGTGACATGTGACACAAATCATCCGCGATTGGTTGAAGGGCCATTGAAAACCGAACAGTGGAGTACTTGATAGCTTTTTTGTTTTAGTTTGGTGCTCCTCATCAGTTACAATCCAGAACTTAACGTTTACGAGGCAAGCTGGTAGACAACCTAGCCATTAGGTCCCAATTCAAGAGACCATGAATTCTAACTTGTAAATTGTCTGGTGGTCACGCTAACACAATCACGATTTGATAGAGCTTATAATTCATGGAGTCGTCATTGAGTGGGGTTCCAGTGGCTGAATGGTCCAGTAGCTTGATTTAAAACCAGAAGTTCTTGTGTTTGAAACCTGCCAATGGCTGCATACTTCCGATGGGTCACAAACCAGGATGAAACATTCGTGTCCAGTAATCCCTGATTTGGTTTTCAGTGCTTATCTAAATGATATCAATCCACGCTCTTGAAACGATTTGAAACGAATCAAATCCCTACAAACATCAACTTTTAGGAATATGGTCGTTCATTATTATTATTATTAATTACAAAAACATGCCACTAACAATAAACTCTAATGTTTCTTCTTGTTCTCCTCTACTTTGTTCTCACAATAAATTAGGCGAAGAATTCAATTACAAATTATGCGTGGAAACTGCTTGTTAGTACGCATTAAAAGAGCAGTTTGAAGAGGTGGGAATTTAATTGTGCCTTTAAAATAAAATGCTCGGGATATGATGCGATATATATAGGACAAACATCACACGAGAGAGAAAACAAAATCAGAAGAAATGAACACCGTAAAGCTTCTGTTCAACAACCGAAAATTCCAGCTAAACTACAAAAGCTAGAAAAATCATCAGTCGACACGCCTTAGAATCGGGCCACAAAACTGATTTTGTTAATATTGAAATAGAGGATTTATTCATGAGCTGACATCAGTTACAGGACCACTGGAAAACCGGAGAGTACTGGACAGCTATTTCGTTCTAGTTTGTGACTCTTTAGCAGTACGCATTCACTGGCTTTCGAACCCAGGACCTTCTGGTTACAAGGCGAGCTCGTAGACCACTGAACCACTGGGACCCGATCCAATGATCCTTGAATTCAAACTTCTGCCAATTTTACAATATAGCGCGACCATTTCGCAACGTTTTCTTCGATGAGTTACTGCCTCATCTACGACCATTGGATTGGGTCCCAGTGGTTCAATGGTCTACGAGTTCGCCTTGTAACCAGAAGGTCCTGGGTTCAAACACCTTGTCGTAGATGCGCACTGATGAATAGTCCCAAAGTAGAACGAAATAGCTGTCCAGAAGTCTCCGGTTTTCCATTGGTTCTCTAACTGATATCAGCTCATGATGAAACCAATACTTGAAAAAATATTGAAATAATCCAGAAAAATTCCAGAAATCAGAAAGAAGGTCTAACATTATCAGGAGCACTTTAAATCAAGTGGAACCCAAATTGTTTGAATATAAATGATGAACTCAAACAGAATTTAATCTGGTTTCAACACTTTCCTCTCTCACGAAGTGACAAAATCAACACAATTTTATTATGTAAACACACGCTGCTTTTATAATTTTACACACGTATCAAATCCAACAATAATCTACACCTGGTTTTGTTATCTTTACCAATTGGCCAACTTGACAAGGTAAAAAATGACCCCGTGCTGATGAACGGGGATTAAATTGTTATATGTAAGCTGAGATTTTGTAAATTCGGGTTTGATTATACTACTTGGATAAAGCTGTTAGCATCAGCATTGGATAGCGAAACGTCAATAAAAACGACAATATCGTTTTGTTTTTCATTCATTCATTGGGAAATACAAGAAAACCCTTATTATAGTGAATATCACATATACCCAATGTCGAAATTTTTTTCCAAACCGTTAAAAGTGAACTTGGTTTGGACATATTTAAGGTGTGTATGAATGTTTAAAGAACAATGTGAAAAAAAAGTTTAGACAAATGTGATGTAAAATTGCTCAAGTTAATAATTAAAAACCATGTTAGCCTTGTAGAGAAGAGAATGTTTAATATATAAAGAATTTTATGCTTTTTCTTATTCTTTACTGTCTTTGTTTTTTACTTACGTTATGCAATGACTACGAGTACCACTGCTAATCGTTAAAGAATATCTGTGGGCTGTCTTTCCTTTCTTATCACGGAATTTAAGTGCTTCCGGCTTTGTCGAGATAGACAGATAGATAGGTAGGAAGACACGCTTAGACGAATAAAATATGTCGCCATGATTACAATTCAATTTTCAAGGTTATTCACTTGCGTGCAAACAGTTCTTCGTTGTTTTTTAGGTTGAAGAAAAAAAATTCGAAACATTAATTGTTTTTCATCAATCATATTTTTCTAAAGTTGATTATCAAACTGTTTTTTCTAAAATATTAATGTGTGGGTGAGTCGGTGGCAGAGCGGTAGAATGTTCACCAACCACGCTTGAGGTTTGGGGTTCAATCCCCGGCTGACGCACTCCTTTACCTCGCTAAGCTGGTAATAATAAGAGTGGTAAAGAGGGAAGGTTAGACATGAGGCTAGCAACCCAATCCCGTAAAAGTAAACACCACTGCTACCGATACTTCAAAACTGTAGCTTGAAGCCCCCTATGTTCCACTGGGAATGTAAAGGAATAAAAAACATGGTCATGTGGAATTGAAAATCTTTGATGAAGTCAAACCAAACTAGGTGATTTTAGCCACTTGCGAAGCTTTCGTCGTCCCCTGCTGGACAACATCCCCTTCAGGATTAAATTAAACTGATTTAAATTTTTTCCATGAGTGACAGAATTGCGTTTCCTGGTAACCATCTTTTTTACATATATACTGATCATTTTCTGTTGAATTGGATTTAAAACTTTCTGGTCATCTGATTTACTTTTTATTAGTTGGTATATTTGGTCTATGTTAATATGTTTGTTAATTGCTTATTCGTTTGAGTACCAGGCTTCTAGGAATTCTCTGACTGCACTTTTGATGTTTCCTCTGTCTAAGATTTCGGCATTATCCCTATCAAACTTATGTCCATAATTGTCTATATGCATTGATACTAAAAATATATATCGTGTCTTTTCACGGCTGATTTGTGTTTGTTGGATTCTAATTCGAAGGGAACGCCCACTTTGGCCGATTAATGCTTGTTACAGTTCATACAATTTATTTTGTAATTGGTTTTAATTTTATCTTTATTTTCTGTTGGATCTTTCGATTTGCACAATATCGAATGAAGTGATTGTGCTGGATGGCCTGTGTGCTATATCTATTTCAAACGGTTTCAGTATTCTAGCTGTTATTTCAGAGATATTTTCTATATATGATAGGATGAATTTTCTTGTGTTCTGTGATGATGGTTCTTTGTTGGTGTTTTCATTCGACTTTAAACACTTTTTGATGAAATTTCGCGGATATCCATTCTTTCTGAAGACCGCTTCTTCCATTCTTGTCAGCAACGGAGTGCCAAAGTGTGTTTGAATTCTTTTAAACAATGTCTGCACACAGTTTCGTTTGTGAGCAACTGGATTATTACTAGTATAGTTGAGTATATGATCTGTGTGCGTTGATTTTCTATGTACTTGTGTTTCCTGAAATTTCCTGTGTTGGTTCTCCTGATTAGGACATCTAAAAATGAGATTTTGTTATCTAATTCTTCTTCTCTTCTGGTGAATTTGATGTCTTCAAATATGTTGTTTATTAATTTATGGGTATATTCTAAATCATTTGTCTTAATTATTACAAATGTATCATCAACGTTACGTACCCAGATTTTCGGTTTAATTATAGGTAGAGCTATGAATTCTAATCTTTGCACGAGGGCTTCAGTTATTAATCTTGGTATGTGCGATCTCATTGGTGTTCCTTTTATTTGTTCGTATATTTGAGTAGAGAGGTGCAGACTCTCAGGCTGGTTCAGTCCCTCGGAATGTTATGAATCAGTGACTGGTTTTAAGGAGAGCAACCCACAAGGTTGCTTCTCTCTCAACTATATTATAATATAACAACCCTCTTCTCAGGCGTGAGGCTAGCAACCTCACCGTGTAAACAAAGCTGCTACAGAAACTTCAGCATGATGAATCTCCTTGCGCCAAAAGAAAAAGTCTGTGTGGGGACATGGAATTGCAAACGAAATGAAAAGATACAGAATTCAAGTACTGGGGATATGCGAAAGCCGATGGAACGGGAATGGACTCACCAAATTGTCAACGGGTGAGTCAGTGATCTACTCCGGTCACCCAGAGGATAACCACATACACACCGAGGGCGTGGCTATTATGATGTCACCAACGGTAACGAAGGTTCTGATACAATGGGAGGATATTTCGCCCAGGATAATGACCGCCAGATTCAACTCCAAAGGAAGGAAAGTGTCAGTTATACAATGCTTTGCACCCACAAACAACGCAGACCTCGAAAAGAAAGAAGAATTCTACAGAAAACTACAGGCAACAATGGACACTACTCCGGTTGGTGACATTAAAATACTAATGGGAGACATGAACGCCAAACTGGGACCAGACAACACAGGAAGGGAACTCATCATGGGTAGAGAATCTCTCGGAGAAATGGGTGAAAATGGAGAACTTTTCACTGACTTCTGCGCCTTCAATGAACTAGTGATTGGTGACAGCGTATACAAACACAGTAACTGGAGACCAAAGGTTATATGACTCAAACGCTTTCTCAATAGCACGGATATGTTCAGCCGCGATTGTTTCCCATTTACACTATTCATTATATGTCTAGACTCACCTAAGGAATAGAGACCACAGAGCGTCGACTCACTGATGACTGTGAACGCATATGATTCGTTGGATTACAGGGCATGCCGTTAATACAGCAGCAGGTATAAAACGTTGTGCATGAGGTGAGGTGTAAATTTCATTCTGAGCTAGGATTAGTTATACGGTTAGGTTAACGTCTCACACTGTCGCTTCCACTAAACAAGTGTCAGACACTTAAGGCCAGTTACAGACCTTAGTACATAAACTCGACGCTTAACTGTACCAGTTAGCATCACTCACCACAAGCAGCTGATCGATGCCTCCTGTTGGCGAACAACACCCTTTCATTTTTAATAGTCTGTGCGATTGTTTCAGACTCTGTCAGGTAAAAAAACGCTTTCTGTTTACAAATGAAACAAAAAAATGTTTTGCAGAAAGTTTCAGTATATATAATTTTGTTGGAGGAAATTTCTATTTATTGTAAATAAAAATGTAATTAAAAAAAAACAAAGTTGATTATATGCGCATATCTAGTCCCTAAATCTACTATTTCCATAATAATATTTTCATAAACAAAACTAGCAAAGTCTATCAATATGCTCTATCAGGAATTTATTTTCCCCTGATATTCCTTCTTGTTTACTCAAGATAGAATTGCGTTTTATAAAATTAATTGGATTTTGTTTTACTTATTTCAGGTCTGATTCAAAAATATTATTCGATTTCGAGAGTTAGAAGAAAAACTCACCACGGATGATATTGGCTGGTGTCTGAAGCAAAGAATTCATGGGTTGGCTGTTGATTCGGGTCTCAGTGGCTTACAAGCTTGACGTGTGATTGGAAAGTCCTTGGGTTCGGACTTTTATGGGAGTTGCATACTGATGAGGAGTGGCTGAATGACTGGTTTCAACGTTGAACTTTCCACTGACGTGCAGCAGGTCGAGTCACCATACTTGACTCAGCACAAAAAGCCATGGAAGAAAGTAAAAAGAAACGCAAAATAGAGACAGTAAAGAAAGTTTTATTGGACATGACAAATCAGAAAGAGTTAATGTATCTGCACCAGCAATTGAGAATGATTTTGAGCCATATCACGAAATGTCTCAAGCCTTCATTGGTTTTTACTATACCGAGAATCCCAACCAGTCAGCCATGAAGTCTACACCTTCCTACGTGGATTAAACTGTTGTGGATTTCATTGACTGATGAAGCCATGTTCCGGTTTGACTACCACGAACTGGCTTTTTTCCAACCTCACCGATCCTTTGTCAGCTAACATAGCCTGTTGGTCAAGTAAGGCGATGGCTAGGCAACGTAACACATGTCCTAACCATCTCAATCGATGTAACTTCACAGCCTCGTCTACTGGTTTCCCCTCATTACCTAGCATTAGACCGATGCCTAACCTGAATATTGCTTACCCTATTATACCACCACTTCACACGGGAGACAGAACGCAGGCACCTATGATCAAAGACAGCTAGCTAGCATTTCATGTCTTCCACTTCCAGTAGCTATATCTGAGAGCCATAAAGGAGGATGGGTTGAACTACTGAGCAGTATAAACACGCCCTTTGGTTGATAGCCAGCCGAATATCACGTCAACGCTAGAGAGGGCGTAAACGAGCATTCTGTACCTGTTCTGAGATTTTTTCAGCGATCAACCTGTTGGCGCTAGCTGATGCAACCTCTCAACTTATGAGGAGTCCCAAGCTATGACGAAACAACTATCCAGTACTCCCTAGTTTAGTTTTCAATGGTTCTCTAACTGGTATAAATCTGTGATCAAACTTATTTCCAAGCTTAGTCATGCAATTCTTCTATAAATTATTTAACAACCTATCAGACCACTCTTGACCAATGTTACATACTCTTAGTTCCAATCAGTTACTCCTTATCATTGTAAAAAGTATACTGAGATCTCTAACCTATTTTTCATAATTTTGGTATTGTTCAAGTTGTAAGAAGAAGCTGAGGAGAATCTACGAAACAGTTAGACAAAATGAGCTAGGATTATCTCGACTTGTTTGTCATTCTTCCTTTATTCAAGTGGGGAAGTCATTGAGACTGGAAACTAACTGTCCACCAGTTCAAACGTCTAAGCGTTATTCACTGAACCACTTCGGTTACAAGAACCATCTCTTTTCAGCCTTTGTTAATTATAATTTCATTTCCTCCTTGATTGATTAGACTGAAATATTCTGCTACAGTTGACATGTTGGCTTCTATTGCAAATGCTTCGACAGTGTCTGAGGATTTATCCTAAAGTTACTTGGGGAATGGTAACTAGCGCGACTTGCAGTTTGAATGTACCTGGATTCCCCAGAGGGTGCCATTGTTCCCACTGAAGCCAGACATTCCGATCTAGTCAGTCAACAGGAAGATGCAGAGTTCAACTAACTGGTGATAGACATTTCAGGGATCTGAAGGTCAACAGTACGCATACAGTTCAGAAAAGGAAAGCTTTCTTTAACCTGTTTTTAGTCGTCGTCTCAACAAAATTTCTATTCATTTAAATATCATTTTGGGAATAACCGCAGTGATATTCAACTCATTTAAAAGACGGTTGCAGCGAAGAAAATTTTCTTTTCGACGAAGTCATCAACTAAGCTGTACATTCGTGTATTTATGATGACTGGGTGGGAAAGTTCAAGAATAATTTCCGGTCAAGGGTCAAATTAATAAAATTACAATTAGGAATTAAAATGCCATAATAAACATAGGGGAGGGACGGATAAAACTCAAACAAAGTAGCGTCATAATTACTAAGAAGATTGACATATTATGCAATTGAGGGTTAGAAATGTAGAAATAACAAAATGACAGAATAGACAAGAAGTTCATATATGAAAATATGGTGGTGTAAATAGAGATTAGGAAAAACTTAAAAGTAACATGAATAAACCGGAAGTTAGGATAAGAAAGGCAATGGGATAGTCACTATTAAAATAATTACCTGTGTTATGATGGCCATGGCAGGGAAAACGTTTGGAGGTATTTCTTTTGGATACGTAGCGTGCGTTTGAGCTTTTGGATAGCTAGTGCCTCGGCTATGCCCAGATGTCTTAATTTTACTCCCTTCGATAAGTCTGATCGAATCTTGTATATTATTTTGAAGGATTTTTCGAATGGCGCTGAATGTCCTGAATTGACCAGATGTTCTGTCACTGAACTACATACACGTTTTCGTTCTCCTTTTACTAACCGGGCTAGATAGTGTTCACGAGCGTGTTTTTCAAGTTGGCGCTTGGTACGGCCAATGTACTCAGCTCCACACGAGCAAGTAAAACGTTATATGCACGGTGAAGTGGCCCAGTGCGACAGTTTGTCATACGCACGCTGGCTGAACAGTTTCCTGCAGGAAAACGTCAATCGTAAGCTTGCCGCGAAGAATGTTTTTCTCAGAGATTTTTAGAGTCGATTCCGAAGGATTTCTGCTTTAATGTCACATTTGAATCCTAAATTAAGCAGTAGTATCTCCTTTGGAACGGATTGGACTTTTTCAGAAGTCTTCTTTGATTTGAGATTCTTGTCTATGAACCTAAGCGGAAAACCGTTTTCCATCA
This sequence comes from Trichobilharzia szidati, assembly GCA_944472155.2. Lineage (NCBI taxonomy): Eukaryota > Metazoa > Platyhelminthes > Trematoda > Strigeidida > Schistosomatidae > Trichobilharzia > Trichobilharzia szidati. The sequence goes on from OX235277.1 coordinate 8,180,319, forward strand.
GGGTTCCTCGGATATTACTCAGTTCTTCGTCAATGACTTCCTCGCTGCATACCTTCCGAATCCGATTGACTGAGTTAGTGGTTGATAGTTATGCACTCTATCTTTACAGCATTAAGTCAGACCAGTTAGTTGTCCTGTGAGTATGGAAGAAATAAAGTCGTCCTAAATTTTTTCAGTTTTATGTGCTGCATTTTTATTATACTTGTCGAATGTTTACACAAATAATTGCAATAAGTGCAAACTTGACTAGTGGAATTCAGTCTGCACCAAACAAACAAAGGTCTATACGTACAACACCAGTAACTTAAAACCTAGTATCCAATCACTCTAATAGGAAAACAAATTAACAACAAGAAATTTGAAATTATCAACGAAGTACTATCAACATTCCGTAGAACAGTGTGACTGATCAACCTCTTAACAAGAACATTAAGTAAAGTATCGTTATATTTCAATGGTTTACACACAATGATATGGTCGTGCTATGTCGTGAATTTGCAGAAGTTAGAATTCATCGGTTGGACATTGGGTCAGGTCACAGTGGCTTGCCTTGTAACCAGAAGGCGCTGGGTTCGAACCCCGGTGGGTGCGTACTGTTGAAGGGTCCCAAACTATAGTGACGACACAGCTGTCCAGTACCCCCCGGCAGGTTTTCCAATGGTTCTCTAACCAATGTCAGCTCATGATGAAATCCTCCATCCAATCAAACAAAAATCCCTACAAAACCAATACTTAAAAATGATAAGTTTTGTTACTGGTAATATTTCGAGCGAAATTACTGCCTGTATTCACGCCACTATTGGAATTGTTTTGTTCACACATTTATGATTTGTATTCATATATATAGTTCATTTTTTCATAATAAATGACTCGGCGCTCAAATTATTCCAGGAAGTTCGTAACACCTACGGCCTGGAAACCTGTAGTTCATTTTGTTTTGTTCATTCATTTTTGTGTATTCAGAATTATATTCCAGGTTGTTGACAGTTGTGCTGCTGAGTCACCCTTGTTACATGTATCCGGTGTGACTTTAATGAATATCGATTCTGTTATGAGTCTGTCTTTCCATTTGTTCATATTAGTTTTTAGAATACAAAAATTGTTCCAATCGATATTGTGGTCATTGTCCCATGCATATGCAGCTATCTTTGAATTTTTTCTAAATTGCTGTCAGTTTGTACTCCTGTTGGTTGACCTTTAGTTAGGCGTTTGTGTTCATTCACTCTTATTTTAAGTGATCTGGACGTTTGACCGACATATTTAGTCGAACAGTCAGCACAAGATATCAATAACAAAACTTATCATTGCGTGTAAACTATTGAAATATAATTATATTTTATTTGATCTGTTCCACAATGCTCAACATTCTTACTGACATTAAGAACATTAAGCTCTGAAGAGGTCAGAGTACTTGAAAAAAGCACTAAACTTCAATATTTGTCTGTTGATAAGGTAAAACCTGAGGTTGTAAATTTAATTCCATATTAGATGAGTTATTTTATGTAACACACAGTGATAGAGTCTTAATGGTCGCATAATATTTCCAGCGCAATTTATTGCTCATAATCATATTAATGTGCTTTATGAATTTTAAAAGTAACACGGATTCTACGGGGATTATTAGTTCCAGACATTTAATTAATCCCTTTCGACTGCCCCAAAGAAGGTCTCGGATCACCTGTAGTAGTTCTAATCTTGTTCATATAAGCTGATCTGCTCACAACTACTGATGAATTTCCCTTGTCTAATTCAGCAGTTACTATGCTTTTGTCATACCTCATACATTTTAGAGTTCCTGTTTCATGTTGTGAGATGTTATTTCCTGATTTCTTCTAGTGTCTCAGTGTCGATACACATTGTTCTCTGAATTGTACAGCAGGTGTTTTATCTATTTTTGTATAGTGTTGCTCCTTGACTGGGATATGCATCATTAAGTTTGAATGTGTTAACAGATACATATTTAAGTTAATTCCTTTTTCGAACACTTTTAATTCGTCACAGATCAATATTATTATTGCCTTGGGTTTGAAGTGGAACACGGGGCTTCAATAACACATTTCCACTTCCTCCTATTCCCTGCTGTCCCTTTCAGCTGCTTAGCTCCACGATCGACCATAATCTCTTACCTCGTCCTTCAAATCACATGATTTCCTCTGTCAGTCTCGATGTGATGATCCACTCGTCACTTCCCATTGGCATTCTACTCGAGCAGTAGCCTGCTTTTAGTGGGATGTCATTCGACGACCCCCTCAAAGTATTCCGTCTCCGTTTTCTCCTATTTATTTGTTGATTGATGGGCTTTTGGTTGGTTTGTCATCGCCCAGAGTTTCTTGCTGCTAATTCTTTCTCGCAAGCCGGCCGGCCATTCGGTCTTCAATATGGAGCTAGCCAGCGAATAGGGTGGCAGCTATTGATGCAAGTCTGTAGCTTGTTGAAAATGCTTTTCGTGACACGCAGTGGAAAGTCCTGACCGTTATAGCTAGCAAGCCCACTCCAGAAAAACCACTCAAACTGCTACAGAAGCTTCATCACCGTCTAATTATTTTTCTCTAAGGGTTGATCACTCACTTTGTCCTATCGAAGGTTGTTTGTACTTCATTGATAATTTCAAATTTCTTGTTGGTACATTCTATCAAATTACACTGGTTAGACACTAATTATTAAGTAACCAGTTTTGACGGGGTTGTGTTCACTGAGCTGGATAGTTTATTTGCGAAGCTTTCATTGCCCACCCTACTAGGCAACATCTTCCTTCAGCGCGTAATTCATTCTGAAGTGAGCTTTCAGATTTCTTCATGAGTTTATTAGTCATCTCTTATGGCAACCACATTGAACGTGATTGATTGTTTTTGTGAGTTTTCACACCTTTTAGGCTACTCGTATCGGTATTGGTGCTGATTGCTTCCTTGACTTGAACTTTTACCCTATGTGTGTGAGATTTCCATCTTATCGGTTAATCCACTTTGGACGTAACCTTCGTCTTCGTATCCATGATCATCAGCTAACTGTAAAAAGACATTACATCCATCCCCTCATATAGCCTCACTGCATATAGACAACCACGGACATCAATTTGACTGGGACAACGTTCACATATTAGACAGAGGGAACCCCACGAATGCTAGAGAATTTTTAGAAGCCTGCCTAGTATTCCAGTGAATCGTCAACCAATAGACATATCGACATACACAAAATTTACCAATCGATAAGAAGAAAATCTCATACACAAAAATGAAAGTTCGAGTCAAGGAAGCAATCAACATCAATACCGATACGCGTAGCCCAGAAGGTGTGAAAACTCACTAAAACAATCAGTCACGTTCAAAGTCACCAGAAGAGATGACTAATAAATTCGTGGGGAAATCTGAAAGCCCACTTCAAATTGAAGTACGCTCTGAAGGAAGATGTCGCCTAGTTAGGGAGTATGAAAGCTTAGCAAATTAACTATCCAGCTCAGAGAACACAACCATATCAAAATCATCCACCTGAGCTACATATCTTCTCCATCATATCTAAGTAACTAGGGTTATGCGTGTAGACCCCTGTTTAGTGCAGATTGAGTTTTATTGGTCAAATTTATAATGTAGCGACCATGTCATATGATGGCTTGCCCTCAAAGTGTTTTCTGAATTATTGATTATTTGATGGTTGTAGGTATTTGGCAGGAAGCCTTGTACCTTGGTTTCGTTCTTGTCAGAAATTACCGGTCAGCGATCATGAAAAAACTCATATCTAATGAAAGTTTCCAGTACAGTCTTACAGAAGGTCAAATACGACATCAAATAGCTCAGTGGCAACATCCCTGACTATAGAAATGGGTAACACTTTTTCAAATCTCAGAAAAGATTTAAGTTCCTTCAAGACTGAAAATACTCTTTACCAACTGGTAAGTGCTGTCAAACCCCAAAATCTAGGTTAGGCAAATTATTATTATCATTATTGGTTCCTCTAGTTCCTAGGGGAACATGAGGCTCCAGCCTCACGTCTACACTGCGTTTTTCACTTGTCTCAACGTCTGCCCACTTGCTTTCATTTCCTCTTCACATAACCTCCTCCATGCCGCTCTTGCAATGACGTCCATCTCGCCGCTTCCCGTTCGGGTTACTTTCGAAGGTCTGTCTTGGAATGTCACTTGACGGCTTTCTCCATATTTGTTGCACAATTGATTCTTGCTGGGTTGTTTCGTTCATTGGCAGAGACCTCTGTCGCTCATATTTTTTGGCCATCTGATCTTGAGTATTGAGCGAAGACAGCTGTTGATGAAGGTCTGTAGTTTGTTTGACGCACCAAGTCTCTGATCCGCATAACAAGTAGCAGTGACTTCACATTGGAGTTGAAAATCCGAATCTCATTTTTCATGCTGAGTGCTGTTGTCCAACACACAGACTTGAGAGTAGTGAAAGATTGTCTTGCTTTCCCAATCCTTGCTGCTTTGATGTCCTCGTCAGTCTCGTCCGCCTGTAGTTAAAACGATGCATCCCAGGTAGGTAGGTTGGTAGGTAAAGGAGGTTGCTTCTTTCAGATTCCACCCATTAATGCTGATTGTTGTCTGTTGTTGTGATTGCTGTTTCTGTTGGCCAGTAAATCTTCATCACCCAACTCTGTTTTCTCTATGTTCACCTGAAGTCCCTCCTATCTTTGATGCTTCTTCTATCGCCAACTTGTCGCTTTTCACTTGCATATCTTAGGCAAAGCTTCTTCTCAACTGCCCCCAGCTATCTAATAACAAGGTGACTAACAATAGCGAACGCTCCACAATTTCCTGGTAGAGTTTTGTAAGCCTGAACTAGCGATTTCAAAGAGAATCACATATTATTATTGATTGAAAATGAATATTCTTAAACAAGCGAGTGAGAGGTAATGTAATTACAAATACGTAGTAAAAATGGTTATATTGGAAAAAACTATCATGAAACGTAATTATGCTGTAGCACTGGACAAACTACCGAGGGTCTGTCAGCATGTCTGATTATCAGGTTATTTGATTAACGCAGTGGCAGTCAATATTGAGTAATTCTATTTGCAAGTCACAGAATTTCAACTTAGTCTGTAATCACGCATAATAATTGCATGAAATAAATTGAAGCTCATTGCGAAAGAAATCAATACAAAATATTTTTGATAATTTAGAAACTAGTTTTTTTTTCTCGTTTGATTCCCAAGAAGTGAGTCAGATTAAACTTTAAACATCATTAGCGAGGAAATTATTAAGCTGTTACGGACCTGGACCACATCCAATTGTCCAACTTGTTATCGAAGATCCTCACGTCTCGGCTGTTGCTTCGATTTGTACGTGTGTGTACAGTTAGTACCAGAATGGAAGCTTATGTTTTAGGTAATCCTCTGTTATTAAAACTACACAATAATCTCATCTAGATGACAGTGTCTCAGTGTCAGTGGGTCCACAAAATAAAACTCAGAGAAGCCACTGCTTATTGTCACAGGTGATATTCCTAATTTTCGTGGGTTGGATTTTGCATCCCACCGTATGTGGGGAGCAGGAAGACCGGAATACGTTGGGTGGATAAGAAGAATCTCGATTCGTTTAAACTGCAGTCGACTCAACGGATGAGGATGTCACTATGTAGTAAGTCTGGAAATCTTCTGAACTCAGGAAGAAGAACAAAATTCGAATTTTCAACACTTATCTTAGTGTGGTCATTTCAACTATTTGGGTCAGAAATTTGACGTTTGCATCATGGAAAGCATTTTTCATTAGGCTGCTGCAGACTCTTATCAGCAGCTGTCAACCAAGAACCTATATCTCAACAGATATGCAGAAGGCAATGCAGACAGACTGGACACCGGCTGTAGAGACTGTTGGGTGACATCGCTTGCTAAAAATACCCTTGAGTGGAACCTAAATGGTAAGCGACAAGTTGGGATCGTGAGAGGAGAAGATGAGATCCAATGAGCGATCTCGAGGCCACCTAGAGGACTGCAGAGAACCACATTTAATGGAGATGTGCTGCTGGCAGGAGGTTAAGTGTATATGTCACTGGATTCTGGACCAGTGATTGAATGGTTGAAGTCTGGGAGGTCTTGAGTTCAGTTCACAGTTGGGCTACGGGTAAACGGTACTGTATAGTCTCAAACTAGAAGGAAGCTGCAGTCCAATGCTCCTCTGGTCTAACTGCTGTCTTATCTTCATCTAAATTTTAATCTAAAGCCATCATCGTTTTATAAAAATATGGAGAAGTAATCAATGGGTTACGCTATAATACAGTGTAAAAGTTCATAATATATGATACATTTACCCAGAATATGTTCCTAAAGATAAAGGATTTCGTAATGCTCAATGATACAGTGGAAGTAAGGATTCGAAACCTGGTAGGATGAAGTGTGTTGTTTGGTGGGTAGTTTAAAAGTTAAATGTCTACTTGACAAAAGTGAAGGATGTGAGGCAAAAAAACTCAGTAAATTGAAAAAAAGGAACAAGTAGGAGAGTTATTAGTGAAGAAAACTTCCTCTATCGACGAAATCATTAAATTATTATTTCTCGTGAAAACTCTTTGAATGACTGTCTAAACAGACTATTACTTTTCTGTTGGTCGGAATATGCATTTGCTTCAAAGTATCATAATAATGTATACTGACAGTCTGCTCAGACATCTGGTCACCTTTAAAGTCCATGCAATATTATGTCTCTTAATTTCTTCCTTTTTTATTGTTATTTGATTCTTCTGGTTGGGTCCTTGGATAGAAACATAATACCCTTCGGTTGATAAAACATCTCAAATTTATTATATCTTCTACTCTCCTCTTCATCTGACTAACTCCACAAATGCCCGTAATCTCTCATCTCTTCCTGCTCCTCCTCATTACACTATTTCTTCCATGTCTCCGACGCACTGAAGACCCACTTGGCGCTTCCCACTCACTTTCCACTAAGGCGATGACCTGCGTTGAGTGCGATGTCTTCCGACTGTCTTTTCAACGTATGTGCCATCCACCTGTGTGTCCTCTCCATATGTATTGAGGAATCAGTTCTTGGTTGGTTTGTCATCTCCCAGAGTTTCATGTTGCTGATTCTTTCTGGCCGGCCAGCCAGACACTTGACTTTCAGTGTGGAGCAAGTGAATTGAGCAGCTGTTGATAGAGGTCTGTAACTTGTTAGGAATCTTAATCGTGACACGCATCGCAAGTTTATGACCCGTATATAAGAACTCGCTGAGTTACTCCACACTGATGCTGCAAATACAAATCTTGTTCTTTATGATGAGGTAGAATGCAGATCTCGAAACCGATTTCAAATTGATGAAGGTGTATGTTGCCTTTCCCATCCTCCCTGGCTGGCTTTGACATCCTTATCCTTTCCAACTACCTGTGGTTGAAACCGTCCTTCCCAGCCAAATAACCTATGTCAAGTCTTCCACACTGATGATGATTAGTGCTAGTTGTTGCTATTGGTTGGTTATCTTCATCACCTCCATCTTCTTTATGTACACTTGGAGTCCTATCTACGCTGCCCTCCTCTTCTCTCTTGCAAATATTTGAGTGTACATTCTGACGCATAGTCCGGTCCACCACAATTGGGAATGTTGTAAGTGATAGTAGTGGGCATCTTTGTCTTACTCCTATATTCACTTCGAACGTCTCAGTGAGTTTTTCCTTGTAGATCACCTGACACGTAGCATTGTCGTAATTCAGACACAGAAATTATTCATTGTTAAAATGGGGCTAACTAACAACGGTATAATTAGACACTTTCACTTGAAATCAAGCACTAACTAGAGAAAAAATACAAGAATGAACAAAAGACTCATTTGATACATAATAAAATGCAAAGTTCAGGAAGGTGGGACTGAATGACAAAGTAACATGGACTTAACGTTTACGTAGATTTGGGAACTTAAAAGTGAATCCAAGTCTTCAAATGAAAATCAAAAATTTAGTGGACAGAACACAAACGCTGAAACAAAATAATGACATTTAATCAGATATTGAGAGTTTAACCACAACTATCTTTCTCCATACAAAGGCTAGGTCGTTGTCATTTGATAGCAATGGCTTCTGCAATCCAAAATAACCATAATTTTCTTAATGCATCCATTATTTTGAAAACCTGACAAATTTCTACTGAATGTCCGGTGTGAATTAGATATCTGGAGATAGCGGTTGATAACACTTTGTTGCCTTCAAACGGATATTTTTAGGGTTATGCTCGGAGAATGCAATAGACGCTCTTTTCTCAATCCTTTCTGTATACTTGCTGGTGCAGGTGCGTGTGAACTTGTACATGTAGTTGGAATTGACACGGGCAAGAATGATGTTGTATCATACGAGATACTATCGATGAATACCTGAAAATTAACTAACATCGGCGTGCTTAAGACTTGGACTATCAAAAACCTTCGCCATTGCACTGTGTATAATTCCTCTTGTCTGCTATGTTCTCATCGATTAAATTATAACTTCTAGTGTCATTGTTCACCAGAACCAAGCTGATCATATACTCATATCAGTTACAGAATCACTAAAAGCCAACATGGAGTACTGCACACAGCTGTTTTGTTCTGGTTTGTGACTCATCTGTAGTACACACCTACCAGCATTAGAATCCACCATCTGCCTGTTGCAAGTAAAGCTCACAGACCATTCAACAGTTCGTGGCACGATTCAATGGCTAGCCCATGAATTCTATCTCCTACCAACTCATTATTTCAGTGTGACCAACAGCCAGTGTCATTGGCGAGTATTTATTCGCATGCCCTACACAGCGAACGCTAGTGACCGCAATCAAATTGGTCCTGTGTCCAGTCACTGGCAAGCATCAGACAAATATTCAAGAGTAAGTTTGTGGGGATTTGCTTTGTTTTAAGAATGAGGGCGGACTGATATCAGTTAGAGAACCACTGGACAGCTGTTTCGTCCTGGTTTGAGACTCATCATCCTCAGTGAATGAAACATCTACAAGTTTCCCTTGTAACCAGAACCACCTAGATTCCAATTCCAACTGGAGTGTACTAAGTCCAAACAGATGTTCTGTTCTCCCCAGTGGTCTTCAGCGGTTGGCTATATTGATGTCAGAACACGGTCAAACGTAAAATAAATCCAATCTCTACAAACTACCTGCTGAAAACATTTTTTAATTAAATCGAATAAACCCTTATCATCTTTTGTTTCATCATCCCAGCTCATCTCATCTTATTTCACCTACTGTGTAACCCATGCGGTTATTCTTCCTACAAAATAATCCTACTAGTAGTGAGGTCAAATTCTTAAAAGAGAGAGAGAGAGGAGAAACAATAAAGGACAAAACACACACTAAATTTCCTGACTGATGATCTCAGTTGAAACTTTTACATGAACTAAGCTTATTAATTAATATTTCTGCTATTATTGTTATTATTATTCCTATTAGATTATAATTAACATATGAAATATTGACGACTATATACATACACAATGCTGATCCTGATTTTGAGTTCAACTTTCATTCTCTTTGCGTTTTTCAACGAAATAAGAAAGTAGGGAAATAATCGAATGATTCCCTTTTTTTGTCTTTCTTGAGAAGTTGAAAATAATCCCTTGCTAGGGATGAGATAATATTATTATGGCTATTATGATCATTACTCCTTTGACTCCGATGTAGAAGATAGCCCTCCAGCATTATTATTATTATTGCTTCTTTTAATACCTAGAGGAACATAGGGCTTCAGCCGTGCGTCTCCATTGCGTTCGCTTCTCTGCTAGAGTAATCACCTGGCTCAAAGTCTGCCCACACGCTTTCATCTCCTCTTCAAATCGGTCGGTCGGTCGGTTTTCGACATAGAACTTTGCACATATGTGCGGCAGTTCAAGTCGCCACACTCCATGTAGCACAAAAAGCAAGAGAAGAAAGTAGGAGAAATGCATAATATAGACAGTAAACAGAGGTGTGAGACAAAGGAATAGTAATAACGAAGAACAAAACAGTTTAATTGGAAATCATAAGTCACAAGGAGTGGATGCATCTGCGCCATTGAGAACGATTTTGAGCCATGTCACCAATTGTTTCCAACCATTGGCTTTTACCGTCCCGAGGACCCCAACCAGGAAGTCTACATCTTCCTACGTGGCTTAGACTAACTGTTGTGGATTTCATTGACTGGTGCCATGTTTTCGTTTGACCGCCACTAGCTCTTTTCCAGCCTGGCCCTATATCAGCTAACATTGCCCATTGTCGAGGAAGGCGATGACTAGGCATACGTAGCACATATCCCAACCATCTCAGTCGATGTAATTTCACAGTCTCGTCGACTTATTTCCACTCCTTACCTAGCACTCGACGCCTAACCTCAATATTGCTCACCTTATTATACCACTTCACACGGGAGATAGAACGCAGACACCTATGATCGAACACAGATAATCTTTTCATGTCTTCTGCTCTCAATGGCCAGGTCTCACAGCCATAAAGGAGGACGGAGTGGACTGTTGAGCAGTACACACGCCCCTTGGTCGATAGTCGGATATCGCGTCTACGCCAGAGACGGCGTAAACTGGCGTATGCGAACCTAGCCCTCTGTATTCGTGCTGAAATTTCGTCGGATATCAACCCGTTGGCACTGGCTGATGGTACTTCCCAAGTAAGTGAAGCGGTCAACGTGTTCTACCACTTCACTTCCTATTTCTAATGAAGTGGTATAGAAGTGGATGTATACCACTTCCTCTTCACATGACCTCCTCCAAGCCACCCTTCCAATGACGACCAACTCGTCGCTTCCCTTTCGGGTTCCACGCGAGCGATGGCTTGTCTAGTGATGTCACTTGATGGTTTCCTCAGAGTATGGCCAATGCGGCTTCATTTCTTCCTGACTATTTGTTTCGCAATCGGTTCCTGGTTGATTTGCTCATTGCCAGAGATCCCCGTCACTGATATTTTTTGGCCATCTGATCTTGAGTATTGAGCGAAGACAGCTGTTAATGGAGGTCTGTAGTTTGTTTGAGATGCTCTTTATGACGCGCTGGCCAAGTTTCTGATCCGTATAGTAGCACTGACTTCATATTGGAGTTGAAAATCCGGATCTCATTTTTGATGCTGAGTGTTGTTGACCTCCACACAGACTTGAGAGTAGTGAAAGCTTGTCTAGCTTTTCTGGCTCTTGCTTTGATATCCTCGTCAGTTCCGTCCGTATGTAGTTGAAACGATGCTTCCCAGGTAGGTAAGGGAGTTTGTTTCTTTCAGGTTCCTTCCATTTATCTGCACTTCGGTGCCAAGTTCTATGTTGAACCCAGCCAGCCAGCCTCCCATTTATGCTGATTTTCGTCTGTTGTTGTTGCTGTTGGTAGTGTTGCCCAGGAATCTCCATCACCTCTGTTTTCTCTATGTTCACCTGAAGTCCAATCTTGGATGCATCTTCTGCCAACTTGTTGCTTTCCACTTGCATATCTTCCAGTTTGTGGGAAATCAGACATATATCATCGGCAAAGTTCAGATCCTCCAAGTTTTTTGTATGAGTCCATTTGATGCCTGTTTGCTCATCGCCCGCTGTTTGTCGCATTATCCAATCTACTGCAATCAGGAAAATCTTTGGAGATAGTAGGCAGCCAACCTTGTCTTACTCCTGTCCTCACCTGGAAGGGTTCCGTAAGTTTCCCGTTGTGGATTACTTGGCATGCAGCATTGTCGTACAGCTGTTGGATGAGATGTATAATTTCCCTGTAGCAAATCTCCAGTTAACTCCAATGTCTGTATTGATTTTTTGGTCTATCTCAACGATTGCTGATAAGCGTTCACAAGGCCTCTTAGATGACCACTCGGACCAACGCGTAACTCTTCGTTTCCCGCATACATTCTCTTCCAGTATCTGTCTGGCATATGGTGTCACTCAACGGACTCTTCAGCCTATGTCTAATGCATCTTCAGTTTGTTTGATCTTCAGTATGGAGTCAGGGAAGGCAGCTGTTCATGAAGGTCTGCTGTAACCTGTTGAAAATACTTTGTGTAGGGGTACACACCAAATGTATAAACCAATACAGAAACAATACTGAAACCGACTATCGACAACGTTTTTCTGTACAAAAGGTTTCTTGATGGCATCTTTATCATTTGTGATAACAAATGTGACCTAAATAGTGTTCTTCAAGTTCTTAATAGCTGCCACACAAACATCGAATTTACAAGTGAATTCGAAAACCAGATAGACAGTCTCATTTCTGGATGTCTAACTAACAAAGAACACTGGTGCGATTGTGAACAGATTAGTGAATAAAAAGCCCAAGTGGAACGGCCAGTTGACAGCCTTGTACAGTTGGGTACCTATCAGACATAGGCGGAACCTGATAAAGACCCTTGTGACTAGGGTCGGTAGAATCTGCATGCATGAATCCGTAGAAGAAGAGATCACTCTTCTGAGGAAGACACTACATGATTAGAATGGCTATTCATCACACTTCATGGATAAAAACATAAGGCCCGAAACCAACGGGGAACACCTCATCTCTGTGCTATACATGACTGTAGCATACAAGGGTGGATTCTTTTCTGACATCCCAAAAGAAGAGAATATCTAACTCCCTGCTGCTCCATTACGACTGGTATTTTCATGCCTCCAAATGTTCTTCAACAACTCCAAATATGAACTATCGCATTTGACGACTTCCATGTGTATCTACCAATTTACTTGCTCATGTGCAGTGAGCGAGATATATAGGTCGTTCGATGCCTGTTTTATCTGAAAGAGTCAAAGAACATTATCCCACTTGACTACGAAAAGATAACACTGGGTCAAAATTTATTATTATTTATTATTGTCCCCTTGGGTTCCTAGTGGAACATAGGGCTTCAACTACACCTCTCCACTTGCTTCTGTCTTCTGCTGTACTTTTCACTTGCGTCTATGTTAATCCATATTGTTTCAACACTACTTCACACGATCTCCTCCATGTCACACTTGGACGTCCCACTCGCCTTTTCACTTTCGGGTTCCACTCGAGCAATGGCCTGACGCGCGATGTCACCCAGCGGCCTCCTCAGCGAGTGTCCAATCCATCTCCACTTTCTCCTGCATATTTGTTGAGTGATTGGTTCTTGTTTTGTTTGTTCCCATAGATTCTTGTTGGTGATTCGTTCCGGCGGCCATCTGATCTTCAGTATAGACCGAAGACAGCTGTTGATAAAGTTCTGCAACAGGGTGTTGGAAATATTCTTTGTGACCCACCAAGTTTCTGATCCGTACGTATAGAAGAACTGACTTGACATTTGCATTGAAGATCCGAATTTTGTTGTTGAGTGTTGCGGGGTGACGAAGATTTCCAGATTGGTTTCAGGTTGATGAATGTGTTTCTCGCCTTCCCGATTCTCGATTTGACATCCTCGTCCATCCGTTTCTCCTGTAGTTGAGGCAATGCTCCCTAGATAAGTGACTGAAGTAACCTCTTTGAAATCCCTCCCGTTGATGGTGATTGGCGCTGGATGTTGCTGTTGTTGTTGTTGGTTGGTCATTTTCATAACCTCCATCTTGTCTATGTTCACCTGGAGACCTGTCTTTGTTGCTTTTTCGCCTAGACTACTAGCTCACTAATTTTCTAGCCGGTCCGAAGCCCGGATAAAGAGGGAGGGTTGAGACGTGGTGCTAGGAACTCCACCTTCAAAACGTAACCAAACTGTTACAGAAACTAATATTAATACCAACTCATATTAAAAATGAGAAACTGCAAAGGATCACCAGTTTCATCAATATTATTGATCATGGGTTTGAATCACAAATAACTGCTAGGAAAATGAAGTAAGAGAAAGGAGGTGGAGTGTGAAATATTATTAGGCATAATAAACCTTGATTTTAAGACTAGATTATCAATGAAAGAACATGCCAACCCGTTTAATATGTGGGTTAATAGGCCATATTGAAATCAACTATACTACCCGTCTCTGTGGTTCGCTTTACAATACATAGTAAAGTTGTTTTTAGTAAGACCTTTGAACCAATCTAGGAAATAGGTTTGGCTCATGGACGAAAATTCTTTGCAGCGTTAACGATAAAAAGGATAAGAACTAGTATAAAGACGACAAAGTGTTTTCACAAAATCTGTATGGAAATGCAGTAATCACTAATAAACAGTAGTAGAGTGATAACAAAATAAGGGCAATGTGAATAATTATCATAATAGTAAACCTTCCTAATAAAAGGAACCACAATTTTAGTGAAAACGTTACTCTGGCCATGGTAGGGCAATAGTATGTATGTGGTTATTTTGAATGCAGAGGTCTGGTTTCAGATCCCTAATGGCCAATGAATCAGCTATGTACAGTTGGCTTACGACACTGAGGGGCTCTGTGTTGCACTGTAAAGCATTCATACTGGAGTGCTCGATGTGATAATGTGATACGTAAGATGGCTGATTGAGATGTCTTCTTCAGGCATTAAAAAAGGATGCTTTCTAAGAATTTCTGTTTCGATGTCACCTTTGAATTCCAGGTTCATGAAGAGAGTTTTCTTAGGAAGAGTTGGGATTTTAGGCGATGGAGGCTTTTCCTTCATGTTTTTGTCTATGAATCTTGGTAAATACTCGTTCTGAAGTATGATTTTGTGGTGAGTGCTACATATAATCTGATATAATTAGTTTATCAGAAACGAAGTACCAATATGTTTGGCACGCTGGAAAGAGCATTCAAAGAAGAGAACCATGAGAAGAATGTTGCAATATGATGCAGAATCCAAGAAGCTATCGAATGAGACGATATTCGACCAATTCGTCAAGGATGTGATAAATGATGTGCAAATGGCCGGTTGAGAATATGATATACCAAATTTAGCTATGTACCATATGTTTCACCAGTTAAACATTCCTTTCAGCCTCCTGAGTCTTGTCTTCTTTACAGTTTCACGTAATGAATTTAACTCCCGTCTATCTTGTCTAACAAGCAAATTTTTCGAATTCGTGAACATAATATTAGTAATAGGTTTTACTTTTGGCTCAATGGGTCGAAGCTCTGGAGGCTGATGAGCTGTACCGTCCATATTGATTTGCGATGTATTGATCTCTGGATAGTGCAGTTTTGTATTCTGGTAAGTAGTACATCCAGGAATGGAAATGCCATGTGTTTTTCATGTGGTAAGGTGAACTTTATTGATGAGTGTACCGCGTCGAAGGTTTTGAGGAGACCTTCTCAGTCGACTTTTCTATCACAGATTATAAACGTATGATCTATGTGTCTCTAATATAGCTGCAGTTGACTGATAATAGGAACGATGGTGTTGTTTTCAAGACTCTACATGAGGCAGTCATCTAGGAGTGAACCGAAAGGAGACCCTATAGATACACCGTCTTTCTGTACATAGAATTGTACACTGAACTTGAATTGGATACCAAAGGTGCACCTTTGAAGGTAGTTCCTTCAAGTAATTGTAAGTTAGAGGGACTTCTTGATTGTTGTTTTCGACGTAGTCACAGATGAATCATAATGTCTCCGTCAATTGGATGCTTATGAATCAAGAGGTGACATCTAGTGAAAGCATCTGTCTTTCAAACACGTTGATATCTTTCGTTGAATTGAAGAAGTAAAATGTATGATCAGGGGTATACTTTGTCACATGTCTTCTGACAGGTTCAAGGATATCTGCTAACCACTTCGCAATCTGATGATATGGAGATTTATAAACATATAAATATATATTTTTCTGATTGCATAGAGGATTACATCATGAGCTGACATCATTTAGAGAACCGCTGGAAAACCTGGGAGTACTGGACAGCTGTTTCGTCCTAGTTTGTGACTCTTCAGCGTACTGAGGAAGGCAACTTTCCACTTTATAAAACACCTTGAAGTAGTATTGTGTTGATAGAGTGTTCAATTATTACACTTCTTGTAGAGCCATCACTACCTTTCTGCAACCAAGCGTCAACAATATAATAATAATGATAACGCTAATTACACCTTCATTTAAGACAAATATATTAACATGTAATACCTAATTTCCAGTATGTTTAAACTGTAAAATGTCTACTCTTCGTACAAGGTATTGAATGAAGATGGTATTTAGCAGTACGCCGTGTGATAGTGTGTTGTTCCATCTGAATCAATGTGCAGTCCCCTACGGGATTTTGCATTTATTCCTTTGAGAAGTGCTCCAACTGCATTACGTTGACAATAAAATAAAAACATTTGTGACTTCATGTGATAATCAAAAAACATAATTTAATAATTACAACATTTAAAAAATGCGGAAGACTTCAAATATCCTACTGGATAATAATTTTGTTTGCCTGATGATTTATGCAGGCTGTTTGCATTGTATTTCCTATTAAACTTAAGACTGTTCACTTTCATCATACTCTACTGAAAATTGTGAGATCACTATCATTATTATTATTCCCTTAGGTCCTGTTACCTGCAGTTCACTTTAGCTGGCACTTTATCTGCCCACAAGCTTGCATCTTGTCGTCACATGTTGTCCTCCAAGTCACCTTAGGTCGCAAGCCCAACTAGCTATCTTTTATTAGGATTCCATTCCTGGAACTGGCATGGCGTGTCATGACACTTGACAGTCTCCCCACTGAATATCGAATCTATCTAAATTTTCTTTCCCATCTTTGTTGAGCAATAGGTTCTTGACTGGTTCTTCTTGCTGCCAATTGTTTCTGAACATCTGCAGTTCAGTACGGAGCTAAAGAAACTGCTGATAAATGTCTTCAGTAGCCTGTTAGAAATGGGTTTTCGTGACGCACTGCTCAATTTTTTCACCCATGTAGGAGAGAGGATTGGCTTAGCTTTGGCGCTGAGTGCAGAAGATATCTAAATTGTCAACTGAAGAGTCAGTAATCTACCATGGTCACCTAGATAACAACGACGAGCACAGTGAGGCAGTGAATGGCTATCATGATATCAGCAGTATGATTTTTTGACTTGCATATATCCTGAGAAAACTGATGATAATAATGGAAAGATACACTGTAACGAGAATGAAGACGAGAAGGAAACTTGTGAAGGTTACATAAAAGTACACTACCAAGGTAGATTTAAGCTGAACTACTGTCTTCTTTTGTGTATAGTGGTCCAGCATGTTTAATGTGATTGCACGGGCTTCAGAAGAACACAGAGCTTTTTTATTAACTCACTTAATAATAACTATGAAGTTTTTACTCAGCATCACCTTATGATCACAGTCTAATTAATGTTGTGTTAATGAGCAACCTGAGATGCCATCATGAATACTAAAAAGAGATTTAGAGCAGTGTTGAGCAACGTGGGCTGAAGGATATCTTTCCATCCACCCACTGTATATGCTGCCACAAACACATGCTGAAAGGTACACATATTTTGATATGGCGAGGATCACTATCTTATCTTTATCGGTTGCTTTCACTATGCCCTCCTTTGTTGTATTTATGAGCAAAATGCTATCTGTAAAATAGGTTCGTTTAATGAATTTCTTCAAATGACGTCTTATCAAGTATTGGTTTGTAGGGATTTGCTTGATTTGTTACAGGATTTCATCATGAGCTGACATTGGTTAGAGAACCATTGGGAAACCCGACCCTATTTAGGTAGATAGCTACCTAGGGTTCCAGAGGGAAGTCGTGAACAATAGGGTGCAGCAGGTGGGGTGTGGGGAGAAATACTCGACGAAGACATTGGCTAGCGGTTGCGCTATATCGTGAATTAGCAGAAGTTAAATTCATGGGCTGGCCATTGGATTGGGTCCCAGTGGCTTAATGGCCTACGAGCTCGCCTTGTAACCAGGAGGTCCTGGGTTCGAACCTCCCTATGGTGGGTGTGTACTGCCGAAGAGTCCCAAACTAAGCTGACAAAACAGCTGTCCAGTACTTCCAGCTGGTTTACCAATGGTTCTCTAACCAATGTCAGCTCATGACGAAATCCTGTGACGTCTTATCAATTGAGTAACATAACCTCCCTTGGATGATAACTTTATATGAACCTTCTCTGTGGAAACAGTCTCTCATATTACTTTCCTTTTCTTATCTTTTGAATGCTTACTTATAAATCTTTCCGAATACGCATTTTTCACTAGTATCTCCCTCTAAAACTTCTCCTTACAGTCCAGTCTTTTACTTCTCAATCTGTTGAAAAATTTTCTAACCAGACAATTTTTGTGCTGTAAAAATTGTCCCATCCAAGTTGGCTTTATATAAGTCGATCTCTCTCAACAGTTCATTCAGCCCGTTTAAGCAGATATACATCCAGGAAATGTATAGTTTCATTGTCTTCGTGATTTCCGATTGACGAGTGTCTGTCTCGACCTTTCGATGGTTGCTGGTCATAACATTCTCATCCGTGTAGTGTAACTGTGGTTGAAACGATGCTTCCTAGATAAGTAGTTAGAGTGACCTTTTTCTGAAAACATAATTGGATGGTTATACTGAATGGAAATTTATCTAGCCCAGGGAATCAAGCAGGCCGTTTGTAATGTGTTCGCTGCCACTACTTTCAAGATTCTTTACTTTCATGGTACTATACTGAAAACTGTCGGACGAAGGAGGATTAGCTGTCCCAACCTTTTCGGTTGTGATGTTTGTACAGCTCAGTATACTTTCTAGTCTAAAGTCAATATCAGTCAACCCTTTTAACAATACTACTCTAAATCATTTTGCAGTTTAGGACAGAGAGACTATAGCTAAGATAAATAGCCTGAAATGGCAATAGAAAAGTTTTACAACTAATTTGTCAACTTTGTATGCATCAAGGAATCTACCTTATCTACTTAACTGTCGTCTTCTTCTTCTTCTCCTTTCTTACATATCGAGCATGAAACTGTCAGAAATGTCTGATAAAAACGTAACGACAAAATAAAACAAAAAACAATTTCTCTCTCTCTTGATAAGTTATAACGCACTTTCTGATAACATACAAACACTGCAGTCGATAAAGACGATCACGCAAAATATTACGAGAGAAATGTATCCTTCTTACTGTTTTCATATCTTAAAAACTCCAGGAACATATATAGTGAAGACGTTTTCTGATATTTGATCATTTTCATTCTGTTATCTTTGTCAACTGTTCAGTGAAATTTTTGAGCAGACTGAAAACTTTATTTGAATAAAGCAAGAACAACAGTGTGGTTTGTGCAGAATAATATGGTACCATCATTTATTTCGTAGGCTTCTCATCAGCTGCTTACAAACTGAATAAATTATGAGGTTTGCGTACAGAAAAGTTTTAACATACTTGCAAATTTTACATGTTGTCAGTTGACAAAAAGTTCCACGCTAAGTGAACAGTACTCAGAAAATTGCGCTTATATAGTTTTTACACAGGCAGTTCAAGTTTAAACAAAATAGATGTATGCATACAATGGTAGAGTAATTAGTTACGCAATAAAGACGAAATATGCGTTAGATACAGAGTGACTAATAAATTAGGTAACAATTTACTAAGTTCAACTCAGTACATAGAAACAAGAGACAAGCAAAATTACAGATTATAAAAGGGGGTAAGGTTAAAGACAAAGAATACGTAATCAGATGAGAGAAAATAAAGGCATTCAGTTACCAGGGCAAGGCAAGATTAATAACTGCTTCTTTCTGAACACATAAATCTGGTTTCAAGCGTTTGATAGAGATTGCTTCGTCAAACTTCAGGAGAATGGAACTCCTTTGTCTATTGATAATTTTAAAGGATTTGTCGATTTCTACCTCATGACTCGTGTCGAGAAGATGTCGAGTGATAGCGCTGCTATAAGAGCTTGTTCCCATGAGACGTAGGTTTTTTGACACATGTTCAGAAAATCGGAGGTGTGCCCTTCTTTCTCTTCTCCCAATGTAACTGCTCCCGCAGATACACGTAAATTTGTATACGCAGTTGGAATTACCATGAGAAGGGTATCTATCGACTTTTGACTGCACCAAAGAGCATGTTGTTCGATGGACGGGAACCAACTTACCTGCAGGATAGGCTCTGGTTAGTGACGTTCTCAGTCTTCTGTTGACCATTTCTGCAATGTTTATAACTTTAAAATCTAGTTGGATGAAGACAGCCTTTTATCCAACTGTGATTTGTTTGGTGTTTGAGCTTTCACGTCTTCCATATTTGTTAATGAATCTTTGAGGGTAACCGTTGTTTTTCAGCACCTTTTCGAGAATCATAAATTCTTCCTTTAGTTTCTCTGTAGAGTATATTCTCCTTGCTCTATAGTACAGCGTCTTGACTAGTGCTCGTTTATAGCTTTTTGGACAACTTGGAACTTTTTGTGGAACTTTTGTCAACTGACAAC
This sequence comes from Trichobilharzia szidati, assembly GCA_944472155.2. NCBI lineage: Eukaryota > Metazoa > Platyhelminthes > Trematoda > Strigeidida > Schistosomatidae > Trichobilharzia > Trichobilharzia szidati. The sequence continues at coordinate 8,200,478 of OX235277.1, forward strand.
ATGTAAAATTTGCAAGTATGTTAAAACGTTTCTGTACGCAATCTTCATAATTTATTTAGGCTGTAAGCAGCTGAGCTGATGAGAAGCCAACGAAATAAACAATGATGGTACCATATTATTCTGCACAAACCACTGTTGTTCTTGCTTTATTCAAATTCATCAAGGGGAATAAATGCATGAACTTTTTATTTTAGTAGATGTAAAGTGAACAGCGTTTGAGAATCCCATAAATCAATATCTAATTTATTACTATGCCTTTTTCTTGTTCCACTTGGTTCTGTAGGAATAATATTGGGCCTCACCAGTATATCTTCATATACTTCTGTTTTCTGCATTTCCCCTTATTCGCACCACGATTACCTTTGATCTCTCGTTTCCTAAATGTCACTCTCGGAAGACACAATCACCGCTTTCAGTTCAGGTTCAAATCAAGAGATGGCTTGGTGCGCTTTGTCATTCGACAGTCTTCTCAGAGTGTGCGGAATCGATCTCCATTTGCTGTTCATTCTTTCTAAGTAGCCATTTGATCTTCAATATGGACGTCAACTTTCTGACTTATATAGAAGAATTGACTGACTGACCTGAAATTGGTATTGAAAATCCAAATCTTCTTCATAATTCTGACTGCGAAAGATTTCCAAACCGACTTCAGAGTGATGAACGTGTAGCTTGCCCTTCCGATCCTCTCTGGTTAGCTTTGACATCTGCAGGCAGCCGTCCCGATTGCCTGTGGTTGAAACAATGCTTCCTAACTAAGTGAAGGAAGTTACCTCCATCATATTTCTCCTGTTGATTGGTTATCTTCAACACGTCCATCTTCTCTATGTTCACTGAAATTTCTGTTCTCGCTGCCAGCTTCTTTAGCCATTTTGTTGGTTTTCGCCTGCAAGTCTTCGAGTTTGTGTGACCGTAAACATAAATCATCCATGAAATCCAGATATTCTAGCGTCTTCAGGTCGATCAATTCAACGTTTTCCTGTCTTCTCAGTCCCTGTGCACAGTTTGAAGTACAATCTAATCCATCACACTTAAGCCTTTTATTGCTCCTGTATTCCCCTTGAAGGCTTCTCTGAGTTTTCTGTTGTGGATCAGCTGACACATGACACTGTCAGTATGGCCAGCTGTTGAATGAGGTTGTTGACGAATTGGGGCACTTCAGTGCGTAATCTTATGGACTATTACATTTGAAAATATCTCAGAATATTGACTGTAATAATAATTTCGCGATAATTAATTCGCTTATAAATTCAAAATGTCTCTTAGGATCGGTGACTGATTTCTTATTCTGAGGTAGAGTAGATCTTTCTTCACACCCTTGCAAAGTTTCATTCTGTAGGTACACATAAGATCACAAACAGGACATTTGACTGAAAGTCATCCTCGAAATTCCACCAAAAGCAGATGAAGAAGGACTGTATATATGCTGAGGTGGCGAGAATGTTGAAGAAATCAAAATATCGGATGGAATTCCAAACGTGGTATATAAGAAAAGAACAAGACATTCGTGGATAAAGTAAGAAGACAATCAAGCAAATAATTTCCATTCGCAGTGGTGAACTTGATGAGATGTCAAAAAACTGAATTGTATACAACTGCTGGACACTTTGATAATAAAAACATTTCATAAAGGTTTCTATTTTCGTATTATGACGACGATTTTTAAATCCCTTGACTCTGCTTTGAAACAACACAAGTATTCTTTTCCACGTATACATAATTTTATTCTATGGAGTACTTAAAGAAAAAAAAATGCAAATTATACAAACACATATATTTGAATTCAAATTAGAAAGCAGCTTAAGCATTCAATCTTGGAGACTTGATTTTGAAAACAGAAAACTCACCAAAAGAGGCCAGTAACGAAGTTGGGACTCCAGGTGGGCATAGAGAATACGGAGGCTATGAAGAGGACCAACCACTAGCAGCAATAACAGCTTCAAGCATCAGTCACGATCACCGGGAGAGATTTGATAGAAGTCACTTCTTTCACTTATCCCACTAGGAAACATCGTTTCAACCACAGGCATTTGAAATGGATGAAAATGTCAAAGCCAGCCAGGGAGAATGAGAAAGGTAGCGTACGTCTTCATCAACCTGAAACAAGTTTAGAAATTTTCTGCTTCACTCGCTCAGTCGGCGAAAATAATAGGATTCGGGCTCTTAACACAAATGTGAAATGAGTCTGTTCTTCTACGTGGGTCAGAAACTTGCACTGTACGGCCATCGTGAAAAGGTTTTCCAGCATGTCACTTCAGACTACTATCAACAGCTGCTCAATTCGCCGGCTCCATACCGAAGATCAAATTACCGGCAGGTCGGCGGGCCAGAATGAATTAGCAACAAGAGATTCTGGGTGACAACAAACCAATCAAGAGCCGACTGCTCAAAAAGTACATAGGAGAAAGTGGAGACGGTTCGGTCACTTTTTGAGGAGGTCGTCAAATGACACCATGGAATCCCACTAGGAAGCGTTGAGTGGATCGTCACATAGAGAGTGACATGGAGGGCAGCGTGTGAGATGGAGGACAAGATGAAAGATTATGGACAATCATGAACACAAATGAAAAAGACAACAGAGAATAGAACAAAGGGGAGAAGTGTTCCACTTGGAATCCATGCTGATAAAAAGATAAATTTGGCATTCAATACTCAATGGTTGACAAAGACCATTTCTATATCCGATAGTTCAGTAGGAGTGAGATTTAATTTTTGTGTTAAAATCTGAATGAGGCAATATAGAGTGACTTCAGTGTTTATCTCCGCTTTTTTAGCGTCGTAATCCATTGTTAAGGTGGTTTAATGACAAGTTAAATTTTCAATGTGCTTTTTAAGAGAAATTTTGGATTAAATATGTTTTTTTCTGAAGTGCAAACTATTCGTGGCATCTAATCCGTTGAACTGTGTTAAATTTGCTGCCCTTTTTATCAGAGAATCCGGCCTGGTACTGAACACCTGTGCAATATAATGGATTAAATAAGGCAGAGGGTTCAAACACTGAACATATATTTTTAGTTGCAGGATTTTACAATAAGCTCACATTAGTTAGTGAACCGTTGGAAAACCAGCTGGGAATACTGGATAGCTGTTTAGTCAGCTTAGTTTAGAACTCTCCATGAGTACGCACCCACCACAGGGGTTCGAACCCAGGACCCTCTGGTTGCAAAGCGAACTCGTGGACCATTCAGTCACTGGGACCCGATTCAATGGTCAGCCCATAAATTCTAAGTTCTGCGAATTCACGACATAGCGCGACCGCTAGCCAACCCTGGTGGGTGCGTACTGATGAAGAGTCACAAACTAAGACAAAACAGTTGTACACTACTCCCAGCTGGTTTTCTAATTGTTCACTAACCAACGTCGCCTCAAGGTGAAATCCTGTAACCGATCAATCGAATCCCTACAAACCAATACTTGTATACTTTTAGATTTTCATGAAATCATGATGTTATGTATTGAGCCTATTGATTGAAACGTGACAATGCAGGTGGCGCTACTCATAAAAATTGCGTATGCCATAAGGCTCTTCCTGCCATATACATAACTTTTGTTGAGATGCCTTCAATGAATAACCGTCTGATCATACGGTCTCTTCCGTTTTATTCATAATGTCTAATAAGCTCCTCTTTTTTTATTAACAATTCGTCTGAAAGAGGAAAGCATTTTTATAGGCCATAAGGTAGTAATCATATGCCTTCCATGAATAGACAGTCTCAATTCTTTCCTAACAACTTGGTTTTCGTGTCACTACATGTCATATGATTGATTGAAAAGGAAGTGAATAGCTGTTTCAATCAAGTAAAATTTTTGTGCATTTCCGAAAGATTTTATTTTATTTTGCCAGTAATTGTTTCGTCACGAAATCTGACTCTGGACTAGTACCTCCTAATATGATTGTACCACTCACTACCTATTGTTCTAAAAGATGGTATGGGTAATACCGCATGTCCAGTAATCAGAGCATGCACATGTGTGTGTATATGCATGATGTAATCAAAATGTGGAGACCATTCAACAGTAGAATGCCAACTTCACTGCTTCTTCTAAGAGTTTCTGCGTGTCTTCAGAAGTATTTATTATTATTATTGTTCTCTTGGATTCGAAGTGGAACATACATCCTCAACAACACATTTCAACTTTTTCTTGTCCCTTAAAGTCTACTGTGGCTTTCTTTACGATTGCATATGATCTCTCATCTCTTCATCACACGATCTCACGTATATCACACTCGGGTCAATACCTAACTCGTTGTTCCCCATTTAGAATCTACTAGAGTGATGGCCTCACGCAGGAAGTCTTCCCAATGTGTCCTCAAACGATCTTTATTGTCCAGAAAATTATATTTGTAAAGTCTCAGCAAGACTGAAATGACTAATTCCAACGTTTCGTTCGGCAATCTGGTCCGAACTTCTTCAGGGAAATTAATCGACATTAACATAACAGAGGTTTATATATACAAATGTCGGCACCCAAATATTTTAGAACTATTCTGTCAAATCTTGCCGACATTTCATTTGAATTATTTTGCAATCGAATTGAATTAACAAAGAAACTGTGTAATTGACACAATCCTCGTGTTTTCACTCTCCGTTGTCTGCAACAGAATGCATATCCTAAATCCGTAGCTGTCGAGTCACCTGACAACTCCAGTAGGTCGAACAAAGCAGCTCAATATTCAGAAAGAAGGCAAAGCAATAAGTCCGACAGGGTGTTTCAACTAAACTCTAATCCTAAACACCATAATTTTGAAAATACGTCTGATCATAAAATTCTAGATACTAACAGTTTGAACGGACATGAAGGTGTGATCTCGTTAGCTGATGCATAGGAAATCCTTATAAATAAATAAAAAATGGATATGTATCACTAATTAATAATACTTGGTCAATATTCTCGACTGTGCATAGCTTCTTATGGAGTCGTTGAGAAATGTTTTACAACTGTTTACCCACACACACACACATACACACTCTGTCTAAAGTGTTTAACAAAGGTAGACCAATTTTAGTAAGTCCGAGTTCAAATTTTGATCACAGCTCATAAAATTTTGTTTATTATACTTGTTGAATGACTCATGATTGGACAAAGTTTCTAAAAACAAATGATGTTCCTTTTTATATATAAACCTGTGTTATGTTAATTTCGATTAAGTTCCCTGAAGAAGTTCGGACCAGATTGCCGAACACAGGAAACGTTAGAATTACTCATTTCAATCTCGCTGAGATTTTACAAATATAATTTTTTACAAATGTCTACTTCTCACTGGCCGCCCATATATTTTAGAACTATTCTGTCAAATCTTGACGACAGTTCATTTGATCTTCATTGTCTTCGGAATATTTTTGAGTAATAGGTTCTTGAATGGTTCATAGCGCCCGAGAGTCTGGACAGCCATCTGATCTTCAGTGTGGAGCTAGCGAATGAGACGGCCGCTGATGAATCTATGAAGAAGCCTATTGCAATTCTGTATCTGACTAATCGAAGTATTTACAAATCTGTAAAGGTTTGGCACTGTGACATTGTGTAATTCCTTATTACCTCATATATATCATACAATGAAACAGTATTATTTAGTGACAACAACAAAAATAGTTAATTTAAGAAGTTAGTAGTACTCCTACATAAAAAGGAACCTTCGAAACTAAAAGTCGAATTCACAACAAACAAGAACAAAATTCACATTTTAATCTACAGATTTACTTTTAAACCAATTTTTTCGGTTGAAGGATGCTTCAGAGCCCATTAAGAAAAATAATTTAGCATTCAAATATTGTTTTGAAGAGATTTGATTGGTCACAAGATTTCATTATGAACTGACATCGATTTGAAGACTATTGGAAAGCCTGAAAGTAATGCACAGCTCTTTCGTCTGATTACTTTGAAAATCTTCATTAGTACTCATCAACTGGGGCTCGACCCCAGGATATTTCGATCCAGTGACCTATGAATTCCAGCTTTTGCTATTTCACGATATGGCGTGACCAATAACGAATGTCATCTGTGCCAAGATTTTGTTCTCACACCCAAACTCCTGTACTTCACTGGTCATGAATTCCCACTAGAACCTAGGTAACCACCTACGTGAATTAAACTGGTCTCCACTGAGCATCAGATTAACGTTCAGGTGTTGGTTTGCAAGGATTTAACTCATAATGGAATGGGTTCCAGTGGCTTATTGGTCTATGAGCTCACCTTGAAACCAGAAGATCATGCATTTGAACCCCAGGCGATGCGTACAGGTGGAGAGTCTCAAATTAGGCTGACAAAACATCTGCCAAGTACTCCAAGGTTCTCCAATCGTTCTCCAACTGATGTCAGTTTAGGATGAAATCCAAAAACGAAATCGTTTGGTTTTTTTTCATTCACTGGAAAATACAAAACCTTTTATAGTAATGAATATCGTATACCAGAGACCACTAAACGGCTGTTTCATCATACTTTGGAAATCTTCAGCTAGGATCAGACCAAGAAGTTTCAGGTTAACAGATCAAGCTTATTAACCATTCATCCGCGTGAGTCGGAGATCAATTACCGGTGAATTTAACCATTCTCAACTCGTAATATAGTACCTCCCTCACCAATGGCTTCTATGAGCGTAATGGCAACTGGATATATTTCCTCAAGCTTCAGTAGGAAATCGTGACCATGTGTCAACGTGAAATGGATTTTCATCAGTCATTTGTGAGGGCAGAAGCATACAACGAGTTGAAAAAGTTAAGATTCAGGGGTCACTGAATTTCGTTCCAAGTGACTGAATGCTAAACGAGCTTTGCGTAGTAACCCGAATGCCCGGGCAGGTGGGTTGTAAAACTGTACTGCCGAAGAGTCTGAAAACAGGACGAAATAGCTATCAGGTGCTCTGTCTAACTGATGTTGATTCATTACAGTAGTCTCAAAAATAAAATATACCCAAATCTCCACAAAACAGAGGTGATGAAGATTGCTGGCCAACACCACCAACAGCAACAACAACAGACAATAACCAGCATAAATGGGAGGATCCTGAAAGAAACAACCTCTTTTACCTACCTGAGAAGCATCGTTTCAACTACAGGAGGAACTGACGAGGATATCAAAGCAAGAATCGGGAAAACAAGGCAAGCTTTTATTACTCTCGGGTCTGTGTGGAGATCAACACTCAGCACTCAGCATGCAAAATGAGGTCCGGATTTTCAACTCCAATGTGAAATCAGTGCTACTATACGGATCAGAGACTTGCACTGCGCGTCATAAAGAGCATCTCAAACAAACTACAGACCTCCATTAACAGTTGTCTTCGCTCAATGCTCAGGATCAGATGGTCGGTCAGAAAAGATAAGCAACAGAGATCTCTGGCAACGAGCAAACCAACCAGGAACCGATTGTGAAACAAATATGGAGGGAGAAATGGGGATGAATTAGCCATACTCTGAGGAAACCATCAAGTGAGTGACATCACTAGACAAGCCATTGCTCGAGTGGAACCCGAAAGGAAGCAGCGAGTTGGTTGTCAGTGTGAGAGTGACTTGGAGGAGGTGATGTGAAGAGGAGATGAAAACGTATGGACAGACTTGGAGCCAGGTGAAAACTCTAGCAGAGAACCAAAGGCAATGGAGACGCACGGCAGAAGCCCTATATTCCTCTAGGAATTAAAGGAAACAATAATAATAATATCCACAAAACCTTGAATTTCAATAGAAATATGAATTTAGGTTAAAAATATACACCATGGAGTAATCCCATTCACAAAGACAGCATCAAGCTGAACTGCATTCACTATTTCATGGTTTTGTCTGCTTGACAGGATTCCATTGTTGAGTTTTGTACATTTTGATAATGTACCAAATAATGCACGCGAACAATTATGCATGATCAGTGAAAGTTGATATCAACGTTTTTTTTAAGAAAAAATACTTCACACTAAGTTTAATCCCTCATGTTGGGATACGTTTCCACAGACTGAGATCCATGGGAAACCTGTTTTACAGTGATAGAAAGAGAAATAAATGATTGTTTTGCAGCCTATTGTGTTTAAGATTGCGGTACAGATAACACTGTGATAACAACTGACGCCTTATCGAGTTTATACATCGACAAAAGACTATGAATGTATTTTATTTATTCAATACAACAGTGGGAAAATACAGAATGGAAATGATTACAGGTAAAATAAAAGTTGCGTGAGTTTTATTGTAGTATTGAGAAGTTCTGCTTTTTATTTCCTCTTCTGTACGGATGATATTAAAGCGTAAATGCTGTGGCGTTTGAAACGATGGGTGCACTGGGGAATGAGGGTACATCCACTGGTTGACGAGTCCCGAATAGGACTAAGTGATCGTCCTGGGAGATTCCACTGCAAGTCACCACCCACCAAATTACTCCGTGTAAAATTACTTGGAATCCGAGCGTAACATTAGATTAAAGAAGAACATAAATATTTCATCCTTTTTTTCTCTCTGTGTGCTTTCGCTGCCTCCATGATAGCCTACAAACCTTCCTTCTCTCGTAATCACACGACCTATTCCATGTCACCTTCCAATCAGATTACTGATTCTCGTTCGAATCCCACTGAATAGCCTTTTGCCGCATACGATGGCTCTCGCCACTCTTCTCACTGTAAGTCCAGACCACCTGAATTTTATTTAGCGTATTTGTTGTACAATATACTCTTGGTTGATATAAGTATAAAACTTGGGCGATGTGGTAGAGTATAACTCTATTATGGATAAGATTTTATTTTGATAAATCACACAGTGGTTGTGCAGTAATATTAATTTATGACCACGTTTTGAGCACAAACTTATCCATAATGGAGTTATACTCTTGGTTTGTTCATTGTCAGAGCTCGGTACTGCTTATTCTAGCTAAACAGCCATTTTCTCCACATCAACTAAAATACTAACTCGCGTCATCTTGGAGAGACCAAAAGATGCATCCTGGAACAAGCTTGATTCACGAAAAACGAATCAAACGCTAATTGAATAGGAAGTCTACGACTTATATTCAAACAGAGCCTAGACTGACAATCGAACTGCTACCTCAATTTCATCGACTTTGAGGAGGCTTTGGATAGCGTTGACCGCGAGATAATTCGGAAACTAGTTTAACACTATGGAGTGCAGTGCACTAAATCCCTTATCAGGCCTATTCAACAGCTAAGTGACAGTGCAACATGCCAGGTGATACGCAACAGAAAACCAGAAGAAGCCTTCAAATTGATGACAGTAGTAAGACACGGTAGCTGCCCATTATCATATGTAGTACACCTAGATTTGGTGGACTGCTGGGAGAAAGAAAACAGGAATACGTTGAACCAATAAGGATACTCTTTGAGATCTGGATTTCGCGGATGATTTATGTCTAATGCCAAACAAATGCTAAGACCTGGAGGTGAAAATGAACAAACTGGCAGTAGGTTCAGTTAACGAAGACGGGATTTCAAGTGAGGATAAAGTAGACAGCAGTGACAAAGATACTTAGTGACAAACGACAAAAACCAGTACAAATGACCATCAACGGGATAAATTTGAAGGGGTTACTGCTTCACTTATCTAGGAAGCATCGTTTCAACGACAAGTGGAACGGATAAAAATGTGAAAACCAGAATCGGAAAGGCGAAACACACCGCTATCACTTTGAAGTCAGTTTTAAATGCTTCTGAACTCACTCAACACAAACAAAACAGAACTTGGATTTCTAACACCTATGTTAAGTCAGTCACCTCTATGTTGGTAGGAAATTTAGCGAGCACTTAGTAAAAGACATTTCGAACAATCTGCTCGAGATTTTTATCAACAGCTAACTCCGCCGGCTCAATCTCGCAGGTCGAACTACTAGTCAGAAAGATTTAGCGACAAGAAACTATGGGAACAAACGAATCGACTATTTAATGTTCAACAAATATCGCGAAGAAAATGGTGATGGGTCGAATGTACATTGAGCAGGCTGTCGAATGGAACCACGTGCCCGGCCAACGTTCGAGCGTATGCTGAATGAGGTGGAACGAGATCAGCATGCGTTCGAAGTGATATGAAGTCGATCGTATGAACACGAGGTGAAATCAAATGGGCAGTTCTGAGACCAGCTGAAGATTACCGCAAGAAATAGAACAAAGTGAAGATATGCTAGTGAATCCCTATGTTATGTTACTCCCGGAACCCAAGAGAAAAACAATAAATAATAATAGTAATTTAAAAAGCTATCTTGTCTTCAGGGCGTGAAGAATTCTGAGGCACACAAAGTTTTTGATTTGCCATTGAACATGAAAATCTGAATCATTGTTATTATGGTGAATAAATCAGACTTCCAAACTGGTTTCGGCTCTGTCTTGTGTTCTGGATCCTGCCTGGTTCTCACATCTTCATCTGTACCACCAAACGTAGTTGGATGAATTCTGCTAGTGTTGTCGATTAGGTATCTTCTTCTTTTTTGCCTTGCCAATGTTCTCCTGAAATCCTGTCTCCTTAGCCCTCCCTAGGAATTTGTTGATTTCCACACGTAAATCTTCATATTTGCGAATCGCAAGACATAAATCATCCGAGAAGTCGAGATCTTTGAGTGGTTTCCCCCATTAGTTGAAGGTAAGCCTCCCTTCCAATTCCTCATGGTCTACTAATTCATGACCCATTCTTCCACAGTTAGGAATATCATTGGTGATAATAGGCAGCGTTTGTCTTGCCCCCATCTTTAATTCAAAGCGATGACAAGTAAATTGTTGGAGCGTTTTATGAAATCACTACTCCTACCTTATAAGAGAGTAACGACTTCAACTAAAGCCTGGCGAATATTATTTATCATTTATCCTAAGTCATTTACTTTCTCTCAGGATAAGTAGAAACAAGCGGGGAAATAAATTATTCATAAGGAAGTGAAAAAAGGAGCATGCATAAGCTCCGGGAAACTAGGCTGGCCAAGAAGGTTAAATACGGTGAGAAATGCTTAGCTTATACGAATTTGAAAGGGGTTGATAGTTGTACAATCGTTATAAGAAAGTTAGAAAAACAGGCACAAAATGGAAATGCGTAATGAGAAGAACACATAAATGAATTGATAAATAATTTATAGTTTTGCCTAATGCTAAGATGTAAGAATTCTGACAAGACAAATGATTTCGGCCTGGCATGATTATCGGTTATTTTGCATTGGAAACATAGCGGGCAAATTTCTGTCCCCTTATTCAAAGGAAAGTTTACAGGATTTCATCATGAGCTGACATTAGTTAGAGAACCATTGCTAAACCTGGGAGTACTGGACAGCCGTTTCGTCCTAGTTTGGGACTCTTCATCAGTACGCACTCACACTGCGGTGTTCGAACCCAGGACCTTCTGGTTACAAGGCGAGCTCGTATGCCATTAAGCCACTGGGACTCGATCACCTTGTACTGCTGAAGAGTCCCAAACTAGGGCGAAACAGCTGTCCAGTACTCTCAGGTTTTCCAATGGTCCTCTAACTAATGTCAGTTCATGATGAAATCCTGTAGCCAATCAAATCCTTACAAACCAACACTTGAATATCAAAGGAAAGTTATTTTTATTTATATTCCCTCTGATTCCGAGAAGAACATGGAGCTTCAACAATACATCTCCACCTTCTTATTTTCTTTGCTCTTCTTTTCAGCTGTCCAGCTTCACAACCGACCATAATCTTTCGTCTCCTCCTCAAAATCACACGATCTCCTCTTATACCCTTACACCGATGACCCCCTCATGGTTTCCTGTTGGGATTCCATTCGAGCAATAGCCTGCTTTGAACTGACGGCCTCCTTAACATATGCCCAATCCATCGACATCTCCTAATACATATTTGTTGAGCTACCAGCTCTTCGTCGTTTTGTCACTCCACAGAGTTTCTTCTTGCTGATTCTTTCTGGCCCTCCTGCCACCTGGTCATTTGATCTTCAGTATGGAGCCAACCAGAGAATTGAGCAGCTGTTAATAAAAGTATATGACTTAATGGAAATGCTTTTCGTGACACTCACTGTATGTTTATGACTCGCATAGAAGAACTGACTGAATGGGTCAGTAAAGCAGAGAATTTTGAAACTGCTTTCAGATTGATGAAGGCATATCTCGCCTTTCTGGTTCTCTCTGGATGTCTTTGAAATCTTCATCTGTTCCAACTGCCTGTGGCTGAAACGGTGCTTCCTAGACAGAAAGGTGCAGGTAGTAATCGCTGTCAAATCTCTCCCGTTTATGGTGATTGGTGCGTGTTGTTGCTGTTGGTTGGTTATCATTATCACCTCCATCTTCTCTATGTTCACCTACAGGCCTGTGTTGGCTGCCTGCCTCTTCAGACAGTTTGCTGGTTTTCTCTGGTAGGTCATCGAGTTTGTGTCACAGTGAACATAAATAATCCATGAGTACAATCCATATCTTCTTGAGTTTTCTTATCAGTCTCTCAGACGTATTTCTGTCTTCTCACTCACATGCACAGTCGGACGCATAATCCAATCCTCAGCACAATCAAGAATATCATCGTTGATAATAGGCAGCGTTTTCCTACTCCTGTCTTCATTTCGAACGTCTCACTGCGTTTTCTCTTGTGGACAGAGAGAAAACTGACTGTTTTGATCTGAATGCAGGGAAACGATCTTTGTACCCTACTTTGTAGCCGTTCTTAACTTCCTTGAAACAGGTACAGTTGGAAAACGCCTGGAAGAGGGAAAAATACAGTTATTCCTCGGTTAATCTATGCAGCCATATTGAATAACAATATCATCAACAACTCAAAATTACTTCAATACGGTTGTTAGGCAGCCGATAGGCAGGATTACTTTCTAATTAGAAGATAAGTACATAGAATCAAGTAGAATATTTCCGGTGAGTCAGGATCACATCTCTGTCCGTCAGAGTTGCACATCAGACAATTCTCACACACAGTCCAAGCTCAGAATTACCTTCAGTCGCTCAGTGAAAAAACATCGTAAAACAACGCATTTCCAGTGTATCACACAACTGCAAAAGGAAGTATTAAAATTAGAGATTAAACATGGAGGGGCGAAGATAGAAAATAAGAATCAAGTCAACGTCATCTGATATTCAAGTATCAGGACACTGATATACAGTCCAAGGGAAAAATAAGTAATCATTACACAGTTAATTGAAAGGTCCAATCTCAGCTAAAGCTGAACTCATCAAGTGTATTTCTGCTTTTAAACCAGACTAATCTTTCTGTAGCTCAACTAGTCATTTCGCGTGATTAGTAGTATGGATGCGTTGTTGCCTTCTATATTGCTCTATGTGGTATCGTCATCCAGAAGAATCCATCGAAAAACAAAGGTCTAATATCGAAAGTACTTCATATTATATGGAATCCAATTTTTCAGAATATGATAACTGATTTCATTATTCAAATGCATGCTCTTTTTCTTATCTCATACGCCTATCAAATCCAAAACTCTGCAGAAAGTTTGTTCTCCTTATGGATTTGCACACTCGATTACATGAAATCTACCTCATACAGCAGATCTATGGGTAGTTTAGTGAATAAAAACTGAGATTTTGTTAATTCTGATTTTTTTCCAAGTATTGATTTATGTTGGGATTTTGTTTGATTGGTTGGGGGGTTTCATCATGAGCTGACATCAGTCAGAGAACCATTGGAATACCTGCCAAGGAATACTGGACGGATGTTTCGTCAGCTGAGTTTGTGACTTTGTTCTCTCTCTCTGTTTGTTGATTTTGTTTGTGAAGCAACTTATTTTTTTTTTCTGTTTTCAGTTCATGAAGCGTTTATAATTGGAATATATATTTACATCTAATAATCACCAATATTGCTACTGTTATTATTATTGGTATACCAGCCAGCTTGCCTTGTCACCGGGAGGTCCTGTGTTCGAACCCTGGCGGTAGGTACTTACTGCCAATGATTCCTAAACTGGGATGAAACAGCTGTCCAGTACTCCGGTGTTGGTTTTCAGTGGTTCTCTAGCTGATAACAATCCGTGATCAACTCGTAAAACCAAAACTAACCCTTGCAAACCAAACTGTAGAAGATTTCAGAGTTATCAAAATCAATTTTGTCATCTGATTCTACAGGGTATAGATTTATTGCTGACGAATCTCCAAGCTTTTCTAATTCTGTTGTATTTTCTGGTGGTCAAATGGGGGCCTTCGGTGTTTCTGCCATGATTTTTCAGGAGGAGTGTTTGCTGTGTATCACATCACATTCTGAGCATTTCATTTTGTAGGCACAGTTATGGATGTGAATCCTTTGAAATTCTGCCCTCTACGTGAAAGTGGTAGCTTTTGGTGTGTCCGACTTTTTGAAGAAAATCCTATTATTGTATTTATGGGGTATTCTTCTGATGCCGTCAACCCAAAAACTCAATTTAAAAGTTCTTTCTTCTCTTTTCTATTCATCCTAATGACAGTTGAAATTTCCACATATCCTAGATAGATCCTGAATCCTTTCTCGTGCAGTTATTCTCAGCTGTTTTGATGAACAAAGCGTCTGTCATAAATCTGTCTCTCCACCACGTTACAATAGATTTTAAAACTGTCATCTTATGCCATTCTATACTGTATGCTTGCGTGTGTAAGTACATGCTGTGCTATATAGCTGAACTATTCTCCAGATTTCTAATCTTATTCGGGTCAACTAATCTAGATTTTGCTAAACTGTTATGCTGCACTATTCTGAATAACCCAGTTCTACTACTTTGACGTGCCAATCATTCTAGGAGGGTATCAGATGAACTTAATTGTTTTGTTTAATTGGCTCCACAGGATCTTTTAACCGACATGCAATTTTGTCTGGTGTGGATGGTGTACAACTAGCCATCACTATCAGTCAGGATTTACAATCGAACTGTGTCTGTAAAAATAAAATTCCTTGAATATGGTGCTATACATATTAAACAAACCTCTGGGGTAATCAAAACCTTAGAGCCACCATTCAACCACTGAGAAAGTCGACAGAAGAGGAAATGCTTGGAAAGTTGTTAGCTGTGTGTCTACAGCCTATATAATTATGCCACAAAATTGATTTTGACGACATTGTGATTATCCAGAAGAATCGTAGGAATCACGAATTGCGTCTAATATCACACAAGTACTTCATATTATATGGAATCCAGTTTTTCGGGATATGATAAACAATTTCTTTATGCAAACAAATGCTGTATTTCTTATTTCATACGTTTATCAAATCCAAAGCTCCATAGATGGCTTATTCCCTTTATGGATTCAAACACTCAACAACATGAAAGTGACCTCAGCTAGAAGATCCGTGGTTATTTTAGTGAATAAAAACTGAAATTTAATCAACTGTGATTTATTTTCAGGGGATTTGATTGGTTGAACGATTCCATCATGAGCTGACATCAGTTAGGGGACCATTGGAAAACCTGCCAGGGATTACTGAACAGCTGCTTCGTCCCAGTTTAGGACTCTTCAGTAGTATATCATGGTTACAAGGCGAGCTCATAGACGATCAAGCCACTGGGACCTGATCCAATAGCCAGTCAATGAATTCTTACTTCTGTCAATTTATGACAGAGCGTGACCACTTCGCAATGTCTTCTTTGATGAGTTACTGCCTCATATAGTTTATTATCATTTTGGTAAAGCTAAACGTCAGTAAAAACAACATTGTGGTTTTGTGGTTCATAACTACTACTCGTGTCAGTCAATCAGTAGCGTCATGCATTTATGCTTGCTTGCTTATTTGATTGCCATTTATGCTGCCAAGCGATATTGTGATATGAATACTTTTACGTTGCCAAAAGAAACTGATGTGTAGACGGCGAACTGCTTAATTGATGATTGAACTGTTATAAATTTCAGGTTAGTAAACAAACTAATGCCAGTCAGGAACACTGAAAACTAGAAGGTACTTGACTGTTGGCTGTTCCATCCTGATTTGTGAAGATGCAACATAGTACACCCATGAATCCACTGTGGATGAAAACAAAGATCTTCAGCTTATGAAATTCGGTTGTCGATCATTCCTTCACAGAGAAAGAATCCAATGACAATCTATGATAACTTTCACAATCAAGGAGTAGTCTTGATTGGTTAAAAAGCCGTCGACAGCATCAATCGAGAGGTGCTTTGGCAACTACTTCGCTACTACGGGGTGCCACCGACAATTATACATCTCATGCAACAGCTGTAAGACAATGCTGTATGCCAAATATCCACAACAGGAAACTTACGGAATCCTTCAAAGTGAGGACAGGAGTAAGACAAGCTGGCTACCGACTATCGCCAATGACTTTCTTGATTGCAGTGGAATGGAAAATGCGACAAACAGCAGGCAATGAGGAAACAGGCATAAAATGGACTAACACAAAACACTTGGATGATCTGGACTTCGCCGATGATATATATGTCTGATTTCTCACAAAGTGGAAGATATGCAAGTGAAAAGCAACAAAGTTGGCAGAAAAGGCAAGCATCAAAGATAGGACGTCAGGTGAACATAGAAAAAACAGAGGTGATGAAGTTTCCTGGGCAACAGCAACAAAAACAACAGACAACAATCAGCATAAATGGAAGGAACCTGAAAGAAACAAGCTCCTTTACCTACCTAACTACCTGTGAAGCATCGTTTCAACTGCAGGCGAACGGAACTGACGAGGATATCAAAGCAAGAATCGGAAAAGCAAGACAAGCTATCACTACTCTCAAGTCTGTGTGGAGGTCAACAGCCAGCACTCAGCATCAAAAATAACATCCGGATTTTCAACTCCAATATGAAGTCAGTGCAACTCACTATACGGATCAGAGGCTTGGCCAGCGCGTCATAAAGAGCATGTCAAACAAACTACACACCTTCATTAACAGTTGTCTTCGCTCCATACCACTCAAGATCAGATGGCCGGCCAGAAAAGATCAGCAACAGAGATCTCTGGCTATGAGCGAACTAACACAGCTGGAACCGATTGTGAAATAAATAAGCAGGAAGAAATGGAGATGGATTGGCTGGTCATACTCTGACGAAACCATCAAGTGACATTACTAGACAAGCCATTGCTCGAGTGGAACCAGGAATTGGAGCGGCGAGTTGGTGATCAGTGCAAGGGTGACTTGGATGAGGTCATGTGAAGAGGAGATGAAAACGTGTGGGCAGACTTGGAGCGAGGTGAAGACTCTTGGAGAGAACCGAACGCAATGAAGACGCTTGGCTGAAGCCCTATGTTCCTCTAGGAAATAAAGCAAACAATAATAAATAATAATGTAATTGTATGGAAGAATAAATGAATGGAAAAGTAATGCATATTTGACTTACGAAATATGTTTTGTGGCATTTAAACTTGCATGAAACAGAGTACTGACGTGATATCTAGATAGGTTGTGAAAGTCTACATGCTGATGAATTATCCATTTCAGAGAACACAACAAACCTGTCCGAATAATTATTCCTTATTTGGTTTTGATTTTCCCGTCGAAATGAAATGTTCCGCCCCTATTAACATGCCATCTGTATATGTGGTAGATCTATCAGAGAAATTGTGATGGAATTATACACCACCACAGTTCCCAAGATGAATAATCTAACTGATATACCACTGAAACATCTCAAATAGAGAAGTGCACTCCACAGAATTGATATGTATTGCAACTTTATAGTCTAAAATACAATGCCACACCTGGAATTGTTGTTAAATTTGAACCAGCGGGGTCCAACAAGTCGCCTATGACATTGGCTGACGGTTAGAATTCAGGGGTAGTGGAATCGGTTCCCAGTGCCTGAATGGTCTAGGAGCTTGTTTCGTAACTTAAAAGTTCTGGGTTGTATTCCCTTGTGTGTGTGGAGTACTGAAGAGTCCCAAACTGGGACGAAAAGGCTATCCAGTACTTTCAGATTTTTCCGGTGAGCCTACAACTGACGCAAACCAACGCTTCACAATTTTAATATAGCATGAGTTAAAGGAGTCAGCGAGGAAAAGTCTGTCTGTCTGTTTTCGACGT
The DNA here is from genome assembly GCA_944472155.2 of Trichobilharzia szidati. Lineage (NCBI taxonomy): Eukaryota > Metazoa > Platyhelminthes > Trematoda > Strigeidida > Schistosomatidae > Trichobilharzia > Trichobilharzia szidati. The sequence goes on from OX235277.1 coordinate 8,218,369, forward strand.
AGAACTTTGCACATTTGTGCGGCAGTTTAAGTCGCCAGACTCTCTCCATGTAGCGCACAAAACAAGAGAAGAAAGTAGAAGAAATGCATATTAGAGACAGTAAACAGAGGTGTGAGACAAAGGAATAGTGATAACGAAGGACAATGTAGTTTCATTGGAAATTATAAGTCACAAGAAGTGGATGCATCTGCGAATGCCATTGAGAATGATTTTGAGCCATGTTACCAATTGTTTCTAACCATTGCTTTTTACCGTACCGAGGACCCCAACCAGATGGACAGTCTACACCTTCCTACGAGACTGGCCTAAACTAAATGTTGTAGATTTCATTGACTGGTGCCATGTTTTGGTTTGACCACCGCTAGCTCTTTTCATGCCTGACCCCATATCAGCTAACATTGCCCATCAGTCGAGGAAGGCGATGACATGGCATTCGTAACACATGTCCTAACCATCTCAGTCGATGTAATTTCACAGCCTCGTCAATCGATTTCCCGTCCTTACCTTGAACTCGACGCCTAACCTCAATATTGCTCACCTTATTATACCACTTCACACGGGAGATGGAACACAGCTAATCTTTTCATGTCTTCCACTCTCAATGGCTAAGTCTCATAGCCATAAAGGAGGACGGAGCGGACTGCTGAGCAGTACACACGCCCTTTGGTCGATAGTCAACCGGATATCACGTCTATGCCAGAGACGGCGTAAAGTGGCATATGCGAAACTAGCCCTCTGTATCCGTGCTGAGATTTCGTCGGAGATCAACCCGTTGGCACTGGCTGATGGCTCTTCCCAAGTAAGTGAAGCGGTCGACCTGCTCTATCACTTCACTGCCTATTTCTAAACTGGGAGTTGGTGTAGTCCAATCCTGTAACATCATCCGGCATTTTGCGAATCGCATGCCAAACATTCGTAGATTGCATCTCAAGGTGTTGCGAGGAAAAGTGTTTTGTTCTCTCTCTGTTTGTTGATTTTGTTTGTGTTCCAACTTATGAATTTGTTTTGTTTTCGGTTCACGAAGCGTTTATAATTGGAATATATATACATCTGATAATCACCAACATTGTTACTGTTATCATTATTATTATTATTGTTATTATCTTTTTTACAATCATTTGAGATGAAGATACATTTATGTATATTCCTAGTTTTGGTATACCCTATTCACGCTTCATAGTATCTTCATTTGAGTCCACTTTGATGTATAAGGCTATGCGAAATAGAGTATAATATGAATATATATATATATGCCTTCTTTGTAATTAGCGATGCACCATTGATTCCTTTTTTGTATGTGAGTACAAAATCTAGGTTGTTATAATTGCATCTTTATTTAGAACACAATACGAATTCATTCCCTCTGCTCTGGGATAAAAAATATTTGAAGTTCTGACTGCATTGGCGTGTAGCTTTCTTTCCTAGGAGCCGATCTCGCAGAAAGCCGTTATTTAAGCCTATTTTTTGACAGTAACATGAAAAATAAACATTCCTAACTTACCACATAGTCAGCTTTAAAGAAACCTGTCTGCATGAATTTCCAATTCAAAGGTGATCAGACAGATCAGATATATGCTCAAGAATTGGCTTTATACATCACCGAATAAGACGTACTTTTATAAGTATAAAACTTGGGCACTGTGGTAGAGTATAACTTCATTATGGATAAGATTTTATTTTGATAAATCACAGTGTTGTTATACAGTAATATTTACTGATGCGACCACGTTTCAAGCACAAACTATTGCTCATAATTATATCAAGTCACTTACACAACCTTCTTCCTTCATTTATGCACATGAGTGGAATTGATGATTAGATATTTGAATAAAAATCAACATAACATAATGTACATTCAGAATTATTAATATGAGTGTTATTCATCAATTACAATCACATGGGAAATGCGACGAGTGTTTTTATGGTCATAAAAAGTTACTGGTTAGAATGATGTGATGTGTTTGAATTGAAATAGAATTTTGAGATTATTTATTATCCTCCTCTGATTTGACTGACTGGTGGTAATAATATCTTCCATATTTCTGGCATTTGCATCGAGTCATTCCTATTGCATGTGTTGGGTGTAGATTACTCGACTGAACCAGAATTCAGTAATCAACCTCTCACGCTCTCCGCCTACCTATGTTGCTCTTTAGAATTGTAACCGTCTCCCACCCTGTTGTGTGATTGTGTGTTAATGCATGTAGTGCAATCGCGGAGCTATTTTCCAAGTTGCTTATCTTCTCGGGGTCAACCATTATCACCTTAGCAAAATTCTTGTGCTCCGACTATCTGACTATCCCTTACCTATTTAGTTGACCTCACAGTCATTGCAAGGTATTTTGTAAATTATAATATTTTGTTTGATTGAGTTCACCGAGTCTTTTAGCCTACAGAGCTTGTCCTATCTGAGTGAGTTTGTAGGTTTGAATGCCCCACCCTAATTCCTGCTTTGTTAAGAATCCTACCAGTTAGGGTCTCAGATGTCCCCTCCTTATATGGTATAACAGTGGATGTCTTACATTCTCTCTTATTTATGTTATCATTTTGGCCTTTTTTGATCTTCCTAATGAATTTTATAGGATAGTTATTTGATGCCAACGCTTCTTCTATCTATTTTGTTTCATCATTTAGGTCTTTTTTTGTGCTACTTAGTGCTACTGTTCGGTTTGTTAAACATTTAACTAAGCCTGCCTTAACAGCTAATGGATGAGATGAATTAAAGTCTTAATATCTATTAGAATGCGTTTTTTTATAAATGCTAGTGTGTAGTTTACCTTCTTCGATTCGTTTTATTTTACTGTCTAACATAGCTTATTCTCCTTGTTCATTTTTCGATTCAAATGTGAATTTTATTCCCTTTACTAGTGAATTTATATGTGTCAAGAAGCTAGAGATATGTTCTGTTTTTAACACTGTGAGTGAAAGTGTCATCCACATATGTCCACCACAATTTTGAAGTAGGATTAAATGTATTGAGGGCATTATTTTCCCAACTGTCCATAAATGTATTTGCTTCGATAGGGCAAATTGGTGATGCATCCCATTGCTATACCTTCTGTTTGTCTATATATTTTACCTTGGAATTTAAAGATAGTAGATGTGAGGCATAACTTGATTCCTAAAATAATATCTTCAATGGACAGCTTTGTTCTATGAGTTAGTTCAGGATCTGTAGTTAGTTCTTTTTTAACTGCCGGTCAAATCAGAATAGAATAATAAATAATCTCAGAATTCAACTTCAATTCAAGTACATCACAACATTCTAACGAGTTATTTATTATGACTATAAAAACACTCGTCGCATTTCCCATCTGATTGTATTTGATGAATAACACTCGTATTATTATTTATGAATGTACATTATCCCATATTGATTTCCATTCAAATATCTAATCATCAATTCCAGACATGTATATAAATAAAGCAAGAAATTTGTGTGAGTAGTGCCTTGATATATTAATGAGTGGCAATAGTTTGTGCTCTAAATGTGGTCATCAGTTAATATTACTGTACAACAACACTGTGTGATTTTATCAAAATAAAATCTTATCCATAATGGAGTGAAGACATACTTTTTAGCGAAGCGCTGGCAGGACTTCGTCTGTTGTATGCTTTTCTGTGTGTCTCTGCGTCTGCTAAATCCATGTGTATTTGTCACTTTACTTGCTTTGAGTGCAGCCAGAGAATACTTTCATAGGCATACGAGAGCACATTCCAGGTAGGTTTCATAAGACAGAAGGAGACGGACACTTGCTTGACTTTTATTACTCCAACAAAAAATGAGTATGTGATAAAGTTTAAATAACGAATTCATACTAACTTTTGACGTTCGATCCATTACGAACCGACCTCAGTAGCATTGTTTATTAGCTTTATAATCGAAAAAGTATTTTCTCCATACAAAGTCTAGCTTTTTTATATGGATGGCGAATACTTCAATGATACAAGCTAATTGGATATGTAATGACTCCGACAGTATATTTTCTCACCTCTTAACTCTTTATTAATTTCATATATGTGTTTCTATGACAAGTCCGTCTGCATTAAAGTGGAGCTTTCTTTCCTTAAAGCTGGCCTCTCAGAAAATAGTTACCTAAACCTGTTCATTCACAGTAACACAAAAGATAAACATTCTGATCTGGCCGCTAAACCAGTTTCATAGAAATCTATCGGCATGAATTTGCAATTCAAATGTGATCAGACAGATTAGATATGATCAAAAAATCATCTTTATAAATCACCAAGTAAGAAGTTCTTTGCAGCTAAACTCCGAGAGACTTGTCATAGTCATATGTTCTTCTATGTCTCTCCATCTGTTACACCCGGGCGTACTTATCACTGCACTTGCTTTCACAGGCGTCCGAGGACACATTTCAAGGAGGTATTTTGAGACCAAAGGAGAGGGTTTGGGAATTTCTATTCTTGGACACTTGCTTGACTTCTATCACCCCACAAAAAATAAGTAGTCGTTAAGTTCATATATCGAACTCATACTAACTTACCGCTTTCTGTTGATCACAAACGTTGCAGCCGACTTCTGTTGCCCTGTATATTACGTTTAGAGTTTCCTGACTCATCTGGTAGGATGTAAAATTTTCAATTCTATTAAAATTGTTCTTTGCATAAACTTAATCATTTCTTTAGGTTGTACGCAGCTGCTGGGAACCCAATTTAATAAATGATGGTACTATAATATTCTGAACAAACCATTTTTCCTGTCTCATTCAAATTCATAAAGAGGAATAGATGTATAGAGGGGTGATTGAAAAAAAACACTTTCGGTGATACAAGCTCATCAGATATATAATGATTTCTGCCTTCAGATAACTTTCAAAAAAGAGGCTGTAGAAATGAGGTATCCAGTATCGACCAGATGTCTTATTGCTGTGCCCTATTCCATCTCTTTTAAACTATACAGGATACTGTTCTTGCAACCTTTTAGAGAAACGCCGCGTCAAACAACCGATATATCAAGCTACCAGCGTATTTAAGAAAATCAAAACAAAAAATTTTTCTAAACGTTTCGCTGTGTAAACCATGACCTTCACCTGAAGGTCAGAGTGAATGAACATAGACTATGCACGAAACATACACCTAGAAATGAAGTAGAATTAAAATGTCTAGAAAAAGGATCGGCTATAGCAATGCATGCTATCTACGGACAGCGGACATAAGATAGATTTTGACAATGTCGAAATTCTTGAAAGAGGATTTTATTCACATAAAGAAAGATTGGCCTCTGAAGCCTTGCACATTTTAACCACATCGAATGCAGTGAATAGGAAGGAGAGAAGGGATAGACTTATCACCTGTATGGCAAACTCTAATGAAGCAAGACAGATGAAAAAAGGAACAAAAACTTCTATGAGCTTCCATGAACTTTAAAAAAAGGTATTATCATGTTTATCGCACTCAGACAAAACTAATCCTTACAAATCAACTATAGAAAAATATATACAATAACAATTTGACACTACTCATTACAAATATGTGATGACTGCTTACATGGGTAAAAATGTCCATGGACAAATGACCTTCAAATAAACTGACTTCAATTTATGTTTAAAATTTTTGACGATATATTTTGAGGATTAATAAAATCCGATTAAATCTGCTGAAGAATCTGTGGCTTATATAGCGAAACGTTCAGAAAACAGATCTTGTTCTGATTTTTTCTTAGGCACGCTGGGTTTAATTAAAATAATTTGTCATGTATTTGAAGTTCTATCTGCATTAGTGTGGAGCTTTCTTTCCTTAAAGCTGGCCTCTCAGAAAATAGTTACCTAAACCTGTTCATTGCCAGTGACACGAAAGATAAACAGTCTTATCTTGCCAATAAGTCATTTTTAAAGAAACCTGTCTGCATTAATTTGCAATTCAAAGGTAATCAGACAGATCAGATATATGCTCCAGAATCACCTTTCTAAAATCACCGAATAAGACCTACTTTGTAGCGAATCTCTGACAGAAATTCGTCTGTTGTCTACCTTTCTGTGAGTCTCTACGTCTGCTAAATCCATGTGTATTTTTCGCTTTACTCGCTTTGAACGTAGCCAGAAAATGCTTTCATAGGCATATGAGAGCAAGTTCCAGGTAGGTTTTCTTCGGGACAGAAGGAGAGGGTCACTTTATTATTATTATTGTCACCTTTAATTCTTTGAGGAACACAGGGCTTCAGCCATGCGTCTTCATTACGTTCGGTTCTCTGCTAGAGTCTTCACCTGGTTCCAAGTCTGCTCACACGCTTTCATCTCCTCTTCACATGACCACCTCCAAGTCACCCACTGACGACCAACTCTTCGGGTTCAACTCGAGCGATGGCTTGTCTAGTGACGTCATTTGATGGTTTCCTCAGAGTATTACTAATCCATCTCCATTTCTTCTTGCCTATTTGTTTCACAATCGGTTCCTGCTGAGTTGGCTCGCTCATTGCCAAAGATCTCTGTAGCTGATCTTTTCTGGCCGGCCATCTGATCTTGAGTGGTATTGAGCGAAGACAACTGTTAATGAAGATCTGTAGTTTGTTTGAGATGCTCTTCATAACGCGCAGTGCAAGTCTCTGATCCGTATAGCAAGTAGCACTGACTTCACAGTGGAGTTGAAAATTCGGATCTCATTTTTCATTCTGAGTGCTGTTGACCTCCACACAGACTTGACGTGAGTAGTGAAAGCTTGTCTTGCTTTACCGACTCTTGCTTTCATATCCTCGTCAGTTCTATCAGCCTGTGGTTGAAACGATGCTTCCCAGGTCGGTAGGTAAAAGAGGTTGTTTGTTTCAGGTTCCTTCCATTTATGCTGATTATTGTCTGTTGTTTCATTTTAGTTATTTTTATTTAGTTTATGTAAACTAAATATTGAATTATGAAATTCATAATTATAAAATGAAGATCTTAACTATCCACTTTCACTAGTGTGGAAAACTGATTTCGCTTCAATGAACCCACGTTTATTATACGTGGATAATATTTTTGATAAAACAGATATAATAGTGCCTATGGGCTGAAATACTACTTATATATTACTGAGCATTAATCCTACTTTCTATTTTTACTGTTGAAAGTAGCAACGAGATGAACAGACCTATTTTTCATTCATTTTCCACTTGTTCTTGAAATTGGTGTAGACTAAATTCTGTCAGCCGAGTTTGCAATGTGATCACTAAGCCCGGAAAACTCAGTGGTATTGTCTCTGACCGCAGCGCTGGATGATTTTTTTTTATTTCCTTCACGTTCCCCAGTGGAACATAGGGCTTCAAGCTAGTGGCTTGAAGCAGTACTTATTTTACAGGATGGGGTTGCTAGCCTCATGCCCAACCTTTCCTCTTCACCAGCGTTATTTCTGGGTTAGCGAGGTAAAGGAGTGCGTCGGCCGGGGATCGAACCCCGGACCATGTGCATGGTCGGCAAGCGTCCTAACCGCTATGCCACCGACGCACGCGCTGGATGATGCGGGTTGGAATCTCAAGTAGGACACAAGTTCTTTCAAGGTTACAGATACATCTTGCTGCTGATTACCTTCCAAAATCTAAAATTAAATCTACTATAATCTCTCAATACCACGAAAATATGGAAAATTCCTGATTATAATTAGTGGGTTGTTCCTTTTGGTTCCGAGTGAAGTATAAGGCTTCAACAGACCATCCTAACTTTGTTTTGTTCGATGAGGTCCTTTTCGGCTCATCCCACAAATGCTCATAATTCTCTCGTTTCCTCCTCGCACGATCTCTTCCACGTCACTTTTGGCAAGCCTACTCGTTGTTTCCCATTTGGGTTCTACTCGAAAATATTCGACAGTCTACTCATCAATTGCTCTAACCGGCCACACTTTCTTGTATAAATTATTAAAGCATTAGATCTCTGGCTGGTTCGTTCCCAGAGTTTCTTGTAGCTAACGTTTTTTGGACGGCCATTTGGTCAGCAATATAGAGTGAAGGCAGCTGTATATGAAACTCTTCAGTTGGCTGTTGGAAGTGCTTCTGATGACGCGAAGTTTATGACCCATATAGAAGAACTTACTGGCTAACTTCACATTTAGGTTGGAAATCCGAATCATGTACTTAACTCTGTGGAGTGCAGAAGATTTCGACACTGATTTCAGAGTGATGGCGTTTTTGGCCTTTTTGATTGTGTCGTTGACTTATATATTCATTCCGCTTGTGGTTGGAACGATGCTTCCTTGAAAAGTGGAAGAAGTCACCTCCTTCAAATTTCTCACATTGATGGTGATTGGTAATGGTTGTTGCTGCTTTCAGTTGGTTCTTTTCGTTACTCACTGTCCTCTCCACATTCAAATGGAGTCCTTTCTTCACTGCCTGCTTCTTTGGCCAGTTTGTTGGTTTTCGCCTGTAAGTCTTTGAGTTTGTGTGAGATTAAACATAAATCATTTGCGAAATCCATATCTTCTAGAGTCTTCTTGTCGGTGGTTCAAAGTATTCCTGTCTTTTCACTCTTACGCACAGCCTGAAGTATAATCCAATCCACTACAACTAGGAATACCGTTTGGGATTGTAGACAGCTATCATGTCTTAATCCTGCCTCCAGTTGCCTCAAAGACGTTTTCTGGTTTTCCGTCGTGTATCACTTGACATGTGGCATTTTCACATATCTGCTGAGCTGAGCTGATTAAGATTTAGGGCACTGCATTTAATAGTGCTACAGTTGTTTCCAAATATTCGCGGCCAACACTACCGAAGTTCTCCTAGAATTCGATGAAATAGATCTAGAGATTAGACCGCCATCCTAGGCCCTGTCCGACGATGATGATGATGCATAAACTTGCTATTTGATCCACAGGATTTGTATTTCTCGAATCTGGCTTGTCCCTAGGTGCAGATTCCTGAATCCAACGCATCTTTATTCTCTATTCAAGACGGCGATCGACAATTTTGGCTTGTTCCCAATTGTGCCATGAAGCCGATCATGTTAGAAGGAAATGAAGCCGCCTAATAAAGACTGCAGACAACAACGTGAGATATTAGTTTGCTGCTGAAGGCCTACGTTTTACGTGGCTTTCAAAAAATGATCAATAATACTACTAGGTTATTAAGGGTACCATGCAGTGAAATCAAAGTTGAGTTATGTGTAGAAAATGGTTCTTCTGCAGCACATTATCATTTCGCCTTGTTATCCGCAATCTTTCCTGAAGTAACTCCATTACTACATGTAGGCTTTCATTTTCGCCTCACATGATCTCTTCCATGTCACTCATTAAAGTTCCACTCAAGAATCTGATGTTAATGTGTATATTTTTCAGGCAACAGGTTTTTGGTTCTTTGCTTTTTGTTTCCCTCAATATAATCATTATTCAGCCGATAAACCTCCAAATCTCTGAATTTTATGGAATCACTTTAGCACTATACATCTGAATCTTTAATCTTACTCTGCCTACAAGAGTCTTCCATAGCAATGAAGGTTTGTCCAGTTTTTTTCGAATTCTAAATGACTTTGGCAACCACATTCGTGCCGCCTGTAGTTGAAAACGATGCTACCTAGGCCAGTTTATATAAAAGAGGTAATTTGCCTGAAATTTTCTCTGGTTGATGGTGATTCATAGCCACAATTCCCGTGTTTGATCTCAGCCATCTTTATCCACAGTGATGTAGCGACATGATGTGGAATTAGAGAAAGAATTTGAGTTTCTTGAAAAGATATTGAAGAGCAATGGGTACCCTCAAAGTTTCATCAACAAGTATGGAAGATCTGAAGTCATAAATGTAAAACAAATCACAATAGGAATAAAAAGCCAATCTACTTTCAGCTTGATTATAAAATGCTGAAAAAATTGCAGCGATGATCAACGGAAGGCTGAGTACATCATTAGGTATAGCCTATCCTGCAGCTAAGCTCTTCCACGTCTATCGAACAACTTGCTCTTTGATGCAATCAAAAATCGATAGATATCCTTCTCATGTTAACAATTCCAACTGTATATACAAATTTACATGTATTTGCGGGAGCAGTTACATTGGAAGAACAGAAAGAAGAACGGCATATCTACGATTTTCTGAACATGTACCAAAAAGCTTATGTCTAAAGGGAATAAATGCTTTAAACAGTGACATCGCCAGGCATCTCCTTGACACGGGTCTTGAGGTGGACGTCACAAGGTCGTTCAAAATTATCAATAGGCAAAACAGCTCAATTCTCCTCAAGTTTGCTGAAGCCATTTCCATCAAGCGCCTGAAACCTGAGTTGTGCGTCCAGAAAGAAGCGAATATCAGTCTTTCTTTACCCTGGTAACTGGATATTTTTCATCCTAATGCGAGATACTGAAAAGTTTCCATTGTGTATGATTATTATTGCTCGGAATTGTGTTTAATATTGCATATATATATATTTATTATTAGTGTATGCGTCTATTGATCGATTGATTTTTGTTCAAAATGAACTCTGTGTAAGTATGTTTAAATTGTTTTTGTACATACATTTAATAATGTCTTTGCCCTGTAAGCAGCTGACGAGAATGCAACGAAATAAGCAGTAATGGTACCACTTTATTCTACAAAAACTGTAGTTTTTGCTTTGTTCAAATTCATTTAGGGGAATAAATGTATTATGTGGAAAACTTGACACTCTAAAACTGATGCTTTTTTTATTCGACTGTTTCGATTGCTCTACTTTCAACTTGTTTAGTCAGTAATGAACTGTAGTCAGAGTAACAGCTGGGGTTTTTAATGATCCAACTAAATCAATACTGCTGGTTATTTTTTTCCACTCAACTATTCTATATGTTACATATTTAGTAGCTGGGAAGCAACATTCAATACTGTTATTTTTCGTCTCATCATATAAACGTAACAAATAGGCGTACGCAAAATGAAAACTGCATATATATCCACCTCTCTTTTCTCACTCTCTCCCTCTCCCTTTCCCTTCTCATTATGCATTGTACGATGATACATAGTCGACTGTAAAATTGTTACATTCTGCTATTTCGACGGAAAAATATAACGAAATTATTAAAAATATAAATCTAATTAATAATGATTCATATATATATATGCAATACAGTGGCCAGAATAAAAGCATTATCCTCTCAAGTTTCTACGTTTCTGCGTCGGCGGCACAGTGGTTAGGACTCTCGCCAACCATGCACATGGTCCGGGGTTCGATCCCTTGCCTACGCACACCTGATATCTATGGTCGGCCTGCAAAATTTGGGCCACTGATATCCATGCTGAAAATTCCATACTTGTACTGAAAATATGGTGTGGCATCGAGCTGTAATCAAAATAAAATAAACAAATAAAATTTATCATCACCGACGGAAAGTTGATTGGAAAAGCAGCAAAAGATGTATGAAGAAAAGCCAAGCGACTGATAACTGTGAGAAGCTTTTCAACGCCAAAATACAATGAAGCAACTCATAGATGTGATGAGGATTAACGAAAGCACTATCCCTTGAAAACTCAGCGCATACGTTTGGATTGTGATATGTTACTATTAATTTAGTATCATCATCTGGAAACAGTGGCTTTGGTGGATTTATGGATCTGTGCTTAGAAATGCCATACCAGAGGAACCTCCCTACCGGTCTCTGTTCTCTGGTCCTGAAGTTGGATGGAAAAAGAATAATAATTCCATCACAAGCAGTAGTCAGCATACAGAATGGCATTTTCAGAATTTCATACTTATTGGAACAATTTAGGTCCTCTCTCTCTCTCTCTCTCTCTCTCTATATATATATATATATATATATATATAATAGCATAAATAATAAAAGCACAAAATCTGAAAGTTAGTGGAACTTCAAGTATTGGTTTGTAGGTAATTGACTGATTGGTTGAACATTTCATCATGAGCTGACACCGCTTAGAGAACCATTGGAAAACCTGTCAAGGAGTACTGGACAGCTGTTTCGTCCTAGGTTGGGACTCTTCAGCAGTACATACATGCCGGGGTTCAAACCTAGGACCTTCTGGTTACAAGGCTAGCGAGCTCATAGACCATTCATCAGCCCCTAGGTCCCGATCCAATGGCGCATGAATTCTAACATTCTGCCAATTCACGACATAGTGCAACCGCTAGTCAATGTATTAGACGAGTATTTGTCCTCACACCTGACCTGCTGCACTCTACTGGTCACGACTTCCCAGGTATGGGGATATCGTGAATTGGCAGAAGTTAGAATTCATGGGCCATTGGATCGGGTCCCAGTGGCATAATGGTCTACGAGCTAGCTCGCCTTGTAACCAGAAGGTCCTGCGTTCGAAACCCAGTGGGTGCATACTGATGACGAGTCGCAAACTAGGACGAAACAGCTGTCCAGTACACCCAGCTGGTTTTCCTATGGTTCTTTAACCAATATCAGTTAGTGGAACATAATGAATTATACGAATAGAATAGAAGAATAGAATACCATATAAGGAGGAGACATCTGAGACTCTTAGTAGGATTCTTAATAAAGCAGGAATTAGAGTGTCATTTGAACCTACAAACTTACTCAGGGACAAGCTCTGTAAGTTAAAGGACCCTGTCGGTTGACCCAATTAGACAAAATAATATAATTTACAAAATACCCTGCAATGATTTTGAAGTCAATTACATAGGTCAGACTCGTAGATCGGGGATAGTCAGATTATCAGAACATAATAATTTAGCTAAGCTAAGAATGGTTGACGCAGAGAAGATAAGTAATTTAGAAAAAAGCTCAGCAATCTCACTACATGCATCAACGCACAATCACACAATGGTGAAAGAGGGTTAAAATTCTAAGAAGCAATCTAGGTAGGTGGAGGGAGAGGTTGATTACTGAATCCTTGTTCATCCAGTCTACACCCAATAAGTGCAATAGGAATGACTCATCACTCATACCGGAAATATGGAAAATACTACTACCAATCAAATCAAGCAATGGAAAATAATGGAATTATATAAACGAAGTTAGAAAGTTGTGTGAGTAGTGCCTTGATGTGATTATGAGCAGTAATAAATTGTGCTCGAAACGTGGTCATCAGTAAATATTACTGTATAACACACTGTAAGACTTTATCAAAATAAGCATGTGATCATACACTTTACTGATCCTTTGCAGTTTAGTTACTGATTTAAAAAGTTTAGGAGTTCTTTTCTGACATCTGACTCTCTTCACACAAACCCATGCTAAATATAATATGGTAGAATTTTTATATTTAATAGGTTTGCGAGCATAAATCCTTGTGACGTTTCTTCTGGTTACACCCGAAGAAATACAAGGAGAAAGTTTCGAATAAAGGGGATGTTTAGAGTCACACAATGTAACTTAAACCAACTGCCTGCAAGAACTAAGGTACCTATCAACCGACTACAGTGTCAGTTAGTTGAGTAAGGTGGCGCACCCACAGATCCACCCTACAGCTTTCAGTTTTCTACGTAACATAACAGTCTTTTTTGAATCGCACAAAGAAGGATAAAGGGAGACGGTGAAGAGGAACAGGCAGGATACATTAACTGATAAATTGTAAGAGATTAGGTTGAGTTAAGTCAGAAAATCTCAACTTCTTTATGTAATAAGTCCAACGAAAAACCTTTTTAGAATTAAACAAGATATGAGACATTCAACAGAGATTTGAAGAGAAACTTATGCCAAGTTAGGAAACAGTTGATTTACCACTTATCATAATGCTGTCAGCATTACAGGAACCATGCTACTGAATCATTCAGCGGAAGTCTTGTTCACTTTTGAAGCTAAAATCAACAATATGACATTTAGATTGATTCAATTTTAGACCATTTACCTGAGACCACTTGATAAACTCAGACAAGAATCTATTCATCATATCAGAACAATCCAGTACAGAAGCTACTGGAAAATAAATGGGTAGATCGTTGGGATAATTCATGAAGTTAGCTTTGGCAGAATACGGAAGGTCAGGCAAAAAACCAGAAAACGGAAATGGAGAGAGTATGGCATCATCAGGCACACTAGTTTCCATTGACAAAGAAGTGGAGCGCTTTCCAATTAAAACATCCACCTTGTAATTCAAGACTCAGTGCGTGCTGCCGCCAGCTTGCTTATTGAAATTGCTCTAGGGATAGAGTAAAAGGTAGCACTGTAGTCGAAGACAGCAGGCTCGATAAAACTCACACGATCTCCTCCGTGTCACCGTTGTGCCGACGACCCACTCGTCGCTTCTCAGTGGGAATCAACTCAATGTCCCGTCGCGCGATGTCATTCGACGGTCTCCTCTGTAGCGTGTGCCCGATCCATCTCCATTTTATCCTACATATTTTTTGAGCGATGGGCTCTCGCCTGTTGGTTTTTTTCCCATCGATACTTGAAACTTATTCTTCCTGGCCATTTGTAAATGATGTTTGTGACATGCAGTGCACGTTCCTGACCCATTTTGAAGGACTGACTTGACATTGGTGTTGAAAATGTGAATCTTGTTCCTTAAACTAAGCTCAGTAGATTTCCGAACTGGTTTCAGATTGATGGAGGCGTATCTAAACTTTCCGATCCTCTCTGATTGACTTTAACATCTTCATTCATTCCATTTGCCGGTGTTTAAACTGTGCCTTTTAATCAAATAAGGCAAGGAGGTCACATCTGTCAAATCTCTTCCGTTGATGGCGACTGAAATTTCATTTCCTTGACATTGCGATTGATCAATTTACAGAAGGCCAACGTGGAATGGGCTATACTAACACTTTAATACTTTTTGTCCAAATACCTATGAGCAAGTGCTAGTGAAACCTATGTTCTACCCTATCTACCGACAAATCAGGGGAAGAATTTCTGATTCTCGAAAAGATGTTGAAAAACAACCATTACCTGCAGAGGTTCATTAAGAAGCACAGAAGTTGTGAATCCTCAAACGCGAAAACAAAACACATTGGAAAAAAGCCTATCTTCAGTCGATTCGTCTTCATATTTAAAAGTATTGCAGGAATAATAAGTAGAAGATTGAATATCTCACTAGCCAGAAACTATCCTGCAGCTAAGCGGGTTTCCATTTACCGAAGAACATGCTCTTTGGTGCGATCAAACGTTCACAGATATCCTTCTCACGTATACAAATTTACGTGTATCTGCATTGGCAGTTAAATTGGGAGAACAGAAAGATGGAAGATACACCTCCGATCTTCTGAACATAAACCAAAAAGCCTACGTCTCAAAAAAAGAAATGACTGTGATATTGCCATTGTCAGTCATGTCCTTGATATGGGTCATGGAGTGGACGTTGAGAGATCATTCCAAACTGTGAATAGGCAAAAGAGTGCGATTCTCCTCAGACAACTTCCATTAAGTGACTGAAACCTGATTTATGTGTTCAGAAAGAAACAGATATCAGTCTTTAGTTATAATCTCTTTCATTCGATTACATAACGCTTAAAACGCCGTCGCTGTATAATTATTATTTTTTGGAATAAAGTGATTATTATTATTTCAAAAATATTCATTGAGACATCTATAAAACACAAAATAATCGAGCAAATGATATTCTTTTCGATAAATTCCTCTTCCACGCTCTACAATTATATATACATACATGTTTATATACACAGAATATTTTAAATTAGTAGTCAATAACAATATTAGCGTTTTTTTAAATAATATCGACTTGTAAAGTATGATGAATACTGTTGCAGTTTATTAAAGACGCTTAAATTATAAT
The DNA here is from genome assembly GCA_944472155.2 of Trichobilharzia szidati. Classification (NCBI taxonomy): domain Eukaryota; kingdom Metazoa; phylum Platyhelminthes; class Trematoda; order Strigeidida; family Schistosomatidae; genus Trichobilharzia; species Trichobilharzia szidati. The sequence goes on from OX235277.1 coordinate 8,233,967, forward strand.
AATAATAATGATAAAGATATAATAGCGAACTAAAATTAGGGAAATTCTACAAAAGTTCTGGATTATTCAAACCTGGATGGCCAAGGTAATGATAATGACTGAACAAACTTCTTTTGGGTGCATAGATTAGGCTTATTAATATGAATCCCCACAGCCTCAGCAATATTTAGAAGTCGAACTCTTAAGGCGAAATTGACGTTCATAGGTATGCGGTAAATGACTCTGAAAGCATGATTAACGTCAATCTTGTGTTCTGTCTCCACAACATGCGCCAGAATAGCGCTGCGAATAGATTTGGTTTTTCCTTTGCTTAACCACCGTGCAGGGTGATGTTCCGAAATTCGACGAAAAACACGCCTAATTGTACGGCATATGTAATTGGCACACTTCACACGAGCAGTTAAATTGGTATATACACATGGAAGAGGCGAAATTAGGCAGATTGTCTTTTATTCCCGAACACAAAAGAGGAGTGGTTTTGAAGATACAGCGTAATTCAGCAGCAGAGAATGCTCTTTTTACCGCATTTCTTAGGCGATGTGTTAGTATTTCACTTGTGTTGTCCCCAAGGAACTGCATCTGTAAGAACAAGGCCCTTTTTAGAACTGTTGGTTACTTGGGCTGTTTTGGTTTCAGATTCATACTGTTATCAATAAACTTTTCAGGATAGCTATTCTCATTTAGCAACCGTTTAATATTGTTAAGTTCCTCGTCAAGACATTCATCCGAGCAAATCTCTCTTCCTCTGTGTACCAAGCACTTTATTAGATTGCGTTTGTATTTCAAGGGCACAAAGCTGAGAAAATGTGTGTACTATCATTATTACCATTGCATGCATTTATTGATTTTTTTTGTTTAAACTTTAACTCTCTACGAACCTTAATATTTTTTTCCTTATATAAACCTAATAATCTCTATAGGCTGTGAGCATATGATGAGAAACCGTCGAAATAAATGATGGTACCAATTTATTCTGCATATACTGTTGCTCTTGTTCTGTTCCAACTTATAACACTTAGAAATACATCAAGAAACTCTTAGGGAAAACAGCTTTTCAAGGATTATGTCGCTGAATGCTTTCCACATTCTGACTATACCAATCCTTTCTTGTGTGAATGTGCATATATGCTCCGATTATTAGGCACCTGACATGAATAAAATGGAGGAAATACTAGTCTGGCCGATAAGGCAATAAAACGGATTCCGTTACAACAAAATCCCAGCAAAATATATTAATGATAATATTATGTATCCGTCATTACAGCATTCCTCTACTTCCGTTGCAGTCACCTGATATTTATCAGTAAAAACCAAAAATGTCAGAGAATAGTGATTGATATTAGCTTTCGTGCCACGAAAAGCAACTCCTAAAAGGCTACTTCACGCCTATATTAACGACTGCCTTCTTCACTGGCTTCATACTGAAAATCAAATGGACAGTGAAAAAAGAACTAGCGACAAGAAAGTATTGGTGGGTTAGGCACACTCTGAGGAGACACGTTGAATGACACTGCTCTCCAGGCTATCGCTAAAGTAGATCCTAAGTGCAAAGTACGAGTTGGAAATTGATCCGAGTGAAACTTAATCGAGACCATGTGAAGAGCAGTCATGAGGCCAGTTGAAGAGGTCTGCAGAAGAATGAACAGAATGGAAAAAACACACAGAAATACATGCAGAAACTCTTAGAAAAGGTTGTGTAGACAGCATTTTACTACTAAACGCTCGTTGCTTTCATCTGTTCATGCCCCAATTATTGGACACGCCATCTTCGCGAATAATTTGTAGTGGAACAATTAGACTGGGAGAAATTTAGTCGACAGTCAGACTTCATGACGAAACAATTACTGGTAAAATAATATAATATCTGCCTGTCATGGAAACACTTTTCGTGACTGAAACAGCTCTTTACTTTACTTCCTTTCCAATCATATGAATTTCATTGATGGAGAAAGCTAGTCGTTATACAGTTAGTTATATCCGCTAAACATGCTTTCCGTTTCAGACAAATTGTTAAAAAAAACGGGAGCTTATTTGAGAATATGAATAAAATGGATATGTAGAAACATATTGTTACGCATTGAAGGCGTTTCAAAAAAAGTAATGTCAACTGCCGGGGGATTCCTATGGAACACATCCTTTTTTGAATTAGTGCCACCTGCTGTATTGATATAAGTATAAAACTTGAGCACTTTGGTGGTAGAGCATAACTCCATTATGGATAAGATTTTATTTTGATAAATCACACAGTGTGTTGTACAGTAATATTAACTGATGACCACCTTTCGAGCACAATTTATTGCCACTCATAATCATATCAAGTTACGCACTCACACAACTCTCTTGCTTCATTTATATACATGAGTGAAATTGATGATTAGACATTTGAATAAAAATCAATATAGGATAATGTACATTCAGAAATAATAATATGAATGTTATTCATCAAATACAATCAGATGGGAAATAAGACGAGTGTTTTTATAGTCAAAATAAGTTACTTGTTAGAATGTTGTGATGTGTTTGAATTGAAGTAGAATTTTGAGATTATTTATTATCCTCCCCTGATTTGACTGACTGGTGGTAATAATATCTTCAATATTTCTGATATTTGCATTGAGTCATTTCTGTTGCATGTGTTTGGTGTAGACTCGATGAACCAGGCAGGATTCAGTAATCAATCTCTCTCTCCACCTACCTACATTACTTCTTAGAATTTTAACCCTCTGCCTCTCACCCTATTGTGTGATTGTGTGTTAATGCATGCAGTGCGATTGCTGAGCTTTTTTCTAAATTACTCATCTTCTTGGGGTCAACCATTCTTACCTTAGCTAAATTCTTATGTTCCGACAATCTGACTACCCCCACCCGATCTACTAGTTTGACCTATGTAGAGCTGACCTAACTCACATTCATTGCAGAGTATTTTGTAAATTATATTATTTTGTCTAATTGGGTCCACTGAGTCTTTTAGTCTACAGAATTTATCCCTCAGTGTGTTTGTAGGTTTGAATGCTAACCTAATTCCTGTTTTATTAAGAATCCTACGTAGGGCCTCAGATGTTCCCTTCTTATATGGTATAACAGTGAATGACATATATTCTCTCTAATTTATGTTATCATTACTAGTTTCACAATTATTTTTATTTTGCTTTTGGCCTTTTTCGACCTTCCTAATGAATTTTATAGGATAGTTATTTGATACCAACGCTTCTTCTATCTGTTTTATTTCGTCATTTAGGTCTTTTTTGTGCTACTTAGTGCTACTGCTCGGTTTGTCAGACTTCTAACTAAGACGCCTACCTTAACAGTCAACGGATGAGATGAATTAAAGTCTCACTATCTATTAGCAGAATGCTTTGGATTTTTATAAACACTAGTGTGCAGTTTACCTTCTTCTATTCGTTTTATTTTACAATCTAACATCATGGCTAATTCTCCTTGTTCATTTTACAGGTGCTTTATCCGGTGTGTTGTCACGTCTCGGTAAATAGGCTTATCGAACTAGCATGTTTTCATTTAAATCCAAAAGTAGACTTTGAACGTATGAACTTACTGTCTTCTTTATCCCATCACGTTGTACAGATATCAGTATCAAGCGACATCCTCTGATAACAGTGAAGCAAATGTAATAGTGCAGTTTAGGAATATAATGTCACCATTAATGTATACGTGAGGAAACAGATTATAGTGCGAAATTTAACTTAAAAAACATAAAAGAAATATAACTTTTCATTAAACCAACATAGAAACAGACTACGACTCTGAAATTAGTGATGATATGTAATAAATTCACCTCATATATACGTTTTGATTCAAAACTTAAATTGTGCTCCTATTCAACTATTAGACATTGAAATAGTCATTGTCATCCAATGACTATCGAAGGCTCAGGCTACTTATTAGTGAGAGGTGAAATTTGTGTATTTGTATTATTATTATTATTATAGATTCCTTTATTTCCTAGAGGAACAAAGAGCTTCAGCCGTGCTTCTCCATTGCTTTCGGTTTCCTGCTAGAGTCTTCACCTGACTGCAAGTCTGCCCACACGTTTTCATCTCCTCTTCATATGACCTCCTCCAAGTCACTCTCGCAATGACCACCAACTCGCCGCTTCCCTTTCGAGGTCCACTCGAGTGATGGCTTGTCTAGTGACGTCACTCACTTGATGATTTCCTCAGAGAAAGGCCAATCCATCTCCATTTATTCCTGCATATTTGTTCCACAATCTGTTCCTGCTGTGTTGGTTCGCTCATTGCCAGAGATCTCTATTGCTTATCTTTTCTGGCCATCTGATCTTGAGTAGTATTGAGCGAAGACAACTGTTAATGAAGGTCTGTGTTTTTTTTGAGATGCTCTTTATGACGCGCATTGCAAGTGTCTAATCCGTATAGTAGGTTGCACTGAATTCACATTGGTGTTGAAAATCTGGATCTTATTTATTATGCTGAGTGCTGTTGACCTCCACAGAGACTTGAGAGTAGTGAAAGCTTGTCTTGCTTTATAAGTATAAAACTTGGGCACTGTGGTAGAGTATAATTCCATAATGGATAAGATTTTATTTTGATAAATCACACAGTGTAGTACAGTTATATTAACTGATGACGTTTCGAGCACAAACTATTGCTCATAATCATATGATATGATTATGAGCAATAGTTTGTGCTCGAAACGTCATCAGTTAATATAACTGTACTACACTGTGTGATTTATCAAAATAAAATCTTGTCTTGCTTTCCCGATTCTTGCTTTGATATCCTCGTCAGTTCCGTCCGCCTGAAGTTGAAACGATGCTTCCCAGGTCGTTGGGTGAAAGAGGTTGTTTCTTTCAGGTTCCTTCCATTTATGCTGAATGTTGTCTGTTGTTGTTGTTGGCCAGGAATCTTCATCACCTCTGCTTTCCCTAGGTTCACCTGAAGGAAGTCCTTTCTTCTCTGGAAGCTTATTCCGCCAACTTGTTGCTTTTCGCTTGCATATCTTCCAGTTTGTGGGAAATCAAACATATATCATCGGTGAAGTCCAGATCCTCCATGTTTTTTGTGTGATTCCATTTTATGCCTGTTTCCTCATTGCCCGCTGTGTGTCTGTCATATTATCCAGTCTACTGCAATCAGGAAAATCATTGGCGATAGTAAGCAGCCAGCTTGTCTTACTCCTGTCCTCACTTCGAAGGATTCCGTGAGTTTCCCTCTGTGTGGATTACTTGGCATGCAGCATTGTCGTACAGCTGTTGGGTGAGATGTATAATTGTCAGTGGCACACCGTAGTAGCGAAGTAGTTACCAAATGACCTGTCGATGGACGCTGTCGAAGGCCTTCTCAAAGTCGATGAAGTTGAGATAGAGAGGTGACTGCCATTCCAATCTTTGTTCAATGATGATCCGTAATGTGGCGATCTGATCAATACATGACTTATTCCTCCTGAATCCAGCCTGTTTCGCTCGGAGTTTTTCATCTAGGGCTGGTTTGATTCTCTCCAGGATGATGCGGCTTAGTATTTTGCTTGGGATGGACAGAAGCATAATTCCGCGCCAGTTCTTTCATTGACTTAGGTCTCCTTTCTTTGGTAGTTTGAATAAGTATCCTTTCTTCCAATCGTCAAGTACTTTGCCTTCTATCCACACCCTTTTCCAGTAGTGGCGTCATCAAGTCCGCTGTTGTCTCTGGGTCCACTTTCAATGCTTCTGCTGGGATTCCATCTGGTCCCGCTGCTTTTCCAGCTTTTAGCATCTTGAATGCCTTCAGGACTTCTGATTTCGTCGGGGGGTTGTTGTTCACTGGTAGCTCTCTCTCCGTTGTTGGTATTGTTCGGCGCGTTGTAGGTGGTGTTCGGTTTAGAAATCTTTTGAAGTGTTCAGCCCAGTGTTTCCTTTGCTCCACTTTTTCGGTGATTGTCATCGTTCAGCAGCTTAATTTCTGTCAAACCTTTGCTCGATAGGTACCTAGTTGTTTGGTGGAGTGTTGCGAGATCTCCTTTGCAGCAGATTGTTCTGCTTCACTTGCCAGGGTTTCATAATACTTTCTTTTGTCTTCTGTGGCACTCTTCTTTACTCTTTTATTCAATGTCTTGTAGTTTGCATTCAAATCCTGTTTTTGTTGCTCGTCGGTGCACCGGAGAATCTTTTGTTTCACCATCCCTCTCTCTTTTATCAGTCTCCAAGTGTCCGTAGTGAGTCACTGTTTGTCCCGTCTCTTCTTTCTGCGTAGAACTTTCATGCAGGTTTGACTCCACACTTTTTTCAAGTTGTTCCAGTGCTTTTCGACGCTGACCTCTTTGTCCTTTATACTTGCAGAGAAGATGTCCTTTGTGTCCTGTTCCTTCAGATTTTGAGTGTTGAACTTGGCTTGTGGTCTGTCTGCAGCTCCTGTTTCTCTGAAAGCTTGTAATTTGATGTGGATTATCCCTTGTACGAAGTATTGGTCTGAGCCGGCGTCTGCTCCTCTTCCTTCTTTCGTGTCCAGTAGGCTGCGCCTCCACTTCCTTGAGATTGAGATGAAGTCGATTTGCTCATCTGGTGACACCCATGTCGCCTTGTGGATATCCGTGTGTTTGTATACGCTGCCACCAATCACTAGTTCATTGACGGCACAGAAGTCGGCGAAGAGTTCTCCGTTTTCATTCATTTCTCCGAGAGCTTCTCTACCCATGATGAGTTCCCTTCCTGTGTTGTCTGATCTAAGTTTGGCGTTCATGTCTTCCATTAGTATTTTAATGTCGCCAGCTGGAGTATTGTCCATTGTTGCCTGTAGTTTTCTGTAGAATTATTCTTTCGTTTCGAGGTCTGCGTTGTTTGTCGATGCATAGCATTATATAAGTGACACTTTCCTTCCTTTGGAGTTGAATCTGATGGTCATTATCCTGGGCGAGATCGCCTCCCATTGCATCAGGGCCTTCGTTGCCGTTGGTGACATCATGATAGACACGCCCTCGGTGTGCATGTGGTTATCCTCCGGGTGACCGGAGTAGATCACTGACTTACCCGTTTACAATTTAGTGAGTCCATTCCAGTTCCATCTGCTTTCACATATCCCCAGTACTTGAATTCTGTATCTTTTCATTTCGTTTGCGATCTGGGCAGCTTTGCCAATCTCGTACATGGTGTGGACATTCCATGTCCCCACATAGACTTTTTCTTTTGGCTCGAGGAGATTCATCGTGCTGAATTTTCTGTAGCAGCTTTGTTTGCAGGATGGGGTTCCTAGCCTCACGCCTGAGGAGGGGAATGTTACGTTAAAATACAGTTTAGAGAGAAGCGACCTTGTGGGTTGCTCCTCTTAAAACCAGGAAAACAAGGAATAAAACAATCAAAATAATTCACAACAAGAAGGGTAACAAGCGACAACAACAACAATAATACTATCACATTCAAGTACAGTTAACCAAAATGATGCCAAAATCATAGATTCACTGACTTGAGCCAACTTGAACATGTAAATCCATCAATATATACAATTATAGATATTAGTTAGTGTTAAACAAGCACAGGGTGGCAAATAGATAGTTACAGGTATTATCGATAAACAATATTATATCCAAAGATTCAGTGTTTGAAAGGCAAATAATCGCAATAGTGTTTTGTAACCTTTCGGCAAGATATTCCGCAAAAATAAGAGTTTTAGGTAACTATGTAAATGTAACGTAGTAATTGAAAAGCGTCCTCCAAGGTGCTATTGATTAATTTATGAGTGTATTCTAAATTATGTCTTCTAATTTTCACGTACGTATTATCGTCATCACTAAGGAAGAAATTCACTAATTAATAAAAAATAAAACACATGACAAGAAAGTTCAGATTCCAAGTCAATAGGAATGCCTAATAAAGATGTAAATTGACAATCAATTGCGACAATGGCTGTCAGAAGAAACAATTATATTATTCATGAAAAATTCGAACAAGTTTACTGTATTTTTGATTGGACGCTAGTCAGTAACTGGTGTAGTGTGTCCAGTCCAGTTAGGTTTGCCTCCAACCATATAATACCAACAATTCAAAGTGCGCCCTAATGACGAGACACCTAGTGCCACAATGACCACCTTACAAACGTAACTGATGGAATTTAGCCTGCACCAAGGATAGGAATAGACACATTACACTAGCTGCCAACTAGTGTCCAATCAAAAATATCCAGTACAGTCCCACAAAAGGTCAATCGCAACCCCGTATAGCTCAGGGATAACGTCTGTGACTGCAGCACTGAGTTATGCAGGTTCGAATTGCAGATTGATCATGAGTTCCTCTAAGGTAGCAGATAAAGGCCTTGCTCATGAGTGCCAACTAGCACGAAATGTAGGTCCTGGCAAGGCATGTAGAGTCTGTAACAATACGACAGTAGATTGTTCTGTTAGATGTCGAATTTAAACACATTGTACACAACTTTTGTTTAAAACGATTCATGTTGAAATATACGTATATCTGCTGCTCACTGCTTTGTCTTCTCACTAGTCTCTACTGTCTACTTGTTTCACAACCAACATTTTTGTTTACTATGGATTTCGCAGGAACCACTTGTCTTCAACCGAAGGCAATTCTACAACCAATGCACAGCTTCTACCAGTAGACACAACTCCAAAAATGAGCACTATTTTGGATTATATTATTAATTTGTAGCAGCGGAATTTAACTATATAACCAAATAACTGATTAATTTAGATAACTCACTACCTTATTTTTTATAACATACTGTTAGACTATCATTTCATTAGCTTGGTTTTTTATTCAAATTTTTGTTTAATTACTGAGCTCGCTAGAAAATCTCCCACAAGGTATCCTGACGATAGCCTCAAATCATCTAATACCAAAAAGTTAAAATCGTAATAAAACCTCAGCTGAAGATGTTGTCTAGAAGCCGGTTGACAAAAGCTTGGAGATTACATCAACCAGCTGGCTCAGTGAATACAACCTGATCAAAAACACCCATCGGAGGCACAAATCTTCCCTCTATTATTTCAAGAAACTTCCTACTTACTTTTCGAATTCTGCTTTTAATATCTTCATTGAATTAGACTCAATAATTTCCTATACAATGTTTCTTAGCTTAAAATCATTATCCAATTTACACTGAACTTGAAAAGCAACCCTAAGTAAAAAAAAGTGATCGCCCTTCAGGAATTTGATTGGTTATAAGATTCAGCATGGGCTGACATCAGTTAGAGAACAATTTAAAACCACCATGGGGTACTGGACAGCTATTTTCTCCTAGTTTGGAACACGCAGCCACCAACTAAGCTTCAAAAAATTTACGAGCTCACCTCAATACTGAAGAATCTGGTTTCCATATCTCTAAAGGTACTACCTACTGATGAAAAGACTTAAGCTATGACGAAGCAGTTGTCAAATATGCACTAGTTTTCCAATGGTTCTTTCACAACTGCCAACTCGTCTTCAAATGAGCAATATCTTTAGTTGTACACAAGTTCACAGCAAAACTCTTTATCAGTACCCTGTCACCATTACTAAAAGAATTGTGAATAATTTTTAATCCTTCTAAGCCTATTAAGATATAAAGAGTTCAGATAATTGCAAAAAACCTACGTCTTTCATTTTATGAGACAAAATAAAATCACCCTAGAATTCTGAAGTAAAATTGATCAGATAACTTTTATTTCTTATTTCACAAGAAGGAAGAATATCCCTGTGAATCCCTCCATAATCTACGTTTTTTCGGCTTTAGGTAATAAATTCAAGCTTCGGAAAACTAGACGTCGTTGATTAATTATAAATAAATGCAGATCTGAGCATGATAAATCGTTTCGGAGTAATAAATGCGTTTCTTTGTAGTCACATGTTATGTGAATATAGCGGGAAATTCGCCTCCAGACACTTAGAAGGCAAAAAAAGAAACTTCGGGCAAAGGGTATTCTTTTCGAAAAAATTGCTCTTCCAGCTTCTCAATTATATATGTGTATATGTGAAAAGATCAGCGATGATAAATTATCTCTATGGATGTCAATTCGCCGTCCACTGACCTTCCTTTATTAGAGACCGTCTGTAAAACCCTGACAGACAATGAAAGGGAAGTAAGAATGCAATCTAAGAAACTATGATTTCAGTTGAATGGCGAAATCTATCGTAGAAATGGGCTCCTTCCTAGGTCTTCTTTTTGTAAAATTAAAGAATTGTTGACAAGAAAATGCAATCAACAAACTCTTATTCTACTGTAGATACATTTATCATACTTTTATCTTCTATTACAATAAAATCGATACCGAGGTCCTTTACTCGTTGTTGTTGGCGAATTGGAATAGTCTCCACTTTTTATTGCATTTAATATCCGGAGACCTTCGGTAATTTTTTTGATAGCCAACTGAAATAATCTTCAAAGCTGGCATTTTGGCCTACTTCAGTGAGGCGATCTACTATAGAATTGTTGATGGTTTTAACAACGCCTTTACTCAGACACTGGTAGATTTTTTATTAGATAGTGGTCAGTAACTAGTGTGATGTGTCTAGTTCTTGGTATTTCGGTGCAGACTGAATTCTGTCAGTCATGTCTGCAATGTGGTCACCATGCCAGGTTGCACGCCATCACAGTGCACTTTGAATTGTCAGTATAAGATGGTAGGAGGCAATTGGCAGGAAGCCTTGGACATAGGTTGTGTGCTAGTTAGCACTCAGCAGTCAGCTAGACATCAGTCGCGGGACCAAATTTCTCAGTTGTGACGTCCCTGAGTGTAGCACTATGTGATGCGGGCTCGAATTTAAGGAGGCAGATTAGTTCTTTCAAGGTTGAGGATACGCTTTACTGATTGGTGAGCGCCTTCAACCATCTAATACAGTTGTAGATGTTACCGAGCGTGAGAATATAGTTCCTAGTGCAGTGGGCAACATAACTGACTCCACAGGCTCAGTATAAGTGATCGATACAGTGATAGGTGCCTATTCCAGTAACGTTGTCTTTCAGTTTTGGAATCTCAACCGATTGGGTGAAAACTATAAGCTCCAGCTTACCAACGTTATTGGTTATTGTTTCTCTCGGTACATGACCTTTAATTGAAATCGTAGGTATAAGTGGACCTCTTGTTAACAGATACATAAGAATTCTCTTGCACTTTCATGGCTATATGTTTCGTGATGAACTTTTTAGAGTAGCTATTTTCAATTACCGTGTCATATACAACCTTTAGTTAGTTTTCAGTTGCATCTTTTTAACAAATACCTCTGGCTCTACAGCTGAATTTCTTTGCTAGATTTCTTTTATATCAGTTGGTAGTATAAAAGAGTATTTGCACAAGAAAAACACTTGGATGGGACCATTTACATAAATAAACAGTTTCGATCCTCTTAAGCTCCACACTTTGACGTTTCAGTAGCGAAGTGAGAATGCTAAACGCACACCACTAATCGAAATCCTAACCGCGTGAAACATGGGTGACACTGAAATCTATGACGTGACTCGAACCCTTAAGCTTCTGTTTCAATCGATAATGGTTCTGAGTAAAGATCATTTACAGTATCGAGTACACCAGCAGGTGAACATTTAATACAGGCCTAGATGGAAACGTTAGTCTCTCCAGGTTGAACCATAAAGGTCTGATGCATGCATAGTCCTTTCTGTTATCTAACAACTCTATCAGTGACCGTCTTAGAATACAGAGGTATCATAGAATAAAATCAAAATTCAATACAAACTAAATCAAATGTGTTCACTGTTACGCGACTATAAGAAGAGTAATATGGCAAGAGAATTAAGATATATACGAGATTAGGTGGTGAGTTACTTGAATTATTATTACCAGAGTAACTGAGAAACTTATTACCGCTCAATTATGAATGCAGCTCAGTTATCTGTATCTTATTCCTTATTCATTAGATGAAGAAAAATTACTTTTTCCACATAAATTGTTTTCTGTCTAAGCCTAAGCTGCTTAAAATATGTTCAGTAAAGCGTGTTTACCCCCTCCACATTACTACATATACATAAACCTGATTATAGTCAAACGCCTGCGGTATACTGCTGAAATAAGTAATCAATGATTTCTTATAGTTCTGAGTTATCTAATTTTGAACTACAACGCATCATTTATTTCTTATTTAGAATATCATGGATATATAGAGAAATATGTATGACCAATAATAATTCTGGTCCGCGATGTGCGAGTGAGTTCGTATCTTACCTCCGACACATGCTTTCTGCGTCAGTTAGGACGCTTGTCGACCATGCACATGGTCCGGGGTCCGATTCCCGGCCGCCGACGCGCTCCTTTACCTTGCTGAGCCAGAAATAATGCTGGTAAAGAGGAAAGGTTGGGCATGAGGCTAGCAACCCCATCCTGTAAAATAAATACTGCTGCAGAAACTCTAATCCTCTAGCTTGAAGCCCTCTGTTCCACTGGGGGACGTGAAGGAAAAAAACCAAAAACAAAAATAATAAGAAATTGTGGACAGCTTAAACAAATATCTATGTGAAATAATCAGGGACCAGAAAATCCGAATAATGTATTGATTATCACTGTCTAGGTTCGGCCTCTTGTGTTAGGTGGTATCATTTGGTGAGTAAAAGTAAGATTTGTTACAGAATGTTACTTAAGGAAGAAAAGTCAGTTGTTCAGGTAGCGAATGTGTATTGATCTGGAACAGCCGGATCATAATGTTATAAGATGGTTAGAGGCAGTCGGTAGGAACCTTTTGACATAGGTTTTTAATGATTGTTGGCACTTTTCAGCAAGGTGTATGTGTACCCTCAGAGGAACTCACATCGTTTCTGATAATCAAACTCGTTTCATCCAATGAAGCAGTCAAAGACGTCTTCACTGAACAAATCAGGCTGTCGACCAACCTCCTGTAATACTGGTAAGCAACTAGTAACTGGTAACGTGTTTGACTGCAGCATTGGGTGATACGGGTTTGAATCTCAGATAAGACATGAGTTCCTAAAATGGCTGCAGATACATCTTGCTGAGAAGTGCTTGTCAGCTACGAAGAAACCTAGGTCCTAGGCTTCCTCCCGCCTATTGCCTCTAACCATCCAATAACAATAATCCAGAATGCATCATGATGGCAAACCACTTAACATGATGATCACATTTCAAACGTGATTGACAGAATTCAGACTGCACTAAACAAACGACTAGATGCTTGATGCTAGTTACTGAATAGTGTTCTATCAAAGCTAGGTCATATTCAATGCATACCAAATCTTCGCCTTTCCTTGTCGAGCACTGTCAGCTAGCATAAGATTAAGTTGAAAAATGGTTAACACCTGCTCGAAACAAAACATGCTATCGACCTATGGTGTCTATAGCTGTTGGTTTGAGTCACGTAAATAGGTGAAGGCCGATTTACTGAGAATCTATGTTTTGGGTTTATTGATAACATGGCCCACAGTCGTTCTGAATAGCACAGACCCCGCAGATTTATTAAATTCTCGTTATTCTCCATTGAGATTTTCTTTCTCCACACATTTATGTGGAACAATCTCTTTGCATTTCTTTTTCGTATCCTTGTATGTGATTTCATGAGGTGTAAGAACCTGAATCGCTGAATTTATTTCCAAGGTTCTTCAAGATCTAGTTTAGAAGGATTTGATCTGCCTCGAGTTTGACCACAGACTGATATCAGTTCGCAAAACAGTGGAACCACTAGGGAGTACTGGACAGTTAATTAGTCCTGGTTTTGTTGATCTCCGGTAGCACTCACTCTTTTGGGTTCAAACTCTGAGGCTTCTGGTTACAGGCTAAGATCCTAGACCAACCAGTCAGTGGGCCCCATTTAAAAGGATTGGGAATTCTAACTTCTAAGCTGAAAATTCACTTCAGTAATGAGAACAGGCTGTCTGTGCAGTTATATGCACTGTAATCGCATGCAAGTCTTCTAAGACTGTGAGTGATTCAGAATCAAATCAAATCAATCTGCTTGGTAATAAAATCATTATAGATTCTAAGTGTTTGAAATCGTTTTTCAGGTAAAACCGCTTACGTGGAACATGAGGTTTAATGAAGTATATCTCCATTTCACTCTGTAGTCCCTTTTAGCTAGCTTCGCAAATGCCCGCAGGTGTTTATTTCCTCCTCACACAACCTAACACATGTCACTCTCAAACACAGGCCCAACTCTCCGTCTCCTATTCCAGTTTCCCACAAGGGCCCATATTTTGCGTGATATCAATCATTGGTATACTCAGTGGACCGTCTGCATATTTCTTGATCGCAATACAGCATCTTCGTTGATTCATTGCTCATCATTTCCAACCAGCTATCTGATCTTCTGCATGAAATGAAGGTGTCTTCTTGGGAAAGTAGACACTTGCCAGTTGAAAAGGCTGGATGCGACACGCAGGCAAGGACTGTGAACCATAAAGTACAGACTTGACACTAGTGTTAACAATCAGAATTTGTTTCTTAATGCTGAACATAGCAGATTTCCAAACCATAAGCAGAATGATGAAAGCTGGGCTTGAATTTCCGATCCTCCCTTTGATATCCATCCATATCTGTGCCACCTGTAGTTCAAACAATGGTGTCTAGATAAATGAAAGAGGTGACTGTATTTAGATTAGTATGTAAGTGCATGATTTTATCCTCAGGTGAGTTTGTCTGTCACACTTACAAAAAGACCAACTTCTTTTTCCTAGGTTTTAATTAGTACTCTGCCTATCCTGCAAGTACTGAGGAAAGAGTAAAAAGCAGAAAATAAAAGGACTCGCTACTTGCCTGTAACCAAACGTATATTTATAACGAATGTCATTAGAACTCAATAATATGAAAACAGGTTTACCACTTATCTGTACCCGTAGGAGTAGGGAGCTCGAGGAGTATGCTTTTAGGAGAGTACAGCGAGGGAGAAAGCGTAAAAGTGCCAAAATGTACAAGAAGCGAAGTGGCGTCGCGTCCAAACTTGGATGAGTGAGTTAAAACAAAAGTTCAATGTACACTACAAGTGACTTATGCCTGTTGTTGCTTAGGTGTTAAAACGTCTAAAATTCCCTAATTTTAATCTTCAATCTCTTCGAAGATGATTTGATCAGAGTTGAACTGTTCATTATTCAGCATGAATTTATAAAACGAAGGAATTCCATGTAAAGTGCGGCGGGAGCACGGCGGTAGAATTTTCACTGACCATGCACATGCTCCGGGGTTCAATCGCCGGCCGACACACTCCTTCATCTCGCTAAGACAGCAGTAAGACTGGTAAAAAAGGAAGGTTAGGCATGAGGCTAGCAACCGCATCGCTTAAAAATAAAAACCACTGCTACGGAACCTTCAAGCCTCTAGCTTGAAAACACCCTATGTTCCATCTAAAAGTTAATTATCTCAACTGTTTATCAATAAACAGTCAATGATACCTCAAGATGGCCTCCTTATCGAATCAGTGAACGATGACTGTACGCCTGGTTACTTCAACATCCGTCATACATGTTAATATGCACTGGTTCTACTTTTGAGAGTCTTTGTAGGCTATACTAATAGCGGTATCATATGCTGGGTGGCCAGTATCTACAATATGTTGGAATACCAATGAATCATCATATTTACGCTCTCCTACACTCAGCCCAGCTAGCAGGTTATATTGATAGTGACAGGATATACTTTTTGACGAACGTCCTATGTATCTATGTATCCTAAATTTCAAAAGAGGAGGTAAAAATTTAAATACACATCGAATAAGACAATCCAGGTAACATTTCCTTAACGTTTAGGTGAATTTATGAGCGGCTATAGTAGACTGTTCACACAGTAGCTCAGAGGAACTTTATCTCAATAATTTTATGTCTTAATAGGGATTATTAATTTAATATTACTATTGTTTTTGTGGGGTTTCGAATGGAATCTATAGATTCAGTAGGATATCTCCGTTTCTCTGTACTTCTTCCTAGCTGAAGGCATGATTATTCACATGCTTTCATTTCCTTTACACGTGATTTACCACATGTCACCACTGGATGGCTTATTTGTCGCTTCCTCTTTGAGTTCCACTCGTGAGTGTACCTGTTATGGGATGACACATAATGGTCCAAACAATTTAGGTGTGGTTGTGTTCTCTGATATGATATGATTCTGAGCAATTAATTGTGCTCGAAACGTCATCAGTAAACATAACTGTATAACACTGTAAGACTTTATGAAAACAAAATTTACCCATAATGGAATGAGGACTTCCAAAAATAGGATTTTGTTCTTGTATTCCTCTTCTCTTGTAAATTTGATGCCGTCTAATGACATGATATCCACTCCCTCATATCACTACATACCGAGAACCACGGACATCATTTCTATTGGGACAACGTTCAAATATTAGACAGAGGAAACAACAAAAATGCTAGAGAATTTTTAGAAGCTTGACATTCCAGTGAATCACCAATCAATAGACACATCGAGATAGACGAAATGTATCAACCGATAAGAAAAAAACCTCACACAAAAAGGGTCAAATTTCAAGTCAAAGAAACAATCAGTTCCAATACTAGTAACCTAGAAGGTGTGAAAACACACAAAAACAACCAATCACGTCCAAGGTCACTGGGAGAGATGATTAATAAACTTGTGCAGAAATGTAATAGCTCACTTCAAATCGAAGTATGCTCTGAATATGTCATCTAGTAGGGTGATGAAAGCTTCGCAAATCAACTATGCAGCTCAGAGAACACAGCCACACCTAAATCATCCACCTGAGGTACAATCAATCAGTATTTACTCCTGAATATTTTTCGGTCGATAGGTTCTTGATTCGTTGGTTTTCGGATAGAATCCCTTCTTGCTTATCTTTTACTGCCAGTCATATGAAATCCAGTTTCGAGCGAAGGCGGTAGTTGGTGGAAGCTTGTAATTGTATAATGGAAACGTTATTCATGACGCTCACATAAAGTCACTGGACGATTCAGAATCAATGACATGATATCACTGTTGACATTCCCAGTCTTATCCTTTTATTTGCAGCGCAAATATAGCGAGAGTATGTCGACAGCACCTTGAGATGGCTTTCTGATCATTTCAGAGAATAGTGAGTGAGTGAGTGTATATCTGGGTACTTCAGCTTGTTTCATACTTGTTCACATATTTCATCTTATTATTTCTTCTAATACGACAAAAGGAAGAATGTTTGATTTATGAAATCAATTATTTTCAAGATTGCCAATCCACTCAAACACACACACACATGTGTATGTACATAAGTCAAAAAAGATTCCTCTTAAGTAAATATGACAAAAACACACCTTTAACATGAGTAGTAAAAATTGTCGACTTTAACTTTCAAAATTTACTTTTTTATGGATTCAGTGTGTTTTCGCGTTTGACGATAGATTTGTACGGTTGAAAACCAACAGGAAGTGATTGAAAGATGTTTCGTCCTAGTCCGGGACACATTGGCAGTACACATGCACCACAGGGGTTCGAACTATTGGCCTCCAGATAACAGACCACTCAGCTAGCCCATGAATTCTAACTTCTACCACTAGCCAGTATCTTGCGTGGCAGGTACTGGTCCCCACTCCCAACAGCGTGGAGCCTACTGGTGAAGAATTCATATTAGAACTCAAGTCAATTTTCGTCCTTCAGCCAGTAACCAGCGAGCATCAAACTTAGTCTTTCTTATCTCTCACTAAATTGATAAATGAAATGAGTAATAAAACTTGAATATAAAACGTACCAACTCCATTCAGAAATGTTTTTGATGGAGATAATTGCAAAAATGTCTTATTATGTAACATTTTGATGAAAAGAGTAAATAAAGATGTATATGTTACGGATGAGTGAATTATTATTCACAAGATGTCGACTGTATTTGTAAAGTCATTGTAAAGACGCTGTACTGATGTGAGTGTCTTTACATGCATGGGTGATAACTTATTAGTGGCTTTACAGTCAGAATGATAGATTGTGATCCATCATCTACTTTGCGATTTTGATATATGGAATATTATGGGAGAGTACCGAGAATGTCAGATGCTGTTTTGATGTTCTTGTGACATTTTGCTGTCAGATCTGCTAAGGGTGAAATGACAGTATGTAAAGGATGCTGTGTGCTATACGCATGCACCTCATCCTGATAATTTTGGGCATCTGGAGTTCAGTGAAAGCATACTCACTAACCACACCAGGTGCGAGGATCGATCCTCAGTCGATGCACTCCTTAACATCGCTGAGTCGGTAACTAAACCGGTACTCAGGAAGGGTTGCTCGCGAGGGCAGCAACCTCACCCGAGAACATACAATTCATTGCTACTGGAATTTTAAAGATCATACATACAGGAATATTATAAAATAATAAGAATATTAGACACCTGTTTGCATGAAGATTTTCTTTACTACAGAAGAGAGATATTCACTGTATCATCCAAACACCAGAAACAGTGAGGATGAGTTTATTGACGAGTTACTCTCCTCACCCATATCTTGCTCATACTATTGTCATTATTATGATTATTATTGTTCCTTTCGTGTGTAAGTGTAAAATATGGTCTGAAAAGCACATCTCCAATGTGTCCTATCTTCTTAGCCGACCCCAGGATTGCCAATAAACTCTGATCTCCTCCATGTCACTGTTGGAACCACGTCCAAAGCATCGTTACCCATTCAGGTCCTACTGGAGTGCAGTCATTCGACAATCTCCATCTCGATTTTATTCAAACTTATTGCTGAGCAGTAATTTCTTGGCTGCTTAGTTCCAAGAGTTTCCTGTTGCTGGTTGTTCCAAACACGGTCATCTGATCTTTGATATGGAGCTAGTGAGGGGGGCAGCTGTTGTCAGACGTCTACAGCAAGCTGTTGGAAAATGGTTTCCGTAACGTGCTTTGGCCAAGATTCTGACCCATATTTAAAAGAAGTGAGTGACTCATCATTGTTGTTGGAGATCCGAATTTTCTTCCTTGTGCTGCGGAGTATATCTCCAGATTGATTTCACAATTATCAATCTGAAATTAATCTATCTCAATCCCCCCCTATCCTCTTTGATTTCACTAGCTGCATCCGTCGAGTTGAGTGTAGTTGAATTCATGCATCACACTAAGCGAAAGTGTTGACTGTTCTGTTCTATGATAATTTAGTCCGAGTAAAGTGGTTCATTGCTTTGCATGAATTTATAAAAAGAAGTAATCTCATGAAAAGGTTATCATTGAAGAGTGTTCATAGAAAATATTTAAACGTAATAAGAATTTGTTTTTACGCGTTGATCACGGATTGATATCAGTTAGAGAACCACTGAAAACCAGGGATTACTGGAAACCTGTTTCATCCAAGTTTAGGAATCATTGGCAGTAAGCACTCGTAGGGGTTTGAACCCAGAACCTTCCGGTTACAAAGCAAGCTCGTGTACCATTCAGCCACTGGGACCCGATTGAATGGCCAGTGCATGAATTTTAACTTCTACCAATTCGTGATTTAGCGCGACCACTAACCAATGTCATCTGTCGGAAATCCGTTCTCACGCCTAACTAGTTGGACCTCAATGGTCACTATTTCCCACTGGAACTCCAGGAAACTCCATCCTGTAGCCAGTAGTCACTAGTGAGCATCACACTAATTTTCTGTGACCTGTGATCAACTCGTAAAAATCAATCTTATTCTTACAAAACAATCATAGAAAAAAAAATTAATAAGAATTTTCAATGATACCTTGAGATGACGTCCTTATCGTTAGGAAGAATGGTGCGTGTTCGCGTGCTCACTTGCCCTGACGTCATTCTTGTTGATACTTTGTGTTTTGTTGTTTCTTGTTCAAGAGAAATAATATCTGGTTGTCTCAATCGATTATTCTGCAGACCCACAATCCACTCATACATATATATATATATTCCGTTAAATGCATATGACAATAATGAATGCTTAACACGCCTAGTAAGACTGTTGACTAAAGTTTTAATGTCGCCTTTGAAATAAATCAATCAATCAATAGAAATGGGTATACAACTTCTCTGCCTACTTGTATAAAAGCCACTCATGATTTATTTGAATTAACGGAAAAGCGGAAATATACCAAAGTATATACTACTACTTGATTCATATGAGTAGTTGTGTTGCCACACTGTGGTGAGAGCTGTCTGCAAGCCGAAATTGTAGACAACAATTCACTTCAATGTTTACATGACGAATTATGGGAAAAGAAATCAGGGCTGAACTCCATAATGGATAAGATTTTATTTTGGTAAATCACAAAGTGTAGTGTTATACAGTAATACTAACTGATGATCAAGTTTTGAGCACAAACTATTGCCACTCATAATCATATCAAGTTACTCACTCACACAACTTCCTTGCTTCATTTATATACATGAATAAACATTGATGTTTAGATATTTGAATAGAAATCAATATAGGATAAGGTACATTCATAAATATAAGGAGAGGACATCTGAGACCTTACGTAGGATTTTAAAACATCATGAATTAGAGTGGCATTCAAACCCACAAACTCACTCAGGTAGGACACGCTCTGTAGGCTAAAAGACCCTGTGGACCGAATTGAACAAAATAATATTATTTGCAAAATACCCTGCAATGAATGTGACTTGGAAAAAGGCTCAGCAGTTACACTTCATGCATTAACACACAATCACAAAATGGGGTGGGAGACAGAGGGTTACCATTCTAAAGAGCAACATAGGTAGGTGGAGAGAGAGGTTGATTACTCAATCCTGCCTGGTTTATTGAGTCTACACTCAACACAACACATGCAACAGAAATGACTCAATGCAAATACCAGAGATATGAAAGATATTATTACCACCAGTCAGTCAGTCAGTCAAATCAGAGGAGGATAATAAATAATCTCAAAATCCAATTTCAATTCAAGCACATAACAACATTCAAACAAGTTATTTATTTTGTTTATAAAAACACTCGTCTTATTTCCGATCTGATTGTAATTGATCAGTAACACTCATATTATTATTGTTTCTGAATGTACATTATCCTGTACTGATTTTTTTCAATTGTCTAATCATCAATTCCACTCATGTATATAAATGAAGCAAGAAAGTTGTGTGAGTAACTTGATATGAGTTTGAGTGGCACTAGTTTGTGCTCAAAACGTGGTCATCAGTTTATATTACTGTACAACAATTGTGTGATTTATCAAAATAAAATCTTATCCATAATGGAGTTATGCTCTACCACCACAGTGCCGAATTTTTATACTTTTATCAAAGCTTACCCTTGAGGAACTCACTGACCAATCATAACACCACTCATATCTTCATACATTTATTCTTCTTGATGAATTTGAATGAAGGAAGAACAATTGTGGTTTATGCCATGGTACCATGATTTATTTCGTTGACTTCTCATCAACTGCTCACAGCATTAAGAAATTGTGAAGTTTGTGTATAGATAAGTTGTAACATACTTGCAAATTTTACATGATGTCAGTTGACAGATAGTTCCGCAGTTAGTGAATAGTGCTCAGAAAATCAGTCTTATATAGTTTTTACACAAGCAGTTCAAGTTTAAACGAAACAAATGTTTCCATACAACGGTTAATGAGTTACGTAATAAAGTCGAGAGATGAGTAAGATGCAGAGTGACGAGTAAATTAGGCAATAATGTACTGAGTTCAACTCAAATCATAAAAAGAAGAGACAAGCAAAATTACAGTTTATAAAAGAGGTCGAGTTTGAGCCAGAGATTGCGTAATCAAATGAATGAAAGAATAAAGACATCCAGTTACCAGGATGGGCAAGGAAAGAATAATAACCAATTTTTCCTGAACAAGTAAATCTGGTTTCAAGCGTTTGATAGAAATGGCTTCGGCAACCTTGAGGAGAATGGAGCTCCTTTGCGATTACTATCTCATGACCAGTATCGAGGAGACATCTCATAATAGCACTATTATAACAGTTTGTTCCCTTAAGACGTAGGCTTTTCGGCATTCATATCAACCACTAGTAGTACTTGCTAGCCAGAGCAGTGTGATCTATTCAGCGAATTGTTGTTAGACTTGTTCGAAGCCAACCTCCTTATCAGCAAGGGATCCGGTTTTACTTAACTCAGAGAGCCGAATCAGTTAAAACCACATCCGATTTCTGACTGTCTTCTTGCTCGACTAGTTATAGCATAAGTCGTATTCAAAGTTTGAAAATTGATTGGAAAATTGCAATCGGCTTTCTGAGCTGTGTTAAATCGGGCACACTACTGAGTGAAACTGCAGTCCAGTGGTTCAATTACCTAAATCTAGTTAGCTGTTAAGCACTACACTGGTTGATATGAGTGCTGTAAAGTGTAACTACTCACCTTATCCAAATATGCTTGCATCCTTGATTGAGATTGTAGTTTTTGAAGGAAACACTAGATTGCAAAATCCTAAGCAGTTTCCGAATTCTGATGATGATACATTTCTGGTTACGAAAAAACGAGAATGATGCAATGAATATCCTTGACAAGTTTAATGATGCACATTCAGCAATAAACTTTACCATAGAGAAAGAAAGTAATGACAGTATCTCATTTCTAGACGTCTTCATGGCAAAGAAAAAAGATGGCACAATAAGAAGGAGTGTGTATAGGAAACCTGCAACAGGTCATTACACTCATTTTTTTGAGTTTTGTATTTTTGAAATAGAAACGTAACCTGACAAAGTGTCTGCTTCATAGAGCTAGGTTAATCTATTCAGACGACTGCCTCAATGAGGAGCTTAAGATTATTAAAGAATTACTTAGAAAAAATGGTTATCCAGATAAATTAATTGAGAAAAATATGAATTCAACACCAAGGAGATTTAGTATAGCAACAGCTCCAAAAAACAATTTTTCAAAAAGCTGCACTTCCTTGGTGACAACAACAGCAAGATAGTGACACAGCATCTGAAGAATACAGTGCAGCAGAGGTAGGTGGTCTCTTCACAACCAAAATTTGCCTCCTCCTCTATATGTATCTACCAGTTTGACTGTAGCTGCCTAGCCAGCTACATCGGGCGTACAAATAAGCAGGTTCATCATTGTATTTCCGAATATCATCCAGCATGGTTAAGAAAAGGACAAGCAAGATGTATTCGTAGATAGCTTTGTTTTAGCACACCTTGTAGACAGTGAGCAGTAGGCTGACGTCAATACAGCATTTAAAATTATTTATCGCATTCTTATTTATCCTTATTTTGCTTTACGAGTTCATCTTCTACATACAGCTGAAGCAGTAGGAATTCTGAATTGGATTGTTGATGGTTTTCTCTACCATGTTTAATAAGTAGAACTGAGGAGGCATCAGCAGTTGAACTTCGATTGCTTTATAAAATCAATCAATATTCTGACCTGCAAACATACATTGTAAGACTATTATTATAATAAAATTGGTCCTTTAATACTGTTTCCTTTTAACAATTAGTTCTTTGATATAACATTACTAAAGCCAACGGTTTTCTCTAAATTACTCCAGAGAACTTGAATAAGTGACCTCAATAGAATGTCAGCAAGTTGAACTTTATTCTTTGTTTTTCAAAGCAAATTGACACGATTGAAACATCAAAAACACACTGATAATTACATCGACAACCAAACCAAAAAAAACGATATTGATTTTACCAAATAATGAGGTATAATTGAGCGAATTACTACGAGCGAAGCAAATTAGTAGTCGAACTGAGAATTGTTCATAAAATCACAGCTGAAAATTTTGAGCAAAAATTGTTGGATGTTTTGTTTGAGATTTGTCACTGCTGCAGGAGTAGTCTGCGTCGACTCCCAGTTTATAGATAGAGTGTGAATTGATTCGGAGTGTTGACCACTTCGCTTATCGGGAAATTTGTATCAGGCAAACTTAGTTAATTGTCAAATAAACTGAGCAGTAGCATTAAGGAGCACAAGAAAAGACCTAAATGATAAAAATAATTGTGGAACTATTGGTGATAACATAAATAAGAGAGAGTATAAGTCATCTACTGTTATATCATACAAAGAGGGGACATCTGAGACCCTACGTAGGTTTCTTAATAAACCAGGAATTAGGGTGGCATTCAAACCTACAAACTCACTCAGCCGGCACAAGCTGTGTAGGTTAAAGGACCCTGTAGGTTGATCCAATTAGACAAAATAATATAATTTACAAAATACCCTGCAATGACTGTGAGTGAGGTCAACTACATAGTTCAATCTAGTAGGTTGGAGTAGTCAGATTGTTGGTTGTTGGCTAAGGGAAGAATGGTTGACCCTGAAAATATAAGTAATTTAGAAAAATGCTCAGCATGTGCACTACATGCATTAACACGAATCCACACAATAGGGTGAGAGAGGGTAAAGATTCTAAGAAGTAATCTATGTAGGTGGAGAGAGAGATGGTTGATTACTGAATACTGTCTGGTTCAGTGAGTCTACACACCCAACACATGCAATAGAAATGACTCAATACAAATACCCAAGATATCTATGGAAGATATTTTTACCGCCAGTTAAATCAGAATAGGATAATAAATAATCTCAAAATTCTATTTCAATTCAAGCACATCACAACATTCTAACAAATTGCTTATTTTGACTATAAAAGCACTCGTCTCATTCCCCATCTGATTGTAATTGATCAATAACACTCATATTATTATTATTTCTGAATGTATTTTATCTTGTATTGATTTCATTCAAATGTCTAACCATCAGTTTTTACTCATGTATGTTAATGAAGGGAAAACGTTGTGTGAGTAGTGCCTTGATATGATTATGAGTGGCAATATATTGTGCTCGAAAGGTGGTCATCAGTTAATATCACTGTGTAACACTGTGTGATTTATCAAAATAAAATCTTATCTATAATGGAGTTATACTCCACCACAGTGCCCACGTTTTATACTTATATTTTTAAAGTACTAATTGACGACGAAGTCTCATTGCAGTAGAAACAGGCTCATGTGTCGTATTTCGACTATGTTTTGTATACATTTTGTCTACGAGCTCGTCTTGTAACCAGAAGGTTCTGGATTATTAACCCGATGCATGCGTTATGAGGAAGAGTTCAAAACTATTATGAAATAGCTGTACAGTACTCCCAGGTGTTTTTCCAATAGTTCTGTAACTGGTGTCAGCCCATGGCAAAATCCTCCAACCAGTCATGCCTCATTTCCCAGTTTATGTCAACAAACGACCTGTGTGCTGATTAGCACTTCACTTGATCTTGCGTTACCGTTTTAAGATATGGTCATAGAAAGTAGAAGACATGAAATATCTAGCTATCTTTGACCACGGGTGTTTGCCTTCCTAATTTTATGTTGAGTGGTATAATATGGCGACCGATACTAGAGTGAGGCAGAGAGTATTAGCCAAGGAGTGTAAGGACCCGAAAACCGATGTTTCGTGTTCTGAACTCAAGATACTGAATTTTGCTTTGGGTTCCACAAATAACCAAGACTTTCCTGAGTTGAGTAAAATAGTACGAAAATATCCCAACGATAGTAAGTAAGACAGTTATTGGGCCTGAACCCTGAGGTATTGCTCAACAATCACAAAATATCAAAACGCAACTTAGTCTAAACAGTGACGTAGAGCACTAATGAGAATCAAGTAGAATATCCCCAAGAAGGTGAGACTACAAATTTCATAAAACACAAAATAATTGAGCAAAGAATATCCTTTCCGATAATTTCCCCTTCTAACTCTAGAATTATTTATATATGTTTATGTGCATAGAATATTCTAGAATAGTTGTCATTACCAATATTAATGTTTTTTAAATAATATCGATTTGTAAAGTAAGATCACAATGAAATTAAAGTTCATTGAATATGCCTAAATTATAATAATAATAAAGATTTTATAGCAAATAGAATATCAACTACAATTAAGGAAATTTCTACAAAACTTTGAGGGTCATCCAAACCTAGATGCCCAAGATAATGATAATGTCTGAACTAGCTTCTTTTGACGCATAAATTAGGCTTCTTAATGTGGATAAAAAAGACACTAGTAGAAGATGCCACAATCAGTAGAATTGTATATAAAAAATCTACTTCAAAGGGTCGGTACACTAATTTCCTCAGTTTCGTGCCCCTTGAAATACAAAAGCAATCTGATAAAGTGCTTGGTTCACAGAGCAAGAGCAATTTGCTCAGGTGAATGTTTTGATGAGGAACTTAATCATATCAAACGGGTGCTGAGTGAAAATGGTTATCCAGAAAAGTTTATTGATAAGAATATGAATCTAAAATCAAAGCAGCCCAAGGTACCAACAGTTCCTTAAACGGCCTTATTCTTAAAAATGCAGTTTCTCGAGGACAAGATCAGCGAGATACTAACACAGTGCCTTGCAAATGCGGTGGAAAGAGCATTCTCTGCTGCCGAATTACGCTGTATCTTTCAAACCACTCCTCTTTTGCTTTCCGAAGTAAAAGATAAACTGCCTAATTCCGTCTCTTCCGTATGTATCTAGCAATTTAACTGCTCCTGTGGAGCCAGTTACATAGTCTGTACAATTTGGCGTGTTTCTCGTTGAATTTCCGAACATCACCCTGCTTAGTGGTTAAGCAAAGGACAAACAAAATCTATTCGGAGAACTATTCTATCTCATCTTGTGGATACAGAACACAAGATTGACGTTAATCATGCTTTCAGGGTCATTTACCATATACCAACAGATCTCAATTTTGCCTTAAGAGTTCGACTACTAAACATTGCTGAGGCTGTAGAGATCCCTATTAATAAGCCTAATATATGCATCCAAAAGACGTTAGTTCAGACATTATCATTATCTTGGCCATCTAGGTTCAAATGACCCTCAATGTTTTGTAGAAATTTCGTTAATAGTTGATACTCTATTCGCTATTATATGTTTATTATTATTATAATTCAAGCATCTTTATTGGAATGTAATTCCATTGTGATCTTACTTTACAAGGAAAGCACAAAGGAAATCGCCCTAACATATAGAAAGGACATCTCAGAAATCACTACAAGACTCTTCAAACCTTCTGGAATTGACGTCGTACACAAACCAACAAAATCACTTCACTCATCTCTGTGTCAACCGAAAGACTCAACAGCGAACGAAGATAAAACCAACATCATCTACAAAATAAACTGTAACAAGTGCGTAAAACACTACGTTGGCCAAAGTGGACGTCCTCTTTGTCTTCGTATCCACGAACATAAACTAGCTGTCAAAATACATGACATCCACTCCCTTGTATCACTCGCTGCATACAGACAACTACGGACATCAGTTCGACTGGGACAATCAACGTTCAAATATTAGACAGAGGAAACAAGAAGAATGCTGGAGAAGTTTTAGGAGCTTGACATTCCAGTGAATCATTAATCAATAGACACACCGACATAGACAAAATTTATGCGCTGAAGATGCCACCTAGTAGAGTGATGAACGCTTTGCAAATTAACTATCCAGCCCAGAGAACACAACCACATCAAAATCATCCACCTGAGCTACAAACCTTCTCCATCGTATCTAATGACTACTATTCTAGAACATTCTATGTATATAAACATATATATGTATATGAAATTGTAGAGCCAGAGGAAGAGGAATTTACCGAAACGGATATTCTTTGCTCATTTATTTTGTTTTTTATAGATCTCTGAATGAATATTTTCATTCAAAACTCTGTCATCAACAATCACACTACAGATAGATCTCGGAGACGGTTCAAGGTCACGGTCGACTTCACTCAATCCAGTAAAATCTCAGTCATACAACAGCACATCATCAATACCATTACACAGCGGCATAGAGAAGCATTAACACTAAAGATTGAACCAAGACTAAGTCATCATATGATATGCAAACATTAGAACAGTGATATACAGTCTGCAGGAAAGAGGAATATTAATCATGAAGTTAGTTGAAACATACAAGTAAGTACAAACATGTTTGCAGGATTATAGGAGCTTGTTTTATTTCGTGGATACTCATCAACTGCATACATCCTAAACAAAATGAAATTATAAGTTTCAAAAAAGGTTTTGGAACATACTTTTTTCATAATTACTTGGAGTTATAGATGAAAAATTTATTTCATTTTTGTTTTGGCTTTTTGTCAGTATGCCTGTGTGTTTGTCTTGTTACGAAACATTCTATTCAATTTTGACTTTCACTTGCTAAGTTGAACTGACTATCAAGTTTCTAAATACACTTAATTGTCTGTTTAAGTTGAAAAATGTTGCTTTACTATTCACCCCACCCTCTTAAACTCTCCACCACAAGATATGTAAATTCACTCTGTTCTCTGACCCTGATCCTGTATTATGCCTTTAAGCAATCTGTGTTTTCCAATAGAAATCTGAACTCTAACCCCTCTTATCTAATTCCACTATATATAATTAGATGTCTATTTTGACACTGAATAATCTGTCTACCTACATCAAATTCTGGAATTATTTCCCTTATGCCTTCTATCTATAACTCCAAGTAATTATGAAAAAGGATGTTCCAAAACCTTTTTTGAAACTTATAATTTGATTTTGCTTAGGATGTATGCAGTTGATGAGTATCCACGAAATAAAAGGAGCTCGTATTATCCTGCAAACATGTTCGTTCTTTCTCTCTTCAAACTAATAAAGGCAACCTGTTGTATGATATCCAAGTAAATATTATTATTGTGATTAGCTCGCCAAAGAGGGATTTTTCAAACAGTTATTCTGTCACATGGAAGAAACATCAGTCATTGAAGTCGTGAAGCTTGTCGAATGAATTGTCTAGGATCTGTGTTGCGCATGCCAGGTTGTAGTTTAAATCGTCATGCAATGTAAGCTGACATGGAATTAAGCTGGAGAAAGGTTGAAGATGGTCAAATGAAAACATGACCTTAATCCACGAAGTCGCCTACTTTTGACTGAAGTTAGGGAGATGTAGACTAGCCTGGTTGAGTTCCTTGTGACTGTCGATAACATGGGTGAACGACATTACTGGTAATCTATTATTTTTAAAACTTAATGTCTTCCTATACACGGGAAATATTCACTAGATAGACCTTTTTTTATGTTAGCACGATATTCTAAAAGTACCAATATTTACTTGGGACGAAAAATGACAAATCTACTTGACTAGGGATTCATTAACTGCATTCATATAAGTTGAATGAGAATAGGAAATCAACACAAATGAGATTTTTGAAAGTTCACTCCGCTCCTACAACATTTCAATTTATTAATTGATAAGACAAAAATGATTAAACGAGACGGACGTAGAGATGCACGGAACTTAGTTTTGAATCATACAAGTTACTTTTTCATTTTGTCATTTATTTTTCTGTTTGAACAGGCGGTTTTCCTCACAATTCTTTCCTCTGTTTCTATGTGTTTATTCATGAGAAAAGAGACTTAGCTTATCCAGTGATTTGATTGGTTGAATCAAGTCAAGTCTGTAATTTTATACTGACCAATCAAATTGCTGATTTTGTGTCTAACCGATATAGGCAAATTCATTTTTTGGCTACTACATGAATCATCCTACTTCCTTGTACTTCCTCGTTATCAAAAAGGAATTTTATCATTTTATGTTATTCATATGCATTTTTGAAGATTATATAACTAAATTTACTATTTTGGCATTAATGAATGTTATGTGTGCCTCCTTGAAAGGTAAGTAATATTTATATATGTGTATATATATGTAAATGACTGTGGAATATATGCTACTTTGGTAACTTGTGTAAGCATGGCGAAGTTACGGAGGTACCAGTGCATAATTTGCCATTTCGAAATTCTTTACTTATGACTACACCGGTGAATACGTTCTCTGTTACTGTAGATTTTAGATTGAATAACCTTCATTAAAAGATATTCCGGCTCTGCACAAAGTAGTCTAGAATAATCGCCAATAGCATTATTGATGTTTATTCTATAAATGTCCCAACCAAGTTCACTTCCAACACTTTCATAACTATGGGCATCGGGTATATGATGTTCATTATAATGAAGGTTTCTTGCGAATTTCCCAATGAATGAAAAACAAAACGATATTGTCGTTTTTACTGACGTCTCGCTATTTAATACTGCTGCTAATAGCTTTATCAAGGTATTATTAAACCATAATTTACAAAATCTCAGCTTATTTGTAACAACTTAATCATCGTTCCTCAACATAGGGTGGATCATCGCACCCTATCATCAAAAAGGTTTCAGTTGTTTCAAGTCTTCTTAGACGAGCACACCCTTTGATGTTAACGGATGAGAAAGAGAAGAAAGAAGAAATATAAAAGATTACTGAGACTCTTGAACAAAATAACTACCCAAAGAACTTCATCAACAAAATCAACACTGACAATAACTATCGTCACAAACGTAGTCCAGAAACATGGACCTCAACAGTTGTCATTCCATATAAAGCAGAGACGTCAGAAGATATCAGAAGAGTACTCAGTAAGTACGACATCAGACGCCCTACAAAGCAACCTTGTCCATATAAAAGACCAAATCCCTAAAGATTCTTCATCTAATTGTGTCTACAAAATCAAATGCATGCTTAGAATGTGATGCGATGCACATCGAACAAACATCGCTAGTGAGAAATCAAAATCAGAAGAAATGAACACCGTAAAGCATCTGTTTGACCACCGAGAAATCCAGTTAGTGAACTCGAAAAGCTTGAAACATCATCAGCCATAAATTGTCTACAGGCTATAGAAACACGCCACAAATTGATTTCGATAATATTGAAATCATCATTCAGAAAAACTTCAGAAATCATAAAGAACGTCTAATATCATCAGAAGCACTGTATATCAAATGGAATCCAGATTGCCTGAACTGAATGTGAATGATGGATTAAAAAAGAATTTGACCTGGTTAGAACACCACCCCGTGACAAAATCAACACGAATGTGAAAAGTAATTCTATTATGTAAACAAACGCTGCTTTTATAATTTTACACACTTAATAAATCCAACAATCTACACATCATGTTTTTGTTATCTTCACCAATTGGCCAACTTGACCCCATGCTGAGGAACGATGATCAAGTTGTTATATATAAGCAGAAATTTTATAAATTCTGGTTTTATAAAGCTCTGATAAGGCTATTAGCACTAAATAAGGAAATGTCGGTGAAAACCACAATCTCATTTCGTATTTCATTCATTGGGAAAAACAAAAAACCTTGATCATATTGATGCGTGTTGTCTCAATATTATTGGTTTGTTAAGGTCACGATGGATTTACAGTTCGAGAATGATTCGTTAGTTGTAATAAGCATACGAAATGCAATAGTGTACAGAATATCAGAAAATTTAGGAAACAAATCCGGAATAGTTAAAATCTTGATGTCCAAGGTAGGGAAAGCGTTTGAACCAATTTTCTTTTGATA